>JAPWDM010000001.1:53589658-54084658 GCA_035578155.1 Brachynemurus nebulosus | reverse complement strand
GGTACATGCAAAGCGATATTAATTTCAAGAATTGACTATGTAAAAATTATGTCGAAATATTTTAACATAATGTAAACAGCCTGCTATAATTTGTTTATTTTGTTTAGAATATGAACACCATATTCCCCTCACTGTTTTACAGAATAGAAAAAATGTGCAAAACAAAGAAAGAAATATGGTGTTCATATTCCAAACAAAATAAACAAATTATAACAAACATACTTTCTTACTTCTTAAACAAAATGACAATAATCATGATCATTCTCATGATTAAAAAACAAAAAATAGAAAATTTAAAAAAAAATTACATATTGCAGTTCCATTTACACGTACCTGCAACTAATGATCGCCAATAAGCGTGAAATATGTTTTTTATTTAACTTATTATTCATCAAAAAATTATATTAAACTCATTTTATTAAACCGAATTACATGCATTGTATTTGTTTGTAATTTTGTATGTCACTGGTACATACATATTTAATGTATTTAAGAGGGGGTACATATTTCCCCTATTCTGATTTTCTAAAACGAATGCAGTTGTCCATCAGATTTAAATCATAAAATTTATTTCAGGATTATTTTTGGGTCCCGAGTGCAGTGTTCCCGCGCCCCTCTACAACAATCATAACACTAAAACTCATATAAACTAGTACTTTTATTTAATTATAAGTATAAGGCAGTCATACATATAAAAGAACTGATCGCATAGACTTTATAAATAACTTAGTAAAACTTGGAGAATACTCGTGCTTAACATCGAAAGTACTGATAATAAAGCAAAAGTTGACAAATTTTGAAATGATAGAAGCACGGTAGGTAACTTATTTTGGAATAGTACCTACGCTATGTTATGCAGAATGCTGCGATAGGAATCGATTTTTTTAAATTACAGAACAAGTGTATGACTTCATTTTGAGAATGAAGAGGTTGTGATTTATGACGTTGTTGGTCCAGTCTTCTTTATTCTACAACTATTTTTGAAATATTCTGCATAACATTTCCTTACATTCTGCATAACATTTCTCCTACTAACTTATTTTAATTGAAACATTCTGTAAAATACTACAAGACATAATAATTAAAAATTCGTTAAGTGCGTGTTTTTGACACGCACTAAGTAATGTCACCTCAGTGCAAGTGTTAATTTATGATTTTTGTTAACTCTATAGTTGTTAACTCTACAGCCCTCTTGCGTTTATTCAATATTGATGTACAACTCTGTAATAATGTTTCCCCCACTATGATCACGCAACGATATTAATATGTCATCCTTCGATGACATAATAACAACGGAATTCTACGTCCCTTTATCAAATTTTTGTCTAATACAGACGTCACTTATTTTTTTTTCAGTCAAGATACTCAGTCTATAGAATTTAATTTTTCAGTTAGAAAAGTAATTCCAATACAATTCAAATACCACAGAGTATCCCAAATGTGTTTCTTTTAAAAAAAAAATCTTATAAGTATAATATTATAGTGTACAATCGCAAGTAAGCTTACATGATTTTTTTGTAACTAAATTTGTATTTGTAATAAAATAACCTTAAAATGTAAGAAATTTTTTTTATTTTTAAACGTTTAATAAAACTATATTCGTCAATAACTGAAAAAACTTATAATTTTTCGGTTTTGTTTAATAATAAGAACTACTCTCATCTTTTTTATTATATATATTTGGGTAGATATTATATGGAAACAAGTAAAAATTTTTTACCGATTCTTACCGATCGCCTATCTGAATATTATTGGAGTTTTTATATTCATTATTGTTACTAACAATAAGTATTTTACTGTTGTTATAGTGGTGCATTTATATGCACCATTGTTTCACAGTGACAATTTTAATTTTATTTTTTCTAATCAATATTCAAAATTTCTGTTTGAGGAATCAAGAAGTTTACGAACAGTAATACTGTCTACAAGAGACAAATTATTGACGGGAACAAGTTACGGTTCACTGCAGTAAGGACTAAGAATCAACAAGAAGGCCATCCGACTGGCGGCAGCCTGAGAGAAGAAAGAAGAGGCCATCCTGCGCTTCGGACAGGATGGAAACGGACCCAGGCCATACGGGATTTAAAGTCCCAAAGAAGACGTCCAAAAGGCCGCCGTTGTCTCCTGTCCCCGTCCCATTGGAGCATGCAAATCAATTTGCAGCTCTAGTGTTCCAGCCACCTGCCGCCACCGCCCCGACTGCTGCTACCCAGAAGCCGGTACTACAACCAGCCACCGGACCGGCTGCCGCAGCACCCACCTTACCCGCCGCCAGTACCAGAGCCGCCGTCCCCGGGTCGGCTTCCACCAATCGCTCTGCATGAACGTTCAAAATCGCACGCGCAGCTCGTCGAGTTGTGCAAGATGACCTGCACAAGGCCATGCACATACAAATATTCGCGGTCCGAGTGCCGCATCTTCGTGGAGGACCCGGCCGATCGGGTTAATCTTCTACGGGTTTTAGAGAGCAAGGTGGATCATCACACCTATACCCTACCCGAAGAGAAACTCTTCGGGTAGGGTATAGGTGTGATGATAGGATATAGGTGGTACTCCATGGAATGCCGACAAACAGCGCCGAAGAGATCAAGCAGGAGCTAGGTGAGAAGTTAAGCGTCGTAACTGTCTTCGAAATGAAAGGAAGAACAGTGGGAAGTTATAAGGTTAACTACGCAAATGGGACTTCATTGACCCAAATTAAGAAGATCTGGGAACCCGGACATACTGGGAACGCTACAAGAAAACCGACGGCACTACCCAATGTTCAGGTGCCCGAAGCACGGACATACGTTCCGAAACTGCGGCAACAACACCGGTGCATGAAATGCGGTGACACGCATGCCACAGAGACCTGTGCGAAGACCAGAGATACTCCAGCTACCTGCGCCAACTGCCGTGAGTCACATCCGGCAAATTACCGACAATGTCCAGCTCTGCTGGAATATCGACGAAGAATGCAGTCCAGATGCGCACCCCCAAAGCGACCTGCATACGTTCAACCCCGGCACCGACCCCTAGTTTTAACCCCTGGTTCAAAACCGCTATCCCAGCTCCTGCCCCTGTAGCTCCAGAACCGGTCCCAGTTCTGGCGAATACAGCCGTCTTTCCAGCGCTTCCACAACCAGGTCCCATAATTCCCGCCACAGTTCCACAACAACCACTCCAACCCCATCCACATCTAGCTCTGTGTCATCATCTGATGACCTTCTCACGCTCGTCACAGAACTGAATCAATTGAATCAGTTATGTGATATTAAAACCATGATCCAGTCTGTTCGTGAATTGAACAGAAAATTGCATAGCTGCACCGATGGCTTCAAACGTGCCTTTGCCATCTATGGCAAGCTGGTTTAATTAAACGGTTTCGCCATCTCAACCTTAACATCGGCGGTGGTCTTTTGAAGAAGAAAGAAGAACTTCTCGCTCTGCTACACACCCACAACGTTGATGCTGCTGCCATCACCGAGACCTGGCTCAAACCTAAAAAAACTTCTCTGTTCTAGGTTAAAAAATTCATCGCCGAGACAGGAAAGACCGCCAAGGAGGGAGGTGGCACTGATCATCCGTAAGTATGTCAAGCATAGTGCAATGCCCGACCTGCAAATCCAGACCGAACATATCAGCATGCTGATCGAGGCGACGCCACCATACACCGTCACCACCGCCTACACACCCGGCCAAATTGATGCGGACGACTTCGAGAAGTTCCTTGACCGCAGTCCTCACATACTACTGACTGGCGACTTTAAGGCGTTCCACCAAGCGTAGAATAAGGCAACAACCGACATCAACATTAACGGGAGGATTCAAATGCGGCTTCTCGAAGAGGCCAGAACTGAACTGCTGTTCCCGGATGGTCCCACACACTACCCGCGAGCAGAACGACTCCTGTGCAGTACCACCGATCTAACCATCACTAAAAACATGAATACCCGTTCCAGTCATACCTACACCATCCAAGGACCTGAATCCGGCCACGTACCTGTCATCACGGACTTCTGTTTTCGTGTGAAAAAACCCAAACCCACAACGGTGCAGGATTTTGCTAATGCGGACTGGAGCAAATTTAGGACTATGATAAACGAGGGCAACAATATTCGAAAGGATATTGAAACCACTCGTGATGTCGACACTGTCCTGGAGGAACTGCAGCACGAAATTAGCGACGCCAGTAAGCACTGTATTCCGACCAAACGTGTCCCCAGCGCCTACACCTATAACCCGAGTCTCGAAATTCTTGAACTAATCCGGGAACGGAACAGACAAAGACGACTGTACCAGCGGACAAGACAGATACATTACAAGGACTTACAGACGGACTTAACCAGACAGATACGTTACAAAATAGGCGACGAATGCGGGCGACTATTTAACGACTACGTTGAACAGCGGATTGACTCCGACCAGGACTTTTGGCAGTTAATTCGCTCGTTCAAACCACGTGACGCGACAACACCAGTACTAAACAAAGACAGTTTGTTAGTTACAGATTCTTCGGAGAAAATCCAAATTATCGCGGAATCATTCCAGGAGGCGCACTGCATCGGAGAGCAACTGCCACATCCACGTGAAAGCACGGGTACTGCACGAGCAGCAGCCGAAGTCGCGAATGCGTCTATCCTGCCGAGAGCACGACGACGAATGGCGAAGAAGATACAGCTGTACAAGACGTGCATGCGGCCCATCGCCACATACGCCGCACCGGTGTAGTGCACTGTTTCACCTGGTAACATTGCCAAATTGCAACTGTTCCAGAACAGGATACTTCGTCTTATCCTAAATGCCCCGCGACGTACCTCGGTACGTCAACTACATCAAAAATCAGGCGTTGAGCCTGTTCTTGACCACATTCTACAACTAACTTGACGTCACCTGGCCAGATGTCGTCTTCACCACAACAACCGGATTGCTGACATGTTCCTGCCTTCAAAGACGCTGTCTAAGCGGAGCAAGAAGTTCATCCTGCCGATGGAAATTTCCCCACCGTGACTGCCCTCGGCCCCGGGGGGCGGTCAAATGTGTAAGTGCGGACGGAGTAAATGAAGAGAAAGTGTGTGCGTAAGTGTTTTTAGGTTAAGTTTTATTATTTTTATTTTTACATGTTTAAAGGTTTTTTGAAATTTTTCCTTTGTATAGAGTCATTAATAATTAAGTTTTCTCATGTATTGTATTACTTAGAATTGTACATGTTAAGTTAGGGTTAAGCACTAGTTGTAGGTACCAAGAATTAAATGAAGTATTGTAATTACATAAAAATTTGTAAAATATTCTACCGTTTTGAAAAAAAATATATTTCGTATTTCGTATTTAAAAAATTTTACAAAAGATTGACTTACTTTACGTTCTTTGAGTCTCATTTATAATAATATATGAACAAAATCGTTGTAATTTTTGACGATTTTCAAATATCTTAAGCTGCAGTGGAAGTAAAATATTCAATAAAAAAGTTTAACAACTAACTTTGATAAATCTGAAAAATTAACACAAAATGTATGTCCTCTTGTGTGTTAAATTATTAACACAAATTTTGTGTAAAGATTTGACACATATGCCTTGTGTTAAAATAACACAAAAAATTGAGTGGACCGTTCTGGACATGTGAAATGTGTTAATTTTAACACAAATTTTTTGTCTGTGTAGTGATGTTTCACAAGCACTCGACAATATTTAGAATCAAGGGGTCAAACTAGTATGTTTACCAAACTGTGCCCGCTGTAACCAGCGAGTGACGTAGACACAGCACACATACAACCAAAACACATGATGTATGGACACGAATATACGAATGTGTTAGTATGATAGGCTGGTGCTGATGTATGCAGTTCGCATACATATAATATATACTATGATGGCCGATCTATGTGACAACCAGTCCACAATTAAAAATAAATTTATTTATTTTAAGAAAGATATCCCTTTATTTTGAGAATTTTTTTATTCAATAGAATTTTGCACTTAAATACGACACACTTCATATTTTTTTCTGTTTAAATTTCACGAGTTGATTAAAAAGACATGATATTTATTACGACGTGAATATCACGACGGACAGTAACAAAGTAAATCAGTAGTGGTGTGAATTGCTACTTATTGCAACTTTCGGATCACACTTTTTTATATGTAGGCTTGATCTGTCTCATCTGTGTTTGGAATTAATACAAGAAAACCAGTCAAAGCGATGACAAAGATGAAAAATTTATAAAGATTTCCTTGTTGTACTACGAAATTCTAAAAATGACGTAGACAGTGACTATGGAGTCTACCTCATTTGTCTACACATAAAACTTGCACAGCTCTTATTTCAACACGAGATGCAAATTTTACTACAACTATAATACTCCAACGCACAGTGCCCATAGTTTATAGTAAATTGATAAGCCTTCTAGGTGTTCTTATCCTTACACTGTTTTCTTCTTTGATTTCATTATGCATAATGCAGCTTGCACAATAATTTAAAAGCGTTCATCTTATTTAAATATGTATACTTAATGAGATCAATTTAAAAAAATTAATTGTTAAATTAATTGTTAAAAAACTTATACTTAAAAAATTTATTTCTTAATCCCTTGCCTGAATCCCTTAAGTTTTACTATAGAAATCTTTTAAAATGTAGATATGTGAAAGAAAAGTAAATTAATTATTTTATTAGAGATGTCATTATGTTTATATATATTTAATTTTGTCTCGAAATAAAAATCACAAGGGATTAAAAAAATATTACATCTTAGAGTTGAAATATTTATTATTACAAAATAAAACCCTTCAGTTGATTACAATACAAATTTTTATATTTAAATATTACATTCCCGGTTTTCGTATAAGCCGCACATAAGTATTGGGTGCAAATCGCCTATCCAAAGATAAAATCACCATGATCCACGGTACGGTAAAAGATTGGTGCTGCTGACGCGGATTGGTCGTGATGGACGGCAATAGTTGGCGGCGGTTGGCGATTAGTATAATCGCCATATTGGGGGGCAATTTGTTGTTGTAATAAACCGGCGTGATATGCCGGCTGTCCACTATATCGTATTTCGACGGGCGTTGCGGTAAATGGTTGATAAAATTGCGGCGCGATAGCTGCATATGCGTGCCCTTCAATTGTACTATATGCAAAATTACCACCGATACGATCACTTTGTACAACGGCACTGTCCAACGAGGGGGCGCGAATCAGTGTGGTACCAGCTGGTGTGATGATACGTGCCACGGTAACTTTTGAAAATAATGTCACCGTAACTATTACGATTACATTTAAAAGATGTAACTGAAACAGAAAATCGGTTTTAAAGCTAATAAGTAGGTTGGACGTTTAGAGGTGTTGATATAATTCGTACGTCTTTTATTTCAGTTTAAAATTGAAAACGTAAGTGGATGAAGGTGTTATGTTTTATTTTTTCAAAAATTTATTTTTTACCAAATTTTGAAATATTCTATGCTGAAGTATCATATATTAAAATTTGGTTTCATTTAGTCCAATAGTTTTGTAGTAAACATGTGCTATTTCATGGGAAGTATATGTAAATAAAAACTTTCAAACGCTTCTACTATAAAATTATAAAAAATGTTACATAACACCTTCATCCACTATGTCTTCAATTCATTATGTTAAGTAGAAACACCATTAAGATATTCATATATATTATTATTTTCTACGTATTTATTTCATACGTACTATTATTTTTTCCACAAAGCACAGTTTACGAGATATTTATTATTGGATATCTTCGGTAACGAAAAGTATTATTTAGAAATAACTATTGTACATAAATGATAGTCCAGATTCAGAAGTACTTATTATTCAGAAATACTACACTAAACATGAGTGTGTCAGTAATAACAATGGGTCCATAAGCAACAAAGTAACTTGAAGAAGTACTTCACCCTTTCAATATTACTCAAAATGAATTTCGAATTAGTTCTACGTAATTTTGATTACCTACTTTATAATATTTATCATAACAATTAAGTTCTTTAATTATTCAAACAGAAAATCATTCCCTAGTCAGCTCAACCCTAGACTAAATATTTCGAAATTAAACCAAAACAGGTAAATTAGATTTTTTGATGTAGATTCGAATTCTGTAAATAAAAAATATACTTAGTAGTAATTTTTCCCACCCAATTTTTGCAAAATTAACTTCAAAATTTTAATTGCTTAATAGTTATATCTATTGATGTAATTTAAACAAATTGCAAGTCAATAGATAGCTCTTTAAAAAGTGCAACAGCATCAACTTAAACTTTTGCCCTATCTTTTATCGTTTTCAAGATATTAAAAAAATTTAACTTTTATACCAAATTTCACTGTTTCATCCCTTCAGATTGTTTTTCACATGCAAAAAAGATCCTTTTGCATTCAAAGTCGGATATTTCCAGAACAAATCAACGTAGAAAAAAATTTAAAAAAGGACATTAAAGCTGAATAAACAGGCTATCAAGTCAATACCATTGTACTGTAAAAAATTTTTTCATCCCGTAGATTGCAAATTTTTTTTTTGTGTTATTCTTTAGAATTGCTCCATAACTATCACACCTCAAAATTTTTGGCCAAAAGATCTCAAAACTAGAATTCAGGAGCTTTAAAATTTTTTTTATCATCACCTAGCTAAACTGAAGATGATCTAATCAATCGAAAACTAGTTTGTGGAAAATAATTGATTTCTATATTTAAGGTAGTTGGTCGATAAAACGATTTCTTCAAAGGATTTTGACGAAACTTCTCTAGGTATTTATTTAATACAATATCAACAATACGAGTCCTTACCGAAAAAAAATTGACCACCCCAATTTTTAGAAAACGATTTCAAAGTTTTGTAATTTTAACACGATGAGCTCTTATGGAAAAACTATTTTTTTTTTTAATAAAATGAAAACATGTCAAAGGAATTTGATAAAAATTTAATATGTTATTTAATACAAAGTTATAAACCATATTTAATAAGAACTAAAAATTATTGACCACGCCGTTTTTTAAATATAATTTAAAAACATCATTTTACAACGTTTTTACAACAATTTTTCAACAATTCTTTTAAATTGCTACAACATAAGCGCGCGGAAATTCAAAAAAACAAGTGGTATACAAATATAATAACTGAAGAATATTAATACATTATTTTTCACCATATTCATTATGGATTTTCACAAAGTAAAATTACCTACAATTAATTATGTTAAAAAAAATTAATTATTTGAAAAAATGGCAGAAAAAGAAGTGTTGGTATTATAAAGTAAATAAATTTGAAATGGAGATTTTCTTTAAATAAAATTTTTGTATATATTGTTTTTTTAGACTAACTATTTTCTCTTTAATAAATTTAAGTTTGCAAATGTCAAACCCTCAGGCTCGACGAGTGGGCGGAGTAGTCGGGGTTGCAGTCCCGGGGCCCGGGCTTAATGAGGGAAGCCATAGCTATTGGTTGGATATTCGGAAAAAAGAAAAAAAGCAGCTATTATTTACTCGTCATCTTTTTGAGAAGGAAAATTTTTAAAAATTTTTTTTTCCCCG
Source organism: Brachynemurus nebulosus (assembly GCA_035578155.1). Classification (NCBI taxonomy): domain Eukaryota; kingdom Metazoa; phylum Arthropoda; class Insecta; order Neuroptera; family Myrmeleontidae; genus Brachynemurus; species Brachynemurus nebulosus. Next base: position 54,075,147 of record JAPWDM010000001.1, on the reverse strand, counting down.
GTGCCCTCTATTTTTTCCATGGCCTTTCAAACACTTCTAAATTAAAATTTAAGAAATTGCAATAATATTATTGACTGATCGATAAAAGAGAAAAATTTTGCTAATACCATGTATAATACGAAAGGGTGAAAGAATGGTATTGTACGAAAAATGTTTAATATAGAAGATAATAGTAATAAATTAAGTTTATTTTGCGAAAGTTGATAATTAGCAATTACGTAAGCGACTTACTTACCTTCATTATCTAATAAATAAACCAATGAAAAAAGCAATTACACAGTTAAAACTATATCTCCTTATAATAATTAAACTACTTAACAATTTTTAAAGTTATTAATTACAAATAATATTAATTACAAATAATATGTAGTTTTCAGTCGCACAGCTAAGGTGAATATTCGAATTGGACATATGCCCTTACGGTTTATATATCTCCCATCTTATTACATGGTGATGATGATGAGAGTAAAAGGTAGAACACCTTCACACTTCACACTGGAGTGCATTCAACAACCTTCATACACATTATTCAGTGATATTGAATGACAGTAAAATTGTTTAATGCCCTTATTTCAAAACAGGCACACACTGCATTTGAAACATACAAAATTATAACGGGGCTGTGAACGAATACTGAATACTTTTTTGCAAATTGTCATAAGGGAAATCTATATAGAATTGTATTATATACGTACGGTGGTAAACAGTTTTCAAGTTTATATCTAATTGTACATTTTGGAATAGTTCTTTCTCTCCTAGTTAAATACAAGTAGGTATTCCTTCTATAGCTCCTACGTAGGAATATTAATTTACTTACGTTAATAAATAGCTAAATTTTAAAGTATAAACTTTCACAGGTCAGTAAACATAATAAAAATTGTACTAACAAAGCGACAAAAAAATTTAAACTTTTATAGAAATTATTCTGTCGAGATAACACTACAAACGTAGTCAGCAATATTTTTGGAGGGACTGCGTTGGAAAACAAATTAGATGATTTTTCTTTGACAAGGGAAAATACAAAATAATGGGCCAATTCGTATCGGCGTAAGCGGAAGCGGCTTGCGCTCAAATGTAAGCAATATGCACTTGAAAACAAGCACATTTGGTTTGCTATTGATATGTATGTATATTCCTGTCTCACGTTCCATGTTCTAGTGAAAAGGGTGACAAGTATATAGCCAACGCTAATAGTTGACTATAAACTATGTATGCTTCTCTCCCTTCTAACCAGAACATGGAAAGTGAGACAGGAATATACATACATATCAATAGCAAGCCAAATGTGTTTGATTTCAAACACATATTGCTTACACTTGAGCGCAAGCCGCTTTCGCTTAAGCCGATACGAACTGGCCCAATGTCATTTACTTATAGTTAATTTTAATGTACTCGTACATACACCAAACTTTCTAAGTCGTTAGCAGATTCATGTTGATTTTTAGGTTAACCAACAATGATGTAGTTGCCTGTGAGAGGATAATCAGCGTCCATTGAATTCAGTTGCACTACCGACATTTTAGCTCTTGCACCGCAAAATCTTGTTGAAACTGATCCAACGAAATCCTGTTATTGTTGTTTTTTTCGAAAAAAGAAAACAGTTGTGTCGTATAAATCTTTGTTTACCTATACTATATTTTACCGGGTGTACAGAAGCCTTTTTACACTCTTGGGTAACATAAAAAGTAAAAATCACGGATTTTAATTTCAACTGAATATTTGAATGGTATTCGATATATTTCAATTTGTTTTGTTGATGACACTAACTCAATAATAATAAGTTTGGAACATTTCATTTCTGGTTACGACTGATCACCGAGGAGAAATACACCAAAATATAGTTATAATACCTTTTTACCCGACTGCACCAGAAGTTCAGAAGGAGGGTAATGTGTTCAGGAAGTATGTATGTATCCTCTGGCTATGTCTGTTTCTGTGGCGCAGCCTGCAGTCTAAACGGCTTGATGGATTTCGGTAAAGAAGGTGTCACTGGATTCGTCTTAATTTCTGGAGTGCTATTGGCTACATGAAATTTCAAAATTCATCCCCTATATAGGAGATGAAAAATTTATATAACGAACCATTGGGTTTAGAAACGTGAAATTTTGCAGACGAGTACTTTATATGACGTACGGGAGCATCAAGAAACAATTTCTGGAAATTCACCCCCTAAGGGTAAAAACTAGGGGATGACAATTTATGAAAGGTAAAATTTTGCACGGGACGACAGGGGTCCCTTTAATGTAGATGAGTATTAAGAGGGAGTATTTTTGTAAAAACTTATCCACTAAGGGTGTAAAACAGGGGATGAAAATTTATATAAGAAATCGCTGGGCTTAGAAACGTAAAATTTTGTACAGAGACTCCTTTAGTAAGACAAGCAATCACCCAGAGTGGATTTTTAGAATTTCGCTTTCTAAGGGATTAAAAATAAAGGATGGAAATTTGTATAGAAAACCGGTGAGTTTAGAAACGTGAAATTCTTTATATAATGTAGGCGAGCACCAAGAAGGAGTTTTGGGAATTCATCCCTAAGGGGGTAAGACAGGCGGTCAAAATTTATTTAAGAAACCTACTTGGCCCAGAAACGTGAAATTTTGTACAGGATTTCGTTATGTAACGTAGGTGAACTTTAAGAAGGAATTTTTTAAATTTTATTCCGTAAAGATATAAAACAGGGGATGAAAATTTTTATAGAAAACCATTGCACTAGAAATGTGAAATTCTGCACGGGGGTTCTTTAGTAACCTAAGCCAAACCGCAGATTTTTAAAAGTTCATCCCCTAATGTGGTAGAACAAGAGTAGATTAGCTATGACAGAGCTGGGCCACCGCAAAACGGAGTAACTTGAACCCCTTTGACGATGTTTGAAAGCGTGTGTCTTAGGGTTCTATTAGACCCATTTTACGGTACTACACATTCCGAACTGATGAGTCATCAAACTGTATCGATGTGCAAACCTTAACCTTTGACCCGGCACGTACCGAGTACATGTATTTAAAATTTGTTGTTGACATTTGACCCCAACACTCGCTCATACTGTTGGCCTTGAAATTCCTAAGAGGTGAGTCATCACCAGCAACCGAATTAATTTATGTTAACCCATTATGCGTCATCACAATTTACTTATAACAATTTCATTTTGTGTTAACCCATTACCAGCCAAACCTAACGTATGCGCAGACTGAATTTAAGTACACGACGCATGCGCAGACTGAATTTTAGGCCACAATTTGATAGATGGGGTACACTACCGCGTCAAAAATGTGGGGTTACCCTAACTCGGGGGTGGCCCTAAACTTTTGACAACGTACTGTACTTAAATTTTTGGTACACTGCCGTGTCAAAAGTGTGGACCCCCCTGGCAAAAAAGGTATCCTATCACTTTTTGAAGCGTACTGTACGTGCAAACCTTGACCCCAACACGCGCTTGCCTTAATTGCATCATCTTAAACGAACTACCGCGTCAAAAAATGTGGGGAATACCCTAATCCAGGAGTGGCCCCAAACTTTTGACGCCGTACTGTACTTAAATTTTTGGTACACTGCCGTGTCAAAAGTGCGGGCTCCCCTGAGCAAAAAGGTGTCCGATCACTTGTTGAAGCGCGCTGTACGTGCAAACCTTGACCCCAACACGCGCTTGCCTTAATTGCGTCATTTTAAACGAACTACCAAGTCAAAAATGTGGGGAATACCCTAACCACGGGGTGGCCGCTAAATTTTGTGGGGGCACTGTACCAAGCGCTAGATTTTAAAACCAGGCTCCGGGGTCCAGATTTCTGACCGCTACTGTACTGCTGAAAATCGAGTGTTAACTGTACCTTATGGGGATTTTTGGTATATTTAACCTTGGAATATTCCAGGAATTTTTATCAGTTTTAAAATAAACAAACAACCAATAATTAAATGTTTATTTTAGCTGAATTATGATCATATGACTCATATATGGAGTTTTTGTGGTATAAGAAAGATGACGTCATGGAATATTAATGAGTTAAAAAATTGTTTAGTAAAAAATATCACCCATTGTAGGCCTCAAGCAAGAAATTATTTTTATCAGTTTTAATACTTTAACATTTAACCTACAGTGACCAATTTTTTAGTTAACTAACAAAAGTTCTTGAAATTTTAACAAGTTACAAAAAATATTACTTCTTATGGTGCACAACACTTTTGAATTTGACTGTAGCACAAAACTGTTTCTATATCAAACGAAAATTATCTGAAATAATTCAGTATGTATATATGTATAGACTCGGTATATTAAAAATATTTTATGTATACACTCTGTATATTGAGAATAAGAAAGAAAATTTGTATATAATTTTAATTTTTATGAATACTAGTAAACGAATTGTATAGCCATTTATGAATAAGTATTAAATCTAATTATAAAATAATTTATAAATATTGCAAAAAATTTGTTTAATCAGCAAAATCAATGTATATCATTTTAATACTGATACATATTTATATTAGGGTATAATAGTATTGTATTTAACATTTTTAAACAGAATAAAAGTTCAATTTTTGGTTTTAAATTACTATAAACACGTCGCTTAATATAAAAATGATAACAGCATCTAGTTTTACTAAATTTTTAAGTCTGTAAAATCAAAATTTTTATAGACTAGAACATTTTGAATTTGCTACTTTATCATTAACATACATATAATATCATGTATATATAACGGGTGTATATTTAGTATTTTTAATAAATATTTTAGTATACAGGGTGTATCATGAAATATGCTTTTCAATTAAAACAATAAATTTCATACGATTTTTGTTAATACTCTTATAGGTTAACGAAAGAAACTTTTTGCTGTAAAAAAATAGGGGAATTCAGGATAATAATTAAATAAAACGCACATATTTTTCTTTTTTTTTTAAATTTTATTTATAGAATATGAATACAAAAAATTAAATTGCTTAAATCTATATATTACTAAAAATCTATTTATTTTACATATTAAAAAAATTTAAAAGAATACAGTTTTCTAATGAACAAATTTTATCTGAATGGATCATACAGCGTCTTGAATAATATTCATCTCGCAGATTGGAAATCTTCGGTACATCAAATATTTCTTCCAAATTCAAAATCCACGGCTGGTTTTCGGTGTCATCAAACAAATTTGAAATCCATTTCTTCTTTTTACTGCCCTTGACGTATATGACATCAAACTTCTTTAATATAGGTTTCAATATGGTATTAAGTTTTTTGTACGGAATAAATCCATACGACCAAGGTATCCCATGCCAATTTCGGCGAAGCGAACGTGCAGCAACCCGTTCATATTTCTTCGGCAACTCGTTGAAATCAAACGGTGCATCGAATATAAGATGTAGTATTTCATCCGAATTTTCCGCAACGATACCAACTTCTTTAAAACAAAATTCGTTGTTAGCTCCTTGATAGCCTTGTATATCAAGAAACGCCATTTTTTATCGCCGCCGTAGAACTGAATTTACTCACACAATCCACAACTTTATATAAAATAATTAAAATTGGTGAAGATAGTTAATTTGTGGGATGTATCCGAAAATGGATACTACTAATAGCTATTGCTAGTTAACCATCAAATTACAAACTGTTAATAATATTTAGCACATTACTGAGTACCATGTTCTTTTCACTTTAAGACCTAATGATTTAAGGAATGCTAAATTTTCGGGTGAAATGTGTTGTCGCTTAAAAGTTTTACGTTTAATGATCTTAGGTTTCGAAAGTCCTTTGCTAGGTTGTCTAGTGGTGGACTGCTCTGAATTGTAAATTATCATGGTTCGAAATGCAATTGTTTTACCACGAAATTGTTTTTTCAGCGAAAGAGATGTTAACTCTTTGACAACCACCGGTAACTTGACAATATTTTGTGTAAGTTTAACTATTTTATACCCTTTAACCATGATAATGTGTATGAGCCCTTTAACCATGATAAGGTGTATGAGCTCTTTAACCATGATAAGGTGTCTGAGCTCTTTAACCATGATAAGGTGTATGAGCTCTTTAAGGATGATAAGGTGTATGAGCTCTTTAAGGATGATAAGGTGTATGAGTCACTCCGGGAGCAAAATGAGTCACTCCGGGAGCAAAATGAGTCACTCCGGGAGCAAAACGAGTTACTCTGGGAGCAAAATGAGTCACTCCGGGAGCAATATGAGTCACTCCGGGAGCAAAATGAGTCACTCCGGGAGCAAAATGAGTCACTCCGGGAGCAAAATGAGTCACTCCGGGAGCAAAATGAGTCACTCCGGGAGCAAAATGAGTCACTCCGGGAGCATGTGAGTCACTCGTTGGAGTCAAATGAGTCGCTCCGGGAGCAAAATGAGTCGCTCCGGGAGCAAAATTTGTGGGCTTAAGATCGAAAATGTATAGTTGTCAAGTGGACGGCGAGGATCACACGAAGAAAGCGAAAGGTGTAAAGAACTCTGTGGTTAAGAAAACGATAACTTTCGACGATTACGTGGACTGTCTAAAACACAATACAATAATAAACCGACAACAAAATCTGATACAATCGAAAAAACATAATGTGTATAGTGTAACTCAGAACAAGGTGGCGCTCAGCCCGTACGATACGAAACGACATATTGTGGAGGGGGAAACGGATACTTTAGCATGGGGACATTACTCGTTAAATTAGTACGCAAGTGGAAATGGCATCGTCATCATCGGCTTACTGGAAACGGCTACAAATATTTTCAAGTGAACTGGATAAACTACGTAAACGGGTTGATACCTACGAAAAAACAATTGATGCTATTGTCAAAATTCAAAATTTGAAATTGTCTGAACCGGAATCAATGGACTGGGATAAAACGGATGTTTCAGTTGGTGAATTTTTCGAACGTGAACCAATGCTACTGAACGAACTGACTTTGGAAACATTTCTTCAAATCTACAAGTGGATCAGTTAGAATGTGCTGAAAAGTTATGGTGCAAAAATCATACAACGCGCCTGGATTTGGTTACCATCCGATTATCGAGCCATGTTTCAAGAATGTGAACCATGTTTTGAACATTATAATCGACCATGGCAACAAGATCATATTGATGGACCACCTGGTATGAAAATTCGCTGTGAAATGTGCAAGAATGGCGTGAAAATGGAGGAAAACTTTCAACCGCCCGTTGGTGAACCATTGACATTTGCAACACGGATTTCACACGTTGAAGACATATTTCTGACTCATCCTTATTTGTATACAAAAGTCAGAAATTTCGATATGTTATTATACTTAACAAAACAACTATTGAAATATGATATTTGGGTGCAACATCTGTATGCATATATGATACCCGAATATGCACAACGAATTTGTCAAGTATGGGATCAGTTACCTGAAAACATGAAACAATTACGTTCGGGTCTTATTGAATATATAAACAAATCATACAATTTTTAATATTTATTTATTGTAAAAAATATTTCATATACATTTATTGTAAAAAATATTACATATTCATTTACTGTGAAAATATTTTGTATTCATACTTATATTTTAAAAATAAAGAACAATAATTATTTACAGATATGTGTTATTTATTTGAAAAAAAAAAGCCTTTTTATCTTACAGGGTTAAAAAATATAAAAATAAAATATATACTTCAATGAGGGATAACTGCCGCTTCTTATACGGTGGTGTTCTTCAAAATTCAGTAAATTCTTAATGCGGATAATCAATTAATCATCATCATCATCATCATAATCGCTAGCATCTTCTTTATCAGTTTCATCCAGATAATCACCTAGTGGTTCAATAACATCAGCCTTTTGAAGTTCGCGAAGTATACACAATATTTCTCGACCAACAGTAGTTTCTTTTAAAGCATTTAACTCTTTGATTAAATCTTCTCGATCGTAAACGTTAAACAACAACATATTTTTATTTTCCTCTAAACTTCGAATAATATTGAGTATTTTTTCACCAGTCTCTGAAGTCTCGTATAAACGTTGTAATTCATCTATTAAAGTATTAGGATTATGCCAGTATTTTATTTTTTTCGATTGTATGTTAACATTTCTAGACTCTCTCAAGTTGTCTTGCTTAAAATACTTAGCTAAGGCCCCGTTTTCGACATTTTCATTTGAAACTATATGACGTTTTAAGCTTATTGGTTTAACCTGATTGACAATTTTCGCTTCATTTTCCGAGTCAGCGTTTCGAACCTCTTTTAACATTATAATATCTAAAGCAGTTCCTAGAAGTTTAGTTAGTTGTGAAGAGGAGGTTGTTTCATTGCAATTGTTATTAATTGCTGTTAAGTGATTTACTTGCTTACTTTCATTAGACCAACTATCTTTCTCGTTTTCTGATTGACGACGGTTTTCTCCTCCTTTCAAAGAGTTAAATTTGGTTTGAATGGCTTCAGTTGCAGCATCTATCCTTTTTTGGTCAAACGGATTCAAGATTGCTTCAGAGTAATCAATATCATGCTGTAGTTGAGATGTATTTTCATCATCATTATCATCAAATCTAGATATAGAGATATCATCAGGTGTTTTATTATTAGCATCATATGGTATGAATTTGCTTGATGAGTTATCATTCTTTCCAGTCGTACCATCATTAATATTGCTTAACGAATTATGTTGAGCATTTAAGTGTCTAGAAAGATTAGACTTTCGCGTAAATGCTTTACCACAAAAATCACAATTATACATCGTTCAGCGGGAGGTCTGAAGCGTTCGCTAGTAAATGAATAACTGTTCAAAGATTTATTGCTTCTCTACTTATATATACTTAATTCATTTGCTTCACCGAGCGACACATTTGACTCCAACGAGTGACTCACATGCTCCCGGAGTGACTCATTTTGCTCCCGGAGTGACTCATATTGCACCCGGAGTGACGCATTTTGCTCCCGGTGTGACTCATTTTGCTCCCGGAGTGACTCATTTTGCTCCCGGAGCGACTCATTTGACTCCAACGAGTGACTCACATGCTCCCGGAGTGACTCATTTTACTCCCGGAGTGACTCATTTTGCTACCGGAGTGACTCATTTTGCTCCCGGAGTGACTCATTTTGCTCCCGGAGTGACTCATTTTGCTCCCGGAGTGACTCATTTTGCTCCCAGCGTGACTCATTTTGCTCCCTGAGTGACTCATTTTGCTCCCAGAGTGACTCATTTTGCTCCCGGAGCGACTCATTTGCTCCCGGAGCGACTCATTTGACTCCAACGAGTGACTCACATGCTCCCGGAGTGACTCATTTTGCTCCCGGAGTGACTCATACACCTTATCATCCTTAAAGAGCTCATACACCTTATCATCCTTAAAGAGCTCATACACCTTATCATGGTTAAAGAGCTCAGACACCTTATCATGGTTAAAGAGCTCATACACCTTATCATGGTTAAAGGGCTCATACACATTATCATGGTTAAAGGGTATAAAATAGTTAAACTTACACAAAATATTGTCAAGTTACCGGTGGTTGTCAAAGAGTTAACATCTCTTTCGCTGAAAAAACAATTTCGTGGTAAAACAATTGCATTTCGAACCATGATAATTTACAATTCAGAGCAGTCCACCACTAGACAACCTAGCAAAGGACTTTCGAAACCTAAGATCATTAAACGTAAAACTTTTAAGCGACAACACATTTCACCCGAAAATTTAGCATTCCTTAAATCATTAGGTCTTAAAGTGAAAAGAACATGGTACTCAGTAATGTGCTAAATATTATTAACAGTTTGTAATTTGATGGTTAACTAGCAATAGCTATTAGTAGTATCCATTTTCGGATACATCCCACAAATTAACTATCCTCACCAATTTTAATTATTTTATATAAAGTTGTGGATTGTGTGAGTAAATTCAGTTCTACGGCGGCGATAAAAAATGGCGTTTCTTGATATACAAGGCTATCAAGGAGCTAACAACGAATTTTGTTTTAAAGAAGTTGGTATCGTTGCGGAAAATTCGGATGAAATACTACATCTTATATTCGATGCACCGTTTGATTTCAACGAGTTGCCGAAGAAATATGAACGGGTTGCTGCACGTTCGCTTTGCCGAAATTGGCATGGGATACCTTGGTCGTATGGATTTATTCCGTACAAAAAACTTAATACCATATTGAAACCTATATTAAAGAAGTTTGATGTCATATACGTCAAGGGCAGTAAAAAGAAGAAATGGATTTCAAATTTGTTTGATGACACCGAAAACCAGCCGTGGATTTTGAATTTGGAAGAAATATTTGATGTACCGAAGATTTCCAATCTGCGAGATGAATATTATTCAAGACGCTGTATGATCCATTCAGATAAAATTTGTTCATTAGAAAACTGTATTCTTTTAAAAAATTTTAATATGTAAAATAAATAGATTTTTAGTAATATATAGATTTAAGTAATTTAATTTTTTGTATTCATATTCTATAAATAAAATTTAAAAAAAAAAGAAAAATATGTGCGTTTTATTTAATTATTATCCTGAATTCCCCTATTTTTTTACAGCAAAAAGTTTCTTTCGTTAACCTATAAGAGTATTAACAAAAATCGTATGAAATTTATTGTTCTAATTGAAAAGCATATTTCATGATACACCCTGTATACTAAAATATTTATTAAAAATACTAAATATACACCCGTTATATATACATGATATTATATGTATGTTAATGATAAAGTAGCAAATTCAAAATGTTCTAGTCTATAAAAATTTTGATTTTACAGACTTAAAAATTTAGTAAAACTAGATGCTGTTATCATTTTTATATTAAGCGACGTGTTTATAGTAATTTAAAACCAAAAATTGAACTTTTATTCTGTTTAAAAATGTTAAATACAATACTATTATACCCTAATATAAATATGTATCAGTATTAAAATGATATACATTGATTTTGCTGATTAAACAAATTTTTTGCAATATTTATAAATTATTTTATAATTAGATTTAATACTTGTTCATAAATGGCTATACAATTCGTTTACTAGTATTCATAAAAATTAAAATTATATACAAATTTTCTTTCTTATTCTCAATATACAGAGTGTATACATAAAATATTTTTAATATACCGAGTCTATACATATATACATACTGAATTATTTCAGATAATTTTCGTTTGATATAGAAACAGTTTTGTGCTACAGTCAAATTCAAAAGTGTTGTGCACCATAAGAAGTAATATTTTTTGTAACTTGTTAAAATTTCAAGAACTTTTGTTAGTTAACTAAAAAATTGGTCACTGTAGGTTAAATGTTAAAGTATTAAAACTGATAAAAATAATTTCTTGCTTGAGGCCTACAATGGGTGATATTTTTTACTAAACAATTTTTTAACTCATTAATATTCCATGACGTCATCTTTCTTATACCACAAAAACTCCATATATGAGTCATATGATCATAATTCAGCTAAAATAAACATTTAATTATTGGTTGTTTGTTTATTTTAAAACTGATAAAAATTCCTGGAATATTCCAAGGTTAAATATACCAAAAATCCCCATAAGGTACAGTTAACACTCGATTTTCGGCAGTACAGTAGCGGTCAGAAATCTGGACCCCGGAGTCTGGTTTTAAAATCTAGCGCTTGGTACAGTGCCCCCACAAAATTTAGCGGCCACCCCGTGGGTTAGGGTATTCCCCACATTTTTGACTTGGTAGTTCGTTTAAAATGACGCAATTAAGGCAAGCGCGTGTTGGGGTCAAGGTTTGCACGTACAGTGCGCTTCAACAAGTGATCGGACACCTTTTTGCTCAGGGGGGCCCGCACTTTTGACACGGCAGTGTACCAAAAATTTAAGTACAGTACGGCGTCAAAAGTTTGGGGCCACTCCTGGGTTAGGGTATTCCCCACATTTTTTGACGCGGTAGTTCGTTTAAGATGATGCAATTAAGGCAAGCGCGTGTTGGGGTCAAGGTTTGCACGTACAGTACGCTTCAAAAAGTGATAGGATACCTTTTTTGCCAGGGGGGTCCACACTTTTGACACGGCAGTGTACCAAAAATTTAAGTACAGTACGTTGTCAAAAGTTTAGGGCCACCCCCGAGTTAGGGTAACCCCACATTTTTGACGCGGTAGTGTACCCCATCTATCAAATTGTGGCCTAAAATTCAGTCTGCGCATGCGTCGTGTACTTAAATTCAGTCTGCGCATACGTTAGGTTTGGCTGGTAATGGGTTAACACAAAATGAAATTGTTATAAGTAAATTGTGATGACGCATAATGGGTTAACATAAATTAATTCGGTTGCTGGTGGTGACTCACCTCTTAGGAATTTCAAGGCCAACAGTATGAGCGAGTGTTGGGGTCAAATGTCAACAACAAATTTTAAATACATGTACTCGGTACGTGCCGGGTCAAAGGTTAAGGTTTGCACATCGATACAGTTTGATGACTCATCAGTTCGGAATGTGTAGTACCGTAAAATGGGTCCAATAGAACCCTAAGACACACGCTTTCAAACATCGTCAAAGGGGTTCAAGTTACTCCGTTTTGCGGTGGCCCAGCTCTGTCATAGCTTATCTACTAACAAGGGTTGAAAATTTATATGAAAACTAGTTTTTGTCGATGAATTTGTCCGCGTGGTGTCCTTGACGACATAGTAAGTAAGCAAAATCATTTAATTAACCTTTAATGACCCTACTCGGAGGAAGTTGTAGACAAAAGCTAGTATATTAGTGTTAGCACAAAAAAAAATTTTTAATATCAAATTCTTGGTAATTTATGCTGCCAGCCACTGTAATCTCGTATGCGTACCTATATATTTTTTCTTCTATATAATTAAACAACGCTAAAAAGATCCTCAATAATAAAATTAATTAAAAAATCAAAAAACCCGACTGCGTAGAAAGCAAACTAAAACGGTGGAAACAAGATAAAAATATAGAGAAAAAGAAAAATGATTAAAAAAGTAAAGCGGTCGGAGGCATACATGTTGTATCAAGTTAAACAGAAATGTATGATGCCTCCGACTGCTTTACTTTTTTATTCATTTTTCTTTTTTTTCTCTATATTTTGTATTGTATTACAAAGCAATGGTAAGATGAGAAAGTATCAAGCAACATGAGTGTACATAATCTGACGACAGGGAGGATAAAACATTAGAAATTAATTAAGTAGGTACTATGATTAAAATTGAAATAAAATGTTGCATTAGCTCAACGTAAATCAATTTCAGACTCACTACTGAAATAAATCAGAATATAATTTTTGTTTCAATATCATTTACAAACAAATAAATTTATAATAAAATTGTAGCCAAAAATTCTAGTAATTTTATTGTTTATACCTAATTATACACAAAATTATTGAAATTGAGAATAAAAATTATCCAAAGCAATAATGTTCGAGAATATTTAATTGAAATTGGTGACAATCAAATAAAGAAACTCGTGACTTGAAGACGTTTCATTTCAACACAAAAGTACAAATAATATTCTATTGTTTTGTGTCTTTCTATTTAAAGAAAAGTTAATCAGAAAAATATACAATTGTAATTTTCAAATTGACATTAAACATGCAAAATACAATACAGACAAGTACAAATTGTTTCCAGTTCTACTGAACATAATGTTTATGTTCAGTAGAGAAGCAAAGTCCTTCATATGTTTTAGTCTCTGAATTATAAATTACATGGTGCACCAAGTGATCGGAAAACGACAAATAATGACAAAAATGATTCCAGAGTACAATAATTATATTTAAGATTAAAGAACGGTTTTTAAAAATTAATGCTTAAGAAAGTATCAATATTTATATGAATTACATGAACCAGAAAAACATCAAAAAAGTAAAAAGATAGAGCATTGCATGAGCTTCAAACAAAAATTTTACATATTTATGAAATTTTATTAGTATCTAATTTTTAGTGAATAGAAATATTAATTTAATTCTGAGAATGCTTCTAGTATGTAAAATTTATATTTGTTTTTATTATTATTAAAAAAAAATCATTAACATTAATTCATAGACATGTAGAAAGCTATGCTTGACTACACAGCGGGAAGGAGAGTTAAAGTCGAATTACGTAATTCTATTTGGAACAATTAGAACTTTAGAACAAACACGAATTTGACAATGAATTAACCATGAACTACTTACGCTTACGATGTACTGATAATATTTTAAAATTTCACAAAACTACCCCAAACAGGTTATCATACCATGTGGTCACACAGTTTTCAAATTAATTTTTTTTTTTTTCAGTACGGAGAAAATATTTTATTAAACTTTAAAAAAAATATCATAATTTCAATATTTTATAATAAAAAACATATTATTTCAATTGAATGTCTTCTGAACTTAATAATAAAATAACTACGTTCGACTATGGGTGGGAGGGGATGGGGTCAAGACAAAAGCTACCTGTAATCTCATGGATGGGAGAAGAGTTCAAGAAAGGTCAAAATGAAACTACGTAGTTTATGGATTCTTCCTAAGATAAATATCTTTAACCAACGATGAATACCATTATAAACCTATATGTTTACTAACAGTGGAAACAGTCTGTATAAAAGTAACTATTCCCTATTGTGTACAATATTTAGAAAGAAAACTGTCTTCTATTTAGAAATGTAATTTAAAACTTATTGTATTTATCTAAAATAAAAAAAAAAACCGAAAAGAGTACAGTAAAGTATTCTAAATAATAATATTTAGTCTAGACAAGTAATCATGCAATTTTTATTTAAAACAAAAGGATAAAAGTACTACACTCAGCAAGAGTTTCCATTATTAGTATTCAAGTAACAAAACACACAAAAATACTAATAATCTATTATAACTTACAGTAGATATAATGAATATTTACAGTATTCGTGTGCAATCCTTTTGTGTGGCACAATGAAATAAAAATATCAAAATATTCAGTTCTCATTGTCAGCCAGTCGTAATATATTATGTAACTAGGATACCTACCAAATACTTCAATGTATACTTGAATATCAATATGTATTTCTATCAACTATTTAACATAAAAAGTTACATGAAAGCGTATAAACATTTTTTTAGAAGGAATCTATTTCATTTTAGCCGGTCAAAAATTAAAATATACATATTATTTTCAAAACCATTTTTAAAGGACATCTCAGTGATGTGCAAAATCATCCTTGATACTGCAATCTAGTTTCGATCTTATATTTTTTGCAAGACCAAGACTAAAATCAGTAGGTACTCTATTCATAATCTAGCTATAGAGTAAATATCAACATTATAAGTATGGCTACAAAGCCAGTATTAAGACTCAAGTGCACAGGACCAAGGAAAAAGTAAGACTGCTAAAATATGAGAATCTCTACAGATTTACCAGATATCGTCATCAAAATTTTTGAAAAATCTCTATTATTGTTTACTAACTAACGATTTACTAAAATTTTTGATAATTTTTTTACAGTTTAATTTTTTAACACAATATGTTGTTTTTGTCGTATTTTTGGAACATCAAGATGAAGACCAAAACTGTGTATGTGCCAGAAAGACTAGAACTAAAATTCTTAGAGCAAGAACAAGTTCAAGATCAAAATTATTAGAATCTTCGTCTTGCCCTTGCATTTGCTCATCACTAATTTCAAAAGTATATATAATTTGTAAGAATAAGTGGTTTCAAATAAACTTCAGTAAACAGTAAAACTCAACCTATGTAAAGATTAAAATATTTAATAAATGTAGGTACTATAGGAATATCAAGGTTCTAATATACTTCGATGTGTATTATAATGTGTGAGAGTAAAAGAAAGAGTTCCAGGACCGGTGTTTACCGTAACGATGAATATTCGGAGAGATAAAAAAAAAGAAAAATTTTTACTCTAAAGCTTCGAAAACATAAAAATTTATAATTTTGATAGTATTGATATTTTGAAAACGAGCAAAAACTGGATTTCACTTTTGGTATCGAAATTTTTATAACTTTCTTAATACAATCTTTTAACCTTTATAGTAATTCTACCACAAAGTTGTAATCGTCTGACCATACTGTTTGCGGAATTAAAACCAATTATGCTCTTTAGGCCCTTTAAAAAGAGTTCTACTGTCAATTAAATTTTATTACTCACCCGTTACTTATCCGTTACATAACTCTGTCCATTGTTTATGCGTTTAGAAAAAACAACTAAATTAAATAAAATTAGAAAGGGCAATAAAAAAACTACTCTTGTTAGAACAATAAAAAAATTGGTACGCATTCTTGACAGTGGAACTTGTAAGCGAAGTTAAGATGGTATTAACTTATTAGGATCTCATTATACAGTTTGGTAATATTTTAGTAACCATTTAATCCGGTGCGCTCATAAATTTTTAATTTACTTTAAGTAGTCTACTGATAATAGAATTTATGTTCTAGAGGAAATAAACTTCTTTGTGAATTGGGCAAGCTTGCTCCTTGTGGGAGCAATGTAGAACCAACTAACGGTACTTGAATAATTCAAAAAAACTTCCATACAGGTGAAAAATTAAAATGAAAATTATTTTCATAATCAGTTCCACATACTATTAAATACACCTGTCGCAGCATCCTGCATAACATAGCGAATTTCCGTTTATAAAAATTAGTTTTTCTCGGAAACTAGTTGACATAGAATAATAGTTTAAAGACCTTTTTATGTAATTTTTTCTCCTCTTTTAAATGATGTAAAAAAATTTGGCAAAAATTTTTGAATAAGTGGAAATTTTGGCAAAAAACTGATTTTTTGCAAGAACAAAAACCATGTTTCTGGCATCCGACGTGTGTGGCTGAAGAACTCATCCAAGATTTTTGGACTTCCAACGTTATCACCAAATTTCGTAAACCTAGGACATTTCGTTCGAGAGTTATCGTGCTGATACATATATACATACATACATACATACATACATACATATATATATATATATATATATATATATATATATATATATATATATATATATATATATATATATATATATATATATATATATATATATATGTATGTGTCATGACGCGACTTGAGCCCGGGCCTATGGCAGAAATTTGTTTTGAGGTCCCTAGAAACCGAAAATAATATTCACTAAAATTTATATATATATAATATATATATATATATATATATATATATATATATATATATATATATATATATATATAAATTTTAGTGAATATTATTTTCGGTTTCTAGGGACCTCAAAACAAATTTCTGCCATAGTCCCGGGCTCAAGTCGCGTCATGACACCTACTGTAATAGCTGAATTTCCAGAATTCTTTCTGGAAATTCGCTAAAAGAGAAATGGTTAATTTCTGATAATCAGTTAAACCAGAATTTCAATTTCGTTTAAAAAAAAGTTCATATTTAACTCCCTCACACAAATACACACACCATTATAAACTATATAAAGGTCATGGGAATTAGACTATAAAGTATATCATACATGTTCATCACATACGATATGACCATATTAATTGCAACAATAGTACAATTATATTAATAACGTATATATTTATATTGTCTTCTATTTCACATTCCAAATATTAGTATAGATATTAAATAAAGAGGGAAAGAGCGAATGAAAGTTATAAAAAATATATAAAATCGAAAATTACGTTTTTATTAGGACAGTAAATTTAAGCTTTTGCATATACATTTACAGCTTGACTAATATGTACCTACCTATGTGTATGTATGCATATTATGTGGATGTGTAATTTAAGGGGAACCACTAGTGTGACCGCCTGAAAGAAAGGTGATTTTTGAGAATCTTTTTAAAGAAAACTACTGTATAGAATGTTTTAATATTTTGAAGGATATATTCGTTGATATATAATAAATTCAAAATTCAATGAGTTAGTCGAGATCTCCCAAGGCTTCAAAAAAAAAGATCCCCCACTGCTGCAGTGATAGCGACCTTCACAATGCCTGAAATCAAAAAAAACCAAAAAGTATATTAAACTAAAAGGTATTGCCCGTGCCATGAACGTCAACCGAAAAAAAATTTGAAATTTAACAAAATGGCGGAGTTTTTAAAAAAAAGTTTCAAGTTTTGCACGAAACTTTTATGATTTTTGGCCTGCAAAAATTACATTTTTGATTCGATCGGAAAACTGGAGGTTCATGGCACAAAGAAACATAATTATATAAAATAAGCTGCAATAAGAATCAAATCGATCGGATGACTTGTCTTCGTGTTATAACTGCAGCAAATTTGAAAAATGTAGTTTTTCTTTACTTTACCTTTTAGTTTTAATCACTGAGAATCTTTACTAAAATTATTTACGATGTACTTACTATAACGGTCATAGTAAAACTAGATGAGTCGTTTAAATGTGCCAGGGTCTAGCTTCTCCACAACATGTGACTGGCAGCTACGTTCAGAAACTCCCGAACTATCAACCTTCGTACATTTCTCAGTATCTCAAAGTTAACAATGAAAATCAGAATCTGCTCTTCGGATGGTTGTAGCCTGTAACTCAAAAACTCTTTGAGATATGCACTTGAAATTTTAGTATAAAATTTTTAGAGGTACCGATAGACTATCGAAACATGCAAAAAAAAAATTTCCAATTTTTTCAAAATGTCACACTAGTGGTCCCCCTTAATGTTTAATACAAAAGCGTGTGACAATAATTATATTAGATACATATATTTATAGATACGATAAAAGATGGGTAAATAAAATAATAAAAAATACACGCTTATTATGTTTTGATGTGCGTGATTCAATTTCACCCTCAATTATTTATATCTATATGTATACCATACAACCCATACAAGAAAAAAGTTTGTTTCATATTGAACACTTCTGCGTGTTAAGCTGGTTCTACACGATGCTACGAACGTTCCTTCCAACGTTCGATCGAACGTTTGAGGCAATTAAGTTCGATAGTTGGTGCGACGAATGTATCTGCTACACGGTGAATCGAATGTTTGATCCAATACGAATGATAATGTGTTGGTACAAACGTTTATTCAGTGGACGAGGCTGTTATCTGTCTGATGTTATCTCTAATGTTATACACTGATGTTGTCTCTCTTCACATGAACGAGTCGTGCAGCTGCTGAGTCGAACCAACCAACGTAACCAACATTGACCTTCAAACGTTCGAAACATCCCTTTGACTCGGTGCAAGAATACCGACATCGAGCGGGACATTGCCAAATGCGAATGTTTGACGGTCGACATTGGACACTCGTAGGTTCGAACAACGGCCACACGATGCGATGAACCATCGAACGTCCAATGTTGGAAGATGCTCGTAGCATCGTGTAGAACCGTCTTTAGAGAGAGAACAGATAAAAATTTGCCCAGTGCGTGTTGGACATGCATTAAGTCGGGGTTTCTCACAGTAGCTAATTTTTTTTTAAACCTGGCAATCGGTTTTATTCGATTTGGTGTTTGAAAATAATTTCTGGCATTCTATCAATCCAACTTCGAACTTCGGGTCTCAGTTCGGCAGTAACCTAAATTCAAAGCTTCAATAATAAATTGTTGACAATTGTTGGCGATTTCGCATAAGCCGGAATTTTTATATTTTCCCAAAGACTATCAACTAGTGCCAAATCATGCATTATGGAGCCCAATAAAGCTCAATTCATTGAACAATTGTTCACAATGGTGTTGGTATTTATAATTTTGTTTCAATAAATTCTTGTAATTTTCCACCACTTTTACCACGTTTTGGCTGTGTTAACACTGTAGTGTTATAAATAAAGTGTAAAAAATGATGTGGATGGCGTCAATAGTGACAATAGATCTCAAACAAGAACATATAGTAAAACCCCATTATTGTTATAATGCAAGTTAGTTTAAATCGCGCGGGTAATAAAAGCAAAAATTCAAATTTACCACTAGTGTTTTCTTAATTATAGATTATGGATATACAGCAATGGTGGCACTTATATTGACTTTTCTTATCTAACATAAAAAAAATTTCATAAGCTATTTTTTTTACAAGTAGAACTTCGAGAATTATAGGTATACACCAATACCTCATTTTGCGTCGTGGTTACGTTCCAAAAAAACACGACGCGAATTGAAACGACGCAAAGTGAATTATGATTTTCTATAACAAATTTCCAAAAAAAAAAATTAAAGACTCGAACTCAAAACAACGCAACTTCGAAAATCTAACGACGCACAGTGAAAATTAGTATACCTTATTTCAGATACAATTGATCATGAGTTTTCGTTAAAAAATTAAATAATTCTTATATTTGAAATAAATCAATCTTCTATTCTTTTCTAAAAATAAACTGCAAATTTAAAATTTACATAAATGCAATAATAAAAGAGATAAAACCAAGAAAATGAAAATTATTTAAATTCAAAGTGACGAAGCGTGGTTAAATTTAACTGAAATAAACCATACTAATTCAGCAGCGACGCAACTTCGAAAAAACGCAAAACGAAACGACGCAAAGCGAGGTATTGGTGAATTCGGTAGTGTAACATACACAGTTAATACCGTGACTTCAGTCAAAATATCTATCTACAGTTTTGGAGAAAAGTTTGGAAAAAATTCAATTATAATCGAGAATGTCCGTGCTGTAACATCACATAATTATAGTATCATTAGGCGTAGATTCGAAACACCATTTTTTGCGGAATTTTTTGTGAATATATAATTTTCCCTTTTCCAAGGAAAATCAATGAATAACGCTTGAAAATTCGATGTTATTTCAGTATAATCCATTAATGCAATAATTCCTTTACCTTGGATAAAAACTTTATATCAGTAATTTCAAATAAGCTGTAATCAGTAAACTGTAGTCTTCCATTGAAATATAATATGTCTTAATAATTTTTATGTTGTCTTATCTAGGGCACATGGCAACATTTTTTCTTTCGATTTTTCATTAAACACGTAATTAATAACTATTTTCGCTTTAATATATGTCACCTGTTTCATACACGTGACGCAAAAAGCACAAAAATTTATTTATAAGAAAAAAAAATTATAATTCAATGTTGTACTATAGGTATACTCGTATGTAAGATATAATAATTGATTGAACATCCTGAAAAAAAACTAAATTAATTGATTTGATAACAGAAATAATGTAAATAAATTTTAAATTTTTAGTTAATGTTATCAGAGAAAAAACCACAAAAAAAAATTATAAAATAATACGGAAAAAAATTATTTTATTTTACAAAATTGATTAGAAATTTTCGATAACATCAGTATTTAATTACTTAATTTTTGATTGGTCAATGGAACAATTATTTATTTTTAGTAGATGTTAAAGAAATTAATTTTAAAATTCATCTAATATTTATTTTACATGGCAGATACATTGACGCATAATATTAGGTACTCTTTGATTTGTTAGAAAATCATGTGATGACTTAAGAAAACATGTTGATGTTCATTTAAAATTCGGAAGTGTTCGTTTCGAAATCCATAACGTAATAGTTTCTGTCTTTATCACTTTTCTTTAGAGAATTTAAAAAAAAAAACTGACAACACAATTATACCCAAAAAATAGTCACACATAAGTTGACGTCCAGTGATAGAATTATAGTAGGTTATTTCCATTATTAATAGATTTGAGCGTTACTTTATGGTATTCCATATTTGTAAATAATAAACAAATACTTTGCAAAACATCACTTTTATTTTTTAAACTATGACAATATTGTTTCAAAAATAAAAGTGGTATTTTGCAAAGTAAAGTATTTGTTTATTATTTGTTTCCATTAATTCGATTTAACACTATATCGAGCCACCAACAAGATGCTGGTCAACGCTCGTAGGGACCTTAGCATTGACGTATGTAGTGTCCTATTAATTACAAAGAGTGTAAATAATTGGACACTACCCAATTTTTTTCCTAAAAAGGGGAAGAAGAAAATCGAACAATTGCAATGTATCACCACAGATGATTATCTACTTAATATAAATATGTAAAAAGAAATGTTTAGCTTATTCAGTTTTTAGAAACTTTTCGTTATGTTTTTTTTTATTAGATCTTTAGCGTTTCCACCATTTCTGCAATCACGTATTCAATGAATTAAAGATAACTAACATCTAAAATAATATAATAATTTTGATATACATTTACATATCTCTGATTTACTACTTTGAGCTGCTCCAAAGTTCAATTAAGATCCATATGGTAAAGTGTAAAAATCCTAAAAACTAGTGTTGTGCCCAAATTTGTAGTAATTAAATTGTAGCAAATATATAAGCTTTCAACTTTATCGACCCCTAGGAACGTTATAAGATTATTTAAATATTTTTCTTTACAACTATATGGTATAATGTGTATATAACCTAACAAATTATCTTTCTCCAGTTTTTTACACTTATACGTCAAAAAAAATAATTAAAACTTCAGTTGAATATTTACGATTTATATTTACATGGTAATCAAAATTTATAAAAAGTTATCACCTTCATAACATCATTATTATTAGTGCTGGTGGGGGCGCTGAGAAAGTTAAGGAAATTTTTGGCATTTTTTCTGTTCAGTTACATAACAAAATATATAATATTTAACAAACAGTGGAAGGGCTGTGCAGAACGTTATTAACGTTATATACAGCGCTTCCATGGTTTAAAATATTTTTTAAGATTTTTCTTAAAATTTTCATTTTACAAAATTTTTGTCAACATGGCCTAAATTAGACTTAATTCTCCATACTTTAAATTGCCAGAAACACTTCTTTTAACGTAATAATAGCCGTCCCTTTTGTTTTTCATGTTTTCTCGGAAACCGTTAAAACATTTAATTTTTTACTGGCACACCTAAATAACACCTAAAATACACCTACTTTTTAGCTATACGGAGGTGCTACAGACATAAGACATGAAATTTGGTTTATTTGACGTAAAATGTCATTTTGTAAAGTTACTGTCAGTACGTAAAGTTAGGTAGCTTGACTGTAATATTTGAATAGTGTATCAACTACAATTAGCACCTGTGTAACTGGATCAGCGGGGATTCGAATCCTTGTTCTCTTAAAAACTTATCAGACGTATTATCAAGAGAACACCGATTCTCTGAGAATTCAATTCAATTTTGTTTAGCTGAACATTAAGATTGAGCATATAAATATTAAACGTTAACGGTCATTGTCGTTGTGAGATGTTAAGTGAAACCTGACTAACTCACACACCACGTTGTACGACGTGAACAATTTCGCATAAGGCTGGTCGTCCTTTGGATGCGGAAACGTGCGGTATTTAATTCGGACGAATACGCATGAAAACGGACGAACGATCCAAACAGCTATGAAGCTATACATCCACGTCTATAGAAAGCGTCTCGTTCGTCTGTTTCCGTGCGTATAATTGCGACGTGCGAACAGATCCAATTTTGTTTGGATTTTGTCGCGCGAAGAAGTCCGCTCCATGAGATTTTTATTGAAATGTAACTGAAGGTAAATTATAATTATAACTGTGTACCTTTGTATATTACGTGCCATAAATTGTTTTTTACGTATTTTTAGCTCATAAGTATAGCTCACTATAAGTATAGCTTACTCTCTATTTAGTTACCATCGGTAGCAAAACGGTCCAACCTGATCTATAGTATATTACGTATTGTACAACAGACTTGTGGTCGTTGTCGAACTGTCGCGTCTGCTTGCCTAGACAGAAAACAAGGTACAGTTGTTTATCGTGTTAATGTATGTTTAAATACGAGTAAAAGGTCGCCATTATTAATAATATGCTTACAAGAACATCGACAATATTGAAATTGAAGAGTGTTTTTTATGAAAAATAATTTTTTTCTATAGTTATACTTATTTTGTTCTATACTATTTAAAACAATGTAAAAAAGTTTGAAATATAGAGTAGGCTCCTATAATAATTTATTTCATAGTATGTAAATATGAAATATAATTAAATTTTTAATATGAAAAACTGAAAATATTCTTATATCAACATTTAATTTTCTGTAATTAAAAATCTAATAAAAGAAACTTTATATTTTTAATTATAGTTCCTTGTAAACTTTGGTTAATTTATTAACAAAGTTTTATAACATTGTTAAAGTTACGAATATTATTATAGCATTTATTTGTGAGTATATAACCACAGGTAATAAAAAGAAAACCTAAAACAATAGTAGATTCATACATAATAATGATAATAACTATATACTCTACATTTTTGAGTTCCAATAAACTAATTATGCCCCTGTGAAAAAGCATATGAAACGTTTCTTTTAAGTCAGGCATATCCAACTCGCTTACCGCTATAGGATCATAACGAAACTTGTCGCCAAATGAAAGTTAAAATTCTCCACAAATGAAAAAAGGCGGTAAACAACAGGGCTCCATCACTCGAGTTAAATTTTCTCCCCATGTTCAACATTTTTAAGATATCAAAATGTAATTGTTTATCGTTATGTATAATAATATTGTTTAAATATTAAAAACTTTTGGAATAATAATGGTGACGGTGAGGTACAAATACTAAAACCTCCAAAAGGCATCCTGCATACTATGGTCCATTTCACTTAAATAATAAATTTAACCAAGCTTCATCAGTTATGAATTTAAATAATTTCCGTTTTCTTGGCTTTATCTCTTTCATTGTTGCATTTACGTAAATTCTAAATTTATTTTGCAGTTTGTTTTTGGAAAAGATAAAGAATAGAAGATTGATTTGTTTCTAATATAAGAATTACTTAATTTTTTAACGATGACTCATAATTAATTGTATTTGAAATTGGGACTCAATCCATAAACAAAATTTCAGCCCATTAGATTTATTGAGGGAGGAAAAAGCCATGAAATATTGGTGTAAAACGGTAGAAGTTAAGCTCATTCTATCCGTAGGGGGCTCCTACACCTGTCAAAATGAAGCGAAAGTTTCATTAACGTAGTTCCATTATCTACCACTGAGGTCTCCTGCTAATAGTGTAAAGCCATAACTGACATAATATGGTACATATTATGGTAAAAATAACTTTACACTTACAATTATTTTTATTAACCAGAAGTGGAGAATAAGTACTCAGATTAAGAAGGACTCAAATTTTAGGGTTCTGATGACATTTCGGAATCCCTAATGAAATCATGTTGTAGGTAGCTTCTAGCCAATCAGTGAATTCGACAGAGCAATACTAAATTAATGGAATTTGTTAACTCAAATAGAGTTTAAGGTTTAAGTTCTTGTCGAGCATTCAGAAACACGGGCAGAGCAGAGAACTTTCGCAGAAATAGGTAAAAAAATAGAGAATACGAGTAACCAAATGTACACATGGTTAAATTACCAATTAAGTAAGTACTGAAAAATACAACATTATCACAATTAAAATGAGTCATTATCAGAAAGTAAAAATTTACATTTACATGATGAAATAAATATAAAAATAAAAAAATAAAAATAGAAGGTGTTTGCAATCAATAACAATCCAATATAATCTACCCTATTTTTTTCTTCCTTATATATTTTGGATACCATATATATTTCGGAAAAACCCAGAAACCGATATCCCCTAATTTTTGGTGCTCTTTCTATTGATGATGGTAAAAATTTGATACATTGAACCACTCAGGCTGTACAAGAAAATTAACCCCCCTTTTCACCCCATCAGCCATCTTATGAACCCGACCCTGGTTTGACCTATAGAGGTGAATAGATCTTTCAAAGTATAACATTTCGTCAATTTAAAGTTTTCCTCTATCTCTTAAGTTTTTGAGATATCTTAAGAAATAAGATTTGAACCCCAACTCTAGGGGCTGGTTTCACCCTGTAAACGTGGAAGATAGCCGATAAAAAAAGAAGAGACTCCAAGAGACTTCCAGACTCCAATATTGCCAAGAATTCGTGGGCACCGTTTTAGCACACTTTTTATAAGATTTTTCGGATATTGTTGCAAAACGACCGCCAGATAGCTCGGATATGGCGGCACACCTGTTTTAACAAAAGATCAAGCATCTCTGGCAGAAACTCATGTGTGAAAAGACGCTTTGTCAGTAAAAATTACATTACTCCAATTAAGATTTAAATTTTGCATAGCCCACAAGCGTCACTTTTCGACATGCTCCAGTTTGAGGAAAGATTTCAGCATCGTACTACACCAAGAAATTTTTGCTTTGAGTTATTATACTAATATTAACTTCCTTTTTAGCCAATAACTTTTGTCCTTGTCAAATGTCAAAAAAGGCTTTCGTTGAAATTACTTGAAAATGGTTTTATCTTCCTTTTCAGAAGTCCCTCGCCTTCTTCGTTTCTAGGGAAAATCGTTGACGTTTTTCTAACCATTATATCGCAACACCCACTTTTGTACAGTTTTTAGTCGAATTTTCTCCGAAAAATTAGACTTATACAGTCTATACGATAAGAGCTGCGAGAGGCGAGAGTAGGGGCGCTATCCGTTTTCGGACCCGTAGAACACGAATATGTAGAAAAAAAAATGTCTGATATATATATATATATATATATATATATATATATATATATATATATATATATATATATATATATATATATATATATTCCCGCCACCTTTTAATTTGTGTAGGGCCCCCCTATGGAAGTTAATAGATGAAATTTGGTAAATGGGGCTCATTTTCGAGGCACCTCATACTATCAAAGTGGGGTCAAATTTTGGGCAAATTTTTTTTCTGACCCGACCTTTAAGGGGGTGGTGGGGGGCGGAAAAGCAATAAAACTTTTCCAAACCGGTTTTAAATAATGTTTCGGTCAATTATCTACAACATATTTAAAATTCAGCTTCCTAGGATGATTTGGTGGGAGTAGAGGGGGGAAAACGATTTTCGCTGGGTCTAACAGGCCCCCAGCCCCCCAGAATTAACGTAGAGGGTTGAAATTTGGTGTGTTGATAAAGTTCGTACCTAGGTTGTGCTTTTTGGAGGTTTTAATATTTTACCCCCACCCCCCTCATTTTTAAGCTACAATTTCATACATTTTCGACGTTTTCGAAGTTTGTACCACTCGCACAGGTCACCCAAATAAACCTAGAGGGCTGAGATTTTGTATTCGGATTGAGTTAGTATCAAGGGGGTGCCTTTTGGGAGTCTCGACTTTCAAACCCTACCGCCACCATTTTTATACCCAAAAGAACATTTTTTTTCTTGTTTTTTAACAGTTTCGTTCGGGTCAAAATCTCCCCAAATAAATCTAGAGGGCTGAAATTTTGTGTACAGGTTAAGCTAATAGCCAGACACTGTTTTTTGGGGGTTTCAACTTTTAACCCTTACCCCCACGATTTTTACGCCAATATTTCCTTAATTGTTTTGCTTGTTTTCTAACACGTCTAGAGACCCTCTAAGGAAACCTAGAGGGCTGAAATTTTGTACGTGTATTCAGTTAGTATCCAGCTAGTACCTTTTAGGGAGTCCACATTACTTTTCCCCCCACTTCTTCCATTTTTACATCGGAATTGAATGCTATTGTTAAATGTGTTTTAAATGCATTACTTTTATTCTAAATACAAGTAGGCGAATAGTAATTTTAAAAAATTTAAAAAAAAGTGAATACAATTTTTTAACAAATGAAATACATACATATTAAGTAATTTGAAAATGTTATTAAAGTCACTGTTTATTTATAAATTAGGAATTTTGAATTTTTATTATTTATAAAATAGAAATTTTGGATTTTTTTGGAAAGAAAAAATACCTTCATAAAGGCCTTCTAGTCTACTATTTAAGGTCCTTTTTTAATACTTAAAAATAAAACACAAAGGCAATTGGCGGATAAGCATGGGTAGGAATGCTTTCGTACGAATTGTGTTGGCTTTTTTCCTGCTAACTGTTATCGGTATAAAATTGAAATTTAGGGGAGAGCGGGGCTATACCGTACAGCGAGGCTAAACCGTACACTCATGTTTCGTGTCTAAATTTCAAGCTAGACAAGTCCAATCGTTGTCGCAACCTAGCGCCTGACCGCGGAAAATCACAGGATTGAGTTCGTTCCGCTGTGCGTATAAATGCCAATATGACGGTGAAAAAACTTGTTTTTATTATTTCTCTTATAATTTTGGGGCACTGCCAAATAAGAGTTGGGTGGAGAACCTTTACTTATGAGCTAATAGCGATAAGATCATGAGAAATTACTTTTCTTAAGCTCTCTCTTGATCACTAGTGAAGACTAGTTAGGCGACGGAATTTGAGGTTAGGTTATGAAACTCCCACAAGGTACAGGATGGGGCTAAACCGTACAGAAATGTACGACTTAGCCCCAAATGGTTTAATATGGTAACATTAATAAATTGTAGTTGATGCAGGAAATACAATAAAGTCTGCCGAGTCTGCAAATAATTTTACTTGTGATTTTTGTTTAAATGTATAAACTTTAAATAAAATACTTTCGTTCTCTAAAATTTATCACTTTTTTTGATAAAAGTTAACCTAACACTTTTTATACTTTTATAAGCTGAACTAAATATACCGATAATACAAGTTACGTTATGTTGTTTCTTAGTTGAGTCGACAATAAATAATAAAATGTGTTTTCTACAATAATTTATTGCATTACTCTTATTTACTTCCTTAACAAGATGATTTTTTTACAATAATTTATTGCATTACTCTTATTTACTTCCTTAACAAGATGATTTTTTTACTGTACGGTATAGCCCCTCCTACCGTACGGAATAGTTCCGACCCCCGGGGTTATTTCGTACAGAGACACTTTTTTGTAATTTAATTTAAATATGTAAACAGTGGAATAATTCAAATTTCTTTGTGTGAAATCAGTAGCAAATTGTCCAAATTATATATTGCTAATTTTCTTATAATTTTATACTCGATATTAGATGAACAATAACAGCTCTCCCTTAAGTGTACGGCATAGCCCCGCTCTCCCCTACTGAGATTCAGCCCTTAAAAACTAAAAACCTTTTTTTAAACCCCCGATCAACCAGACACTCATCATCAGTTTTGAAACCATCAAAATGGCAAATCGCTTGTGGACTTTCAATTACATTTCGCTTGTACACATTCAATACCGAAGATGAAAGGAAAAATTCGACTTCCGTGATGGGGCTCCGCTGCTCACGGCGTTTTTTGACTTGTACATATCACTTGAGGTCCTTTACTCTGAGTACACAAGAACATTGCCTCGAAACGTTTTGCATATGACACACTCATTTTGGATATGATGTGTTCTTATCGCAATACAAAGTAATACCGGCGTCTGAAGCACAAAGCGTAGTAGTCTACCTTACCCTTCAACGAATACTATAGTAGTGGAGCTTCCTACAGAGGCGAAGCGACGGGGGTGCAAGGGGGTCTATCATGCACCGGGCGCGACTTGCAGAAGGGCGCCAAATGTGTACCAAAGAGGTGCCAAATATTAACTATACGTGTTTTTGGTAGGAATGGGGGGCGCCAATAAAGTGTCGTGCCCCGGGCGCCAGTTATTTTCACTACGCCACTGGCTTCCTAATAGTTTTCTCTTGAAACAGTCCACCAGACGCTCTTGTGTGACAGATTTATATATTCTACTTACCTACTATACCTACTATTTACCGCTTGGGTTTGAACAAGTTATAATGGCTCAAACAATATAACTCGACATAAAATGGACATTATGGATTTATGGGAGTTGATGGGTTTAAAACAAATAAATAAATAAATAACAGTAAATCATTTGAATAATATTTTTTTATTATAAATAAATTTTTGTTTTCACTAGAAGGAAATTTTTTTCACATTAGGTAATTTTCATTTCTCATTCTTCATTCTTCATAATACATAATATTTTTGTACAATAAACTTAACTAACAATAATGTACTTAATTTATCATATAATATTTTACAATAATATATTATTATTATTAATTTACTATAATACAAAACTATCTACAATTGATTTATTGAACACATTAAATAGAAAAAATGACACATTTTCTCTGATCTAGGACAAAAAATATTTTTCTTCTTATTTATGACGTCAATATTGTATAATACAAACATTTTTCTTATTAGTATTTTATTTTATTTCGCTTTTATCATTTGTCTAATAGTTAATCAAAAAACAGACAAAAAAATTATTAAGAATTTATTAGATTTATCGATTGGATAAGTAATAGAAACGCCTTCAAATATAAATGTTATTGTAATAATTATAATAATTTAATCATTTTGGTC
Source organism: Brachynemurus nebulosus (assembly GCA_035578155.1). NCBI lineage: Eukaryota > Metazoa > Arthropoda > Insecta > Neuroptera > Myrmeleontidae > Brachynemurus > Brachynemurus nebulosus. Next base: position 54,045,156 of record JAPWDM010000001.1, on the reverse strand, counting down.
GATCCACCCTATAGTGTCGATCAAAGTTCGTTCTCGGTCCGATAAACTTACATTAAAAATTTGATTCATATTATAATGCGGCTTACGGTACGTTTATTTTAAAATTATAAACGTTTGTTATTAATTAATTGTAAATAAAAATTAATTTAAAAAATATCCAAAATACTGATGTATTACACTGTTGAATGTATTAGAGCGAGACTGCACCTGAAACGGAGTATAATTGACACTACTAATACCAATCTAAGGAAGAGTATCTCTTATGGGACTTGACTCAAAAAAGTGGCCCCTGAATTTGATGAAATAATAGTTCAATAAGTAACCAGAACGGCGCTGATAAGCAATCAGTGTTCGATCTGTACTTAGCGATTGTAAGTGAAGTGAAGTATGCTAAAGGGAAATACTAACTGTTAAAAACAATAAAAATTGAATTAAATATAAAAACAATAAAAATTGAATTAAATATAACAATTAAAACTGTTAAAAACAATAAAAACTGTTGTTTCAGTTTTAAAATTTTCAGCGCTTAATTTTAAATTTAAGAATTTTACTACACTAGCGCCATCTTAATTTCATCAACTTTTGGGGCCACTTTTTATATATGGAGATACTTCTCCTTGCCTCTACCCTCCATATACCAACCATACCAAGGTTTCCGCCAATCAAGTATTCTTTGGAATGAATCAATGTTGAACTATGACCGGACTAGAACTGTTGTATCGGTGTTAGTGTGAATACGTTCATTTGTTTCCCATTTAAGAATATTTTACTGGAACGAGACCGGACTGAGAGCGAATTGTGATCGGCACTATAGTGTGGATTGACTTCATAGACTCCAGTCTACAGTGTGTGTTACCACATAAATAATCTACTATACACACTAGGTGTCACAGATTAATTTTTGGAAAATATATTTACCAATTCTTCTGGAACACATAATTTTGAAAGCAATCGGTTAAATTGATGTCATTAGTTGTGGCAGAAATTTTATCGGAATTAGATTTCACAGCTTTAAATTCAGATAAATTAACTTCATATAAACTTAATAATCACACTAAATTATAGGAACTATATTTTTAACTTAATAGTTTTTTTTTCAGTATCAGAAGTTTGAGTTTAGTGTTTTCTTTCAAAATCCTGAATTGTGTTTAAAAATGATTTCATTGGATCTTGATTACAAATTTTAAATATTAATTGGAATCAAAAAATTAAATCTATGAAAACATTTTTGTAAAGTATTTTTATAAAAACACCATGAGGAGCTGTGAAATCTATCATTTACTTTAAAAAAATATTTTAAAATTTTTATTGAAATAAGGAAAATATTTTATTTTGGAATATTTAAGCCCATTATTTAGATTCTAAATTTTAAATTATAATTTTAAGTTTTTTTTTTTTTTCAATTATCTTGAATCAAAACTATAAGTAAAAATAATTTCAATTTAAGTACACATAATTAGAATAACTGATCTGCTTTTAGGTTCAGTATTAACTTAATTAAGAATTTTTCCTAAGAAAAGAACTAATATATAACTCTTGGAGACCACTGTATATTTATCTGGAACATCGGCAATCACAAATGATATTTGTACTGTAAATAAATTTTTATATACACAATATAAACTCAACTGAGTTTAAATTCATTCAAAGAAATAAAAAATAAAAATTACTGTAAATTTTACAAAATAAAGTATAAAAATAAAAAATCTATTTTAAATATTTTTTTTTCTTTTTTGGGTAAATATTACCACCATCCTACTCGAGGTTGTCCAGCATGATGCATTAACGCATGATTATAGGGATTGACTAGATGTGATGCACCAGGTGGACCTGGTGGCAGAGGAACTCCAACACCATGTGGTAAATGATCTAGCGCACTTGCGACGGACGTTGAGCTAGTTGGTGGTTTATTGCCGCCGGAACATGGTTTACCATCGCGCACTAAAACAGGTACAGCGACTCGTCGCGGAGATGGTTGCATTCCTGCACCGTTATTGCCATGTTGTACATCATGCATACCTTTCTCGTGTTGCGCCCGCTTTGTCTTATATCGGTGATTTTGGAACCATATTTTAACTTGCGTGGGCGTTAGACGAATTAGCGAAGCCAAATGTTCACGCTCTGGTGCCGATAAGTACCGTTGCTGTCGAAATCGACGTTCGAGTTCGTACGTCTGTGCTTTCGAAAATAATACACGTCTTTTCCGTTTTTTATGTCCGGTGCTCGGTTGTTGTGATCCTCCAATTGAGCTATTGCCGCCACCTCCACCGCCGCCGCCGCCGCCGCCTGTATCACTGCTGTGTTCATTTTCATCGTCATCCACTTCTTCCTCAATACCATCCTCAAGTTCACCGCCACTGTGAACGCCACTGGCCGCTTTCGTTGAATCTGGACCGGGTGAAATTTGTGATTGTGGTATTTGGTATGATGAGTCACTGGCTGCCGGCGAAGTACTATCTGGACTAACTTGTTGGTGAATTAAATCTGAAACAATTTTGAAACATTGTATTAACTAAACAGTCTTAAAAATATCTATATACATAATATGGTATTTCTTTCCTCTCTATTTTATTTATATTTTTTATAGAAATTTCTAAAAATCAAAACTGAAATTCATATTAAAAAAAAATGCACCAAAATTCTAAATATAACGCGAAATTTTTTTAAACAGTGACGTTCAAACTATCTATCACAATCGACCGGTTAATTATCAAATGCTGTTTGGTCAATTTACTATATATTTTTCTGGACTTCCAAATTTTTATTAAAACTAAAAGTATGTTTTAATAAATATTCCACAAGCCTCAAAATTGTTGAACATTTTTCTCAACGATTTTAAAAGTACCAATTATGTCTTGTGAGTTGTGACATATCAAATTCAAGCTTGAAGAAAGCTGAATCTGACATTAAATCAACTTTGAAAAAGTTTGGAAAAATTTTTCACAAAATGATAAATTTTTAATTTTTTGTATTCATTAATTCACTCTGTACTTTGGTGAAGCTACGCATCACTTTTTAATAAGCCGGTAAAATATTACTGAAATTTTTTTTAAACTTGTTAAATTTATACAACGATACAAGGTTAATCAATCAGAGTAAAAGAAAATTAAACCGATTTTTAAAATTACCATTGAAATTTTGAATTTATTGCAGTACAAATGAATTTAATCCTAAAAGAGCAAATTAAAAAGTAGTCCGTTCAATTTAAACTTAAGCCTGTAACCACAGTAACTATCAATGATTCCCATTAAACGCATTTAAATTTTTTATTTATTCAGGCTTAAGTTTAAATTGAACGGACTTGTAGCTATCTTTCAATCAACAAAATTAAAATTTGTCAATAAAGGATCATGTATTTCATATTTTTCATATCCTCATAGCAACTAATTACAAAAAATTTTATATCAGTTTTAATTCTAATATTTTTTCGTGAAAAATATCAGTCTACAATTATATCACAAATACATATGACTGAGTAAGCACGACGTCTAAATGTGACACATTACATTGTTTTCAGAAAGTACATTAACTAATATCAGTTAAATTTTTTTTTTAATATATTACTACATTACACATATCTTGTATGTACCTACACAATATTGTTTACGTAAATTTTAATACAATACACCTAATGGATTGTAATCAAAGCGCCATATCAAGCAAACAGCATACCTAGTCACAAATTTAATTTTTTTCGTATCAGGGCTTATCAATATTTATATAACATTTTTTATTTGAATAATATTTTTTAAAAATTTAATATAAAAAATTTATACAAAATACCAAAGTCCCCTCCGCACCTTTAAATTGATTTTTTGAGAACTAGTTTTTACCAATGCTTCGTTGAAAAATTAAATTCCTAAAATTTTATATTGAAATAAGTAATCCAAAGTTTAGTTACTATTATATAATAAAAAAATTTTCATGAGCCTCTGCTTTCCCTTCTATCAAAATACTAATATAATTGGTACATATCGTCGGCTCATAACAAAAAGTCACTAACTAACAAGTCGGTCGAAAATGAGTCCTTACAGGAAAAATATTATCTTTGTTGTGCTCTTGTTACCATTTTCGTATTCTTAATAGATCGAAAATTACAGTTTTCGAAAAATTAATTGTAAATTCTAAACGTTTATTTTTCGAAACTAGCTTTTTGCTAACTGTAGAGTTTCTGTTATGAACCGACGATATGTATACACAAATTTGAACGGTGTCCTGAGATTTGTTAACCAATTGTTTTGATCTTAACCCTGGATAACTAAACCTATTTTATAGTCACGTTGTTACTAAACCTTCGTAATTTTGACGACACATGTTTTTTGTTTTTGGTTTTTTCAAATTAAGTGCGCTGTACATATACCCCCACTCGCCTGATGGCTCGTGATAAGCGCACGAGACCTCGTTGTGTATGTATTAGTGCCTTAGGCTCGTGATCAATTTAAGCCTACTCGAATATCTCACTTTACACATACGTATCGAAAATAACTATTATAGTTTTGTAACTAAAAGAAAAACCACTGAAATTATACAATATACATTCTAAAACAATAACACTATCCATTTCATTAACATAACATTATCCAAAGTTTCAAAATATACTAAGTTAAAAAAAGAAAAAAAAACACTATCATTATCATAACACTATCCAAAGTATCAAAATATACTAACAATAAGTTATAACAAAAAAAAAAAAAGAAAAAAAAAAGCAGGTCGTCGTCAAGTTTACGAAGGCTTAGTAACCGCGTGACTTATATAAAATGGTGCGTCGTCAAAATGACGAAGGTTTAGTTATCTAGTTAACAATTTTCTTGTAATTTTCTTGTAATTGGTTAAAATTCCCTCGGCTAGAACCTGCACCATAAGTTCAGCCAAGAGGTCTACAGATCGTAAATATGGTCCTAATTATGTTTCTGTTTTTCCCAGCAGAAGTAAATATTAAACACTACGAACAAAATACAAAAATTTACGTTTAACCCGTTCGTAAGCATTATCAATTTAAAAACTATTATGTGCCAATTAAAAATATGGATAAGGAAGAAAAGCCGAAAAAAAGAAGTCTAAAAAGAATTTAGACTACCCACCAGGCCCGACAAAAAACTAATTTCTTCTGAAACAAATCAATTGCAAACATTTTCCAAATCAAACATTCACTTCAAATCAAAAAAGCTTTAGCACAATAAATCAAAAACTTGTCAGTCACAAAACATAATGACAAATTGAAAAAAAAAAAGAAGAAAATAGTGAATTTAAGTAGGTAGCCAAAAAAGTACGATACACTAAATGATAACTAATAGCTTTTATATAAGGGGCATATTAGTCAACACTGCCAGCCAGCTGGTTAATATAAATAATTTCTTTCGGAAATAATTCAAAAATTTTCAACAATAGCTAAACATAAAAAAAAAGTAGCAGAGACACCAAAATACATCTGCTGATGAACCAATCCATAGAAACAGATTTAATACGGGCGGAGTTTTGTGGCCCTCTTTGTATATTCGCTTATATTATTTATTTAATTACACATACCATAGAGATGGATCTCTATTATGAGATCTCATACAAGGGGGATCCCAATAGAAATCAAAGGCGTGAATGTCACACGCTATGTTAAATTGATATTTATAACAAATAAATGTGTTACACTAACATTAGAGAGACAATTTACAATTGTCTCATTTGAAAATTGCCGAGTATAAAATGGGTAGTATAATGTTATCCCGTTTTTGTTCAACGAAAAGGGGATTTAAAAATTATCCTTGTAGTGTGTGAAAACAAAATAATGTCATGTTATCGGGGTATAGTACGTAGAAAAATCACCCGAAAAATCAATGATAATTATACTGTAATATTTTTCCAGTATCACTGTTTACACCACAATATAAAGAAACGGTCGTATGAACATAAAATGTCCAATATAAGTTGACCGTATGGACGATTTCAAAAGGGGACAATATCCCATCCGTATTTAGAATCAATTTATAGTTACAGTTTTACGCTAAGAGAAAGAAGAAGTATATTTCTACTTAGCAAAAAAAACTCTACTACTTAAAACATTTAATATACGTTCCATCACAATTGATTACACCCAATTAGAATTTTTACGTAAGTCACAAGGACGATAGTATTTACTGGAAAGTAATATAAAAACATTTACAGTACATTTTCTTTTAAAGTGGAAGGATCCATTGCCTCTATACATCCGAATCTGTTCCTTTCCGTATTCTGTATATAATCTGTATAGTACACACAGATCGTGCATACGGCAGTGGCGTAGTGAACATAACTGGCGCCCGGAGCACGACACTTTATTGGCGCCCCCTATTCCTCCAAAAAAACACGTATAGTTAATATTTTGCACCTCTTTGGTACCCATTTGGCGCCCCTCTGCAAGTCGCGCCCGGTGCATGATAGACCCTCCTGCACCCCAGTCGCTACGCCTCTGGCATACGGCGTTATATATATACACCCCTTACCTCGTACATCAGTAAAAATTGTTCCTTTTTAGATGAAAACTAACTGTATACTACTTTTAACTTTTAATCAATCTGACAAAATAGTGAAGCAAACAAATTCTTAAGATACAACAATTTTTGTACCTTACAATATTTGTCGCGCGACATTTGATTATGCTCACTAGTTTTCTTGGAGTGTTAAGAGACAAAACTATCTTAAAATTAAAGTCGGTGTGTACCTATATAATATAACATTGGTTTGATCAGAGTTTTAGTATTATTTTTGTGTAAATTTATAGAAATTCATCAAAAAAAAAAAACCGTTTAATAAATAAAAAACTTGAAAGCTTTTTGCAGAATGCTATTTAAATTGGCAGATTGTAATAGTTGTTGTAACAGATATCCTTGAACAATCAGTAATTTTTGTAAAAATACCGAAAAATCGCGGTAAAATTCAGAAAACATGAAAGCTATAAAAGAAATGCTAAAGGAAATTGAGCAAAAGCGATAATTGAACGAAAGTCCAAGACAATTTTAGAAGAAGCCGCAAACCTAGCTTAATACGCTGGAAATTCTAAATGATTACCAGAATCTCCAAAGCCATAAACTTAAAAAAAAAATTACAAAATTTTAAGTGTTGGTAATTAAGTGTCGTGGAGTGTAGCACTTAGCTATAATTAGCTATTGATTGTATCCTATAAGACTAACTATTGTCTATTAATCAGGCGAGCCCAATTAGTTCCTTTATCGTGTGCACAAATTTCAAAATTTTTATTATTGATAAAACGCGTTTAAAGAGTACTTCTGTCAGGCCATAGCGAACTTTTTGCTAACTGGCTGGATGTTATTTTTTATTGTTCCAAAAGTAGGTAGGTAATAATTTCCGAACAATTAAAATCAAAGAGATAGATGTTGATTTTAAACAAAAAAATACATGTTTTGGCCAGTTTACCCCATGTTTCTCTTATGTCAAGTATATAATATAATTACCCTATGGTTTTACAACCTTTGCGGGTACTAATACGATTGTACATATTGGTCTCATGAGTCAAACGGTGTTATACGGTGTCACTTTGACGCTATAAGTTTAGCAATTCCTTTCATAAAAGTTCAATCAAATAACACAAAAAAAAAATATATATATATATATATGTATTTTTAAAAACTTTACATCTTCAACATTATAGAAAAATATAAATTTGAACTCGATCATAAACTTTAAAAAAATTCATTCAGGACGGGGGTGATAAAGGGCTCTATCTGCCCTTTTACGTAAAAATGTAGATTATTTAACTAGATTTTTTCATCAATATCTTAAAGTATCAAAATTTTCAAATATCAGTTTAAAATGCCAGTTTACCGGTCGCAAACTGTCAATTTGAGAGCAACTTAAAATAATCGATATTTAATACTTAATTTTATGAACAAAAATGAAACAATGCAAAATTAAAATATTAATTTTACTTAAATTGAAAATCCACTTTATTTTATCTAAAATAAGGAAAATATATTTTTCCTGAAATAGGATGCTTAGCAATTAGTATTATCTTCAAAAATTAATGACATTGAAAAAATAAAAAAAAAAATGACTTAATTAAGATTAACAAAAAAAAATGTTTTTTTTATCAAAATAATGATCGTACAAGTAGGTATTTACATTTACCCAAAAAAAGTCTTTTTCAGTAATATTAGATAATTTCTTTTTAGATAAGATGAGTCCACAATTTTAAAAAATTAACGTCAAAAATAAGATTTCATTTGAACGTTTGATTCTCAAAAAAGTAATCGATTACTCAATTTCTAGTTACTTTGCCCGACGGTAAATGTAGTAGCATAATATGTTTTTAATCACCGGAAAGAAAATTTAAATTGTCGGTTTCCGTTCATTTTTCTGAAAAATCTATTAAGAAGACTTAAAGTATACCACCAGAATTTAATATTATACATACAAAGATTCCGTGGTGAAAATACTGGCAAGTAAAGGTGCCAAGATCGGACATATCGGTCGGGATAAATATTGAATTTTTCAAATATCTCGAAAATACTAAGAAAAGTATAAGTAAGAACAAAAGTTTGGCGGTATTACACTTTTTTCGATTGAAGAGATTCAATAACAAAAAGTATAATTTAGCAGGTGTGATATATTTGAATGTGTACTTTCTTTCCTTATATAAATCATTTTAAAAACATCGCTGTTTTCGATATCAATAAAACGATTATAAAAACTACATTTTAATAGTCGTAATATGTTTATCTCACCTACATGCTACATCCTACCATTAATATGATTACGACATATTTACCATCAAAATTTTCGATAACGAAAAGTTTCACTTAAAATAAAATAAAAAACATGCAACTTCAGAAGCATTTATTGCGACATTATGATCCACCGCCAATGTGTCTACATGAAAACTAGCATGTAATTTAAGAGGGTGACTCATCTTCCCTGCAATATCGCTCAAACTGAATTTTGAATTTGAGAATCTCATTTTTATGCTATTCTTATTATCTTAAAGTATTTACCATGAAAAAGGAGTTCTTTATGTACTCAAATAGTTTGTCGATTAATTCGAGACGATCACCCTCTAGTTAACTACTACTAGAATTAATATTACGCCATTGAGCAAAAAGAGGTAAATTAGTTTTTTTTATACATATATAACATTGTCAATAAATAGCTCCTTTATTGAATTTTTACCCCAATTTTTGGAAGACGATTTGACCCCTTCGAACCGTTTTTCCGCCAATAAAAAACACTTGTCGCTTATTTTTTGACTAGACTACAATATATATTCAAGTTTCAACAAAATCGATAGGTCTGGCGTCGGAACACTTACCTATGAGAAATTAATTGTAATGGTCCTTTCAATATATTATCTTGAGAATTATTTTGAGAAATTTATAGACATTTAAAGAACGGAGATTTAGCCCCTTATTATTAATTTAATATTATGTGTATTTATTTACGAAGGCCTGAATTTCGTTTGGGACAGAGCAATATACCTACACTAAATTTCTTATATTTTTTCTAGAACTATATACTTATTACTGATAAGATAGATGTCAAAAGCCTAAATTAAACTAATATCTATGTATTATAAGAATAAAACTCATATTCCTTTACTGAAAGAAAATTAAATATTTCACCTAAATCACGGCATTCCAAGGTCAATTTAAACTCTAAAACAGCGATTTTAAAAGTAATTAAAATTTAGTAAACTTACTTGAATCGCTAGGTTCAATAGGCGAATGACTCCAATGATTTAGTGGTAGCCGCGATGCCGGATGTAGTAATGGATGTGTTGCTAATGGATCTGTTGCACCAGGTGTGCCGAATATCATATTATGATGTGCCGGCGTGGCTGGTACGTACGGTGGACCTAATTCTGTTGTGGACGGTGTCGTTGATAACATATTATTAATTGTACCTGAAAATTAAATGAAAAATTTATTAAACATAAACCGTCGTTAAATTTAACAAAGAATAAGACATTGATTTGAAATTGGGCCACACATAACACAATTACAAATTATTAAGTTTACGTTGCTACGAAAAAAGTTTTGAAAAATCAATTGAAACCAACAAAACTGGATAGACTTAGAACAAAAAAATTTCGTTTGAATTTCATGTTGATTAGGAAAACTATTTTTGAGAAAAACCTAATAATATATAGTAAAATTAAGCTGAGCGTCCACTAGGTCGGAAACGCGGCGCGGCGCAGTTCCGCGCTCGGAGATAAAGAGGGTAAGTGCGGGAGAGATGCCACAGTAGCCATAATTCGTCCGTTGATTGATATATAGCGCTATTAATGGATTATATATTTAAAATAAGTTACTTATTTAAGCTGTATATGGTAACATTTATGATTAGTCCATCAGTTTAGTAATTATCCAACTTTTTATTATTGAAAAGTAAATTTTTAACATAATATTTTATCAAGCATTTAATTCATTAGAATTTAAGAATGTATATTTCATTTTTTTAATGAAAATGAGTTTTGTTATTAATTTAGGTATATTTTAAAAGTATTCCATGAAATTTTAGGTTGGAATTCCGCACTATGCTTGCTATACCAACATGCGGCATCTATCCCAACAAAAAGGAGAGATGCCGCATTTAAAGTTGGTATAGATGCCGCATCATATTACATGTTAAAAACATAGACTTATATACCTTAGTGATGCAATTTTTTTTTTTGACTGTAAATTATGCTGCGTAAATATAAAAGATCCATTAATGGATCAGGAAGAGCCCTCATATTAGTGAAGATAACGAAAATAATGGTGATTGCCTGTGTATTGAATGTTTTGAAAGGTACTCAGAAACAAGAAAAAAGTTGGCTGGTTAAGACGTATAAAGTGCCAAAAATGGTCACACATGGCATGCATCATGTATGGAAATGTGTGTAAAATGCAAAATTTTTAATATGAACTATGCGGCGTCTCACTTTCTTTGATGCGGCATCTCTGCCATAGGTGTGGGAGAGATACCGCTTTGCAAGCTCTACAAAAATGTTAATTATGAATCCTTTATGACTCAAAATTTAAAAAGTATTTATAAATAATTTTAAAGAACAATGTTTACATTTACTGTGTACCAAATTTCAAATCAATTAAATGCACACTTTAAGAATTATCAAGTGAATTATCAAAATGTGCGGCATCTCTTCCGCATTCACCCTACATCTGAATAAATGCAGGTTCGTCGACAGAGCTGTACGGTACCGCCCCGGAGATTTTACTGATGTAAGAACCGCGCCGCGTTTCCGACCTAGTGGACGCTCAACTTTAAACGTACTCTTATGTAAAATGAGAAATTTTCTGATAGATTTAAGCGTTACTTTATGGTATTCCATTTTAAAAGTAAAAAGTTCGTCAATGGCCATACGGGCCGAAACATGTCAGAGATATTTAAAACTTTAAATAAAGTGCTACTAGTAAAGTAAAAACTGTCTTTTTATTTTGAGAAATTTTTGTTATATTCCATTGAAAAATGATAAGTACTAAAAATCTAAAATTTTTCATAGTAACAGATAAGTTTGTCCAAACAGGTATATAAAGTTTAAAAATAATTAGCAGATGCGTTGTTGAAAGAAAGTTAATTCCTGGAGTAAATTAATTAATAACTTAAAAATTAAACCAATAAATTTTTTACAACATAATTCTATACCACTCTTGTAAACAACTCGTTTATTTTTATTGACCTCGTTCGCAATCTCGCCTGGTCATAAACGCGGCTCATACATATGACAATAAATATGATAGAAAATTTTGTTAGATATCAATGATATTTGTTTCTTCAAATAGAACTTGATGGCAGGAAACAAAGGCTATTGGCGGATAAACTTGGGTAGAAATGCCCCCGCACGAATTTTGTTGGGGTTTTTTTTTCTGCTAACTGCTTTCGATATAAGATTGACTGAGAATGGAAATTTGAGTCGACTATTTTCTTTTTTAGAAAACTACGCACTCACAAACGTTCTTATGAACATATCGTCGCCGTTACTTCAATAATGTCAAAAATATGTCATTTTCTGTTAACAATGCTATAGTAACCAAAATCATCTTTTCTATATAATACCCAAAATTCCAATGTCTAGGACTACAGTGAAACAGACAATGCGCATTTGAAAATATTTCGTATATCGTCATTATTATTTGGCAATGCGTCATATGTCGTACGGTGCTTTAAAAATACAGGTACTTTAATAAACAATAAATAACACTAATAACACATCACAAAAAATCCTTGATAATTCAATAAACAAAGCAACCAAAAAGAATTGCAGCGTAAAGAATAAAACAGCTTTTTTTTAGGCCTTCGAAGAAGAGCCTTATAATTTTGGTCTATCATAAAAATTTGAAAAAGAGGGGGAATCGGTAATAATAATAATAAAATTTAAAAAAATAATTAATGAGTTGCACATGCATATACTAGAGGGGTGTCACTGTCCTTAAAAAAAAAAAAATAAATAAATAAAAACCAGCCAAAAATCATAAATTAACACTTTCACCATTATATGTGACGAATATATAAAGAAAAAATGACTACAGCAATTTTACGTTTTCATAAAAGAAAGCTAATTTTTTTTTTGGCATCAATTATATTGTGCTCTACTTTAGTCTTTTTGTTGTATATTAACTCTATCGACGATCTATCAACGACATCACCAAAATGAATGTACATTTTTCTTCTTTTTTATTTTTATACAAACATGTATATATTTTACCTTTTTTATCTTGTGTCACTTTTACAAACTACTGGAACTTTTTTTCTGACTGGTAATATATACTGCCACCTATTATTCATATTTGTGAACTAAATTTAAAAATATACACTGTGTCTTTTTATGTTGGTATCATATAGAAAACTTTTCTTATTAACTCCAAGAAAAAAGTAGTTCTTCCTAAAAAGTTCTGCATGGTTTAAGATCTAAAATATAAATTGCAATCATCAGTATAAATTTTTTCAGTTGTTTGTTTATAATGTTTGTCAGAAATATGTATTTTGCTCAATATGTATATAATATGTATTTTGACAATATCAAAAATTGTTATGATCAGAATTAGAAAGCTATATATTTAGATACGTAATTATATTGAACTAGATGTACCTGCGACATCGTTCGCGCAACGCATTGTTATAAAATCAATGAGAAGTATATAAGTGTAATAATAGTGTACTGTCAAAATAGTGTACTAGTTGGGCGTTTTGTTAGGAAAGGTTATAACCATCATGGTGTTAATAAACAAAGGAGACAAATTTCCAAAATTAGAACTTAAAATTGTAAAAAGCAACAAAACGTGATTTTTCTTGTAATTCGATATAATTCCATATTCGAGTATAGTTTTAAATTCTGATCAACTTTGTTTATAACAATTTTTGGTATTAATAAAAATAAAAGTACTTTATAATATTAATAGATTTGAGCGTTACTTTACGGTATTCCATATTTGTAAATAATAAACAAATATTTTACTTCGCAAAATACCCCTTTTATTTTGAAACTGTGACAATATTGTTTCGAACCGTCAGTTCATTTTCAAACCGAATATTCGAAACAATATTGTCACAGTTTCAAAATAAAAGTGGTATTTTGCGAAGTAAAATATTTGTTTATTATTTATAAAAGTACTTTACTTTTGAGCAAAGTTCATAATTTTTGATAAATCGAGTAAACGAACGAAAAAATTTGATAACTGATGATGTAAGTAAAATAATTAATGTACTTGACTCAATATTAGCAAATTTAAAAAAAAAAAGTAGTTTGTAAGTTAAAAAATAGGTATGGCTTGTTTTCAAATTGACACCTGGTTTTTGTTATACAGGTACACCAAGTGTCAGTCAATATTATTGTTTTGAATAAATTAACCTAAAAAAAACTTTTATATGAACAGAATTTAAATGTTCAGAATATGATGATCATGATAATTGATAATAACATGGTAAGTAGATAAAGAATTAGATACATTCAGTTCAAAAATTGTTGATTATACTGTTTTTGTTTCGGTGAATTTGCAGTCGATTTGTCAAACATGGTTATGTTACTTTTATAATCGTTGTAAATTATTAAGAAAACATAAACCAATTCGTGATTTTATAAAGAAGAGCGTTCCACACTTTGACTAGTCTACTTAAAATGTTCTGTGAGTCTACTAACAATAAATCTACTAAGTACTACCTACCCACGCACTACTATTCTGAAAAAGTTTGTATATAAGCTACCTGTAGCTGAAAAAGTTTATAAAAATTGCAAGAAGTTATATTATGTAAGTAGAAAAATAATAATTAGTTAAAAAATTTTAACTATAATGAAAACTAAATTTACTTTTTGTCCCCATAGCAGAACTACGCGCAACACGGCGACATTGTCGCAGAAGGAGAACGGGCTCCTGCAGAAAGATTACTAATCTTAGATTAGCTATCATAAAACCAACTAGAATGTAGTTTGCAGAATGTAGTTTGTTGTGAATTTGACCGTAAAAGGGAAGGAAAAAACTTTATTTATAGTATAGTAAAAATAACTAGAACGTGAAAATATCCTTCTTTAAATCGAAGACAAGTGACTTAAGACTCCGCGAGCGCTGGCGGCTGATAGCAGGCTGCGCCGTATTGGATATAGACGAATTAATATCGAGAAACAAGCGGTTTATATTTATAGTATAGTAAAAATAACTAGAACGTAAAAACGTCCTTTTAGTAGCGGAAGCATTGTGATCACTTTTGAAAAATAAAAAATTGTTTCTCTCCAAAATTAAATTTTTTACGCACATTTTACGTTTTAGAGCTTCCTGAACAATTTTGGTTTGGTGTCTGTCTGTCCGTCTGTGTATCTCCAATTTTGCACCAAGTGGCATAACTTCCGAACTATTCGATTGTTTTTAATGAAATTTTCAGAAATTATGCAGTTTGGCTCCGCGATGGTCCCCTATGAATTTAATCAAAATCGGAGTAACGGTAGCAATTCCGCTACCATGTAATTCCAAAATTGCACCAAGTGGCATAACTTCTGAACCACTCAATTCTTTTTTATGAAATTTTCAGAAATTATGTAGTTTGGTTCCTATATGGCCCCCTATGAATTTAATCGAAATCGGAGTAACGGTAGCTACGCCGCTACCATGAAATCCCATTAAATGTCAATATCTTATTTACTGCTAGTCCTATCTCGCTCAAATTAGGGTATTTTGGGGGTTAGTTTCTAAAATATTTTTGCTATTATTTTATAATTTAGCCTTTAAGTCTTTTGAGTTACAACAGTTTTTTATAAACTTCAAGGCGAAAATATAATTTCAGGGTATATAATACTATTTTAGAAGACTATTTTAAAGTAGAATACTATTTTAGAGTCTTTTACGACTCAATGGGGTGTGCCCACCCCATTGACAGCGTATTAATGTTTGAAACACGTACATAAACTTCTTCATTGTTTACAAATCAAATACTGGTATAAATCAATTATTCAATTTTTGTGAAAATGGAGATTAAATTAAGCTTTGACGTGCATTTGATTTTGGAATGAAGGAACATTTAATGCTTCCGCAACCTCTAAGCAAAGTTTTTTTACAAATTTCTCTGTTATAGTACTCTTTTTCTCTTTGGTTTCAAATACGAGAATTATTAATTTTTCCATATCCATTTAAATGTATCCTTAATTTATCAAATAATAAGTTTTATAGAATTGTAGTTTGGTACTACAAAAATTGTAACAAATGAAAATATCCGTTAATGGCCAATATTTAATATTTTCCTAGTTACCTAAATCAATTTTTTTTAAAAAAATAATAAGTATTGATTGTGACAAGTTACAAAATATTTTTAAATATTCAAAAATTAATTTTTATTCTATTTGATATGTTTTCCTATCAGTGACAAAGTTTATAAAGTGTATCCTATTATTTATGGTACTCTATGTTATACCTTCAGTGCATATTTCATTCAGTATATATATCTGGCATATTTGGTGAAACTTTACATTACACGTCACAACCAATAGGATCGCTCGTTGCTCAAATGTACCGTTTTGGCGGAATTTTTATTTAAGGTAGATAATTTACATTAATTTCGTTATGAAAACTAAAATTAATCAAACAAAAAGAACTGTCCTAAGAATTTGTGACATGTATAGAATATTCTAAAAAATGTTTCATAATATTCTAAAAAACATGCATATTCCCTATTATAATTTAATGCCAGATTTGCACTAAATTTAATATTAAACAGTAATTGTATTGTATTTAATAATATATTAAATGTCGAAGTTAACGTTCGATTTACAGTAAACTTACAGAAAGTTTTTGGGTTTTACACATGCCGTCGCAGAAAGGTTGAAAATGTTCTGCTTTGGGGCTTTTTGTAAAAATATGCATTTTTAGAATTTCGTAGTTTTGACAACAAGAAATTCTTATGGTTTGTATAGTCGAAACATCCGTTCCTTGCGAAAGACTTTTCCGTTCCACCAAATATTGCGTCCGACGAAAGGGGTCGCCTAAATCCTGAGCGATTAGATAAATTAATATTTTTAAAGTTAATTGACATGAAATATTGGGAAATGTAATTTTTTTATTAATTTGATTCAATAAACGCATATAATTAACTTATAGTTTCATTTCCTGATTTCTTTAATAAGTTTAATTTATTGATATAAAAAATACTTCTACCTCTACTAATTCGTTATCAATAATGTTTTCTGTTTTTATTAAGCATATTTCAAAATAATCGACTACCGAATCGAATAATTAAATATCGATCTTTTAATCATCGATTTAATCGAGAACCGATTCCAGCCCACTCGATTCCAATCGAATCGGAAATCGATTTTTTTTTAATGAATCGACATGCCTACTCCACCGGAAAAATTTGCTTTAACCTTAAGGGGATGGTAATGAATTTAATTTTTTTTTTCTCTTTTTTATACTTTCATATGATTGGACAACATTTTAAGATTGTTGTGTCAAAATTTGAAACAAATCGGAGTAAAACTAACTAAGATATAGAATTTTGAGCGTTTGTTGCGCCAATAGGTTTTTGTATTCCAGCCCAGCAGGTACGTGGGAATCCCTGAATTCTTTTATTCATCGATAGGTCTTTGGAAGTATATTAATATATACTATAATCAATGACGTAGTTATGAATAAATTTTTCATATTTAATATTGCATTTGGTAATTATGCACCAATTTTTGGCTCCAAAAGAAAAACTAATATTCCGATTTTAATGATTTTTTTAAATGTTCATTGCTATGGCGGATTAGTTAAAAAAATACTACAACTCGATATTGTTATTGAAAATGCTGGGAAACTGTTGTTAAATTTAAAAAAAATCTATTTTTTAAGATTTCTTTTTTTATTTTGTATGCATGTATGTCAAAGTCGAAGTATATTGTCAAAACTACCTAAACTAACCTAACCTTAACTAATCTCACCATCTAGTTTTTATATCAAAGTCGAAGTATATTGTCAAAACTAACTAAACTTACCTAACTTTAACTAACCTCACCACCTAGTTTTTATAATAAAGTCGAAGTATATGTAGAAGCACGGCTCCACCTATTCTTAGCTCTAAAAGAAAAACTAATGATCCGATTTTAATGATTTTTTCTTTTAATGTTCATTGCTACGGCAGATTAATTAAAAAAAATACTACAACTCGATATCGTTACTGAAAATGCTGGGAAACTTGTTAAATTTGAAAAAATTCAATTTTTTTAGATTTCTTTTTTTATTTTATAAGCATGTGTCAAAGTCGAAGTATATTGTCAAAGCTACCTAAACTAACCTAACCTTAACTAATCTCACCATCTAGTTTTTATATCAAAGTCGAAGTATATTGTCAAAACTAACTAAACTTACCTAACTTTAACTAACCTCACCACCTAGTTTTTATAATAAAGTCGAAGTATATGTAGAAGCACGGCTCCACCTATTCTTAGCTCTAAAAGAAAAACTAATGATCCGATTTTAATGATTTTTTCTTTTAATGTTCATTGCTACGGCAGATTAATTAAAAAAAATACTACAACTCGATATCGTTACTGAAAATGCTGGGAAACTTGTTAAATTGGAAAAAATTCAATTTTTTTAGATTTCTTTTTTTATTTTATAAGCATGTGTCAAAGTCGAAGTATATTGTCAAAGCTACCTAAACTAACCTAACCTTAACTAATCTCACCATCTAGTTTTTATATCAAAGTCGAAGTGTATTGTCAAAACTACCTAAACTAACCTAACTTTAACTAACCTCACCACCTAGTTTTTATAACAAAGTCGAAGTATATGCAGAAGCACGGCTCCACCTATTTTTGGCTCTAAAAGAAAAACTAATGATTCGATTTTAATGATTTTTTTTAAAGTTCATTGTTATGGGGGATTAGTTAAAAAAAATACTACAACTCGATATCGTTACTGAAAATGCTGGGAAACTTGTTAAACTTGAAGAAATTCAATTTTTTTAAATTTCTTTTTTTATTTTGCAAGCATGTGTCTCAGAGTTGAAGTATATTGTCAAAACTACCGAAACTAACCTAACCTTAACTAATCTCACCATCTAGTTTTCATATCAAAGTCGAAGTATATTGTCAAAACTACCTAAACTAACCTAACCTTAACTAATTTCACCATCTAGTTTTTATATAAAAGTCGAAGTATATTGTCAAAACTAACTAAACTAACCTAACTTTAACTAACCTCACCACCTACTCTTGCCTCGACCTTTTGGTCTATTGTTTATTTTGGTCTATTTTATCGAAATATGCACTCAAAAGTTCATACAAACGCAGACACACAAAATGATAAAAAAAAATTTGAAAAAATTGAATTTTTTCAAATTTTAAAAGTTTCCCAGCCTTTCCATTATCGATATCGAATTGTGTTTCGCTGGTATCTATGATTTAAGGTAACAAAATATTTTAAAATAATGAAAAAAATTCGTCAAGTCCTCTGAGAAGGCCTAACTTAGTGCGTGTCAAAAAACACGCACTTGACGAATTTTTTTAATTTCTGACAAATGCCTTTTTTTGACATACGACGTTTTGAAGTAACGGCGACGATATTCAAAATTTGCAAACGATTTCCGGTCGACAAATTCCAATTCGGACATTTAATTTTTTTAACTATGATGTACCCGGAAAAAAATTCTGGAAAAATTATATGTTCTGTCAATCATAGTGAGAAGTCTGCAGAAATATTTTGGTGATTGTACAACGAACATAACCTCGAAAAAAGAAATCTTTTCAGACATTCTATTTTTTTTTTTAACTATGACGCACCCGGAAAAAAAATTCTGAAAAAATTATATGTTGTATCGGTCATAGTAAGAAGCCTGCAAAAAAAATTTGGTGATTGTACCATAGCTACAAGCTGGTGAAAAAAAATATTTAAAAATTAAACAATTTTTTTTTTTTTTGGGGGGGGGGGTATAATTTTCTTTTTTTTGAAGCTGATAATTTTTTCTAAGATACACTATAGAGGTATTTAAAAAATATAAAAATTTCAGCCAAATCCGTCGAGTCATTCAAAAGTTATAAATTTTTTTCGATTTAAAAAAAATAATTTTTTACCTTCAAAGGGTCAGTTATTAAGGATTGAAACTCAGTAAATTTCAATCTTGTATCGAAAGCAGTTAGAAGAAAAAAAACCAACAAAATTCGTGCCGGGGGCATTTCTACGCATGCTTATCCGCCAATAGCCTTTATGAATGACAAAATACATAATATAAATAATGGTGGCAGCGTCGAAGAGCCCAGTTGATTTTAAATATTTATACTAATTAACTTTCAATTATAATTTAAATTATATAAATTAATTCAGCCAGCAGAGTAGCCGAGTGTACTTAGACACTGGCACTTTCCAACTAGTATATAGGTCAAGGGTTCGAATTCCACGCCCAGCTATGCTCGTGAAGGTCTTTTACAGTTTGCCTTCACAGTTCCAGATGAATATCGGCATAGTACCTTAAGAAGATGGCTGCAGACTCCTTGTTCTCCACCCACATCATAATGAAATAAAAAATTGTAATATGCTATTAAATAAATAAAATTAAGAAAATATGTAATATTATGCGTGCGGCGTCTGTTACAGATTGTTATTATATTATATAAACTTATTAATCAATGAATTAAGTATGTTCTTGAATTGAAACCGGACTTGCATTGAATAAACTACACATTTTTTATTGACACAAAAACAAACCTACATAGATAATGAAAGTAAACTTAGACGTAAAATCAAAATTAATATTTCTAGATAATAAAAAAAATTATAGCTAATTGATTTTAGATATATTTGAATAAATAAAAAAAATTACTATAAACTACAACAATTCCATTGCATTTCAAAGTACTCAAGGAAATTCTATTGTAATACCAAATGATTACCTACATACTATATTATGTGTGTATACTACGTATGTTAAGTAGTATAAGTACAACTTTTAAGTGGTAGAGATTTAATTAAATAGGGTCATTAATGTTGTGTGTTTTTTATAAAATTACACAATTTAAAAAATGCGTACATCAAATATTTTTATTTTATCATCACTTAATTGAATTAGTGTGCGATCTGATTGAAGTTATTTTTTATCAATTAATCTCTCTCTATAGCTATGTGTTGTTTTTAAAAGTAGAAAAATAAATGACTAGAATATTACGTATATATTACGAGATATGTAATTTTATTATCTAATTTTGGTATATACGTTCTATGGTATATACAGCTTATATTAATTTTTTTAATAGTTTTTCTTATATAGTTTTGCGTTTTAAAGTTTTCTGAATTTTTTTATTAAACAGTTATCAAATTTTATTTTTTTGTCAAATGACAATAATACATCTACTGCGATTTTAACTTTAATAAAGAAAATGAGTTTTGATAATATTTAGGGTCGATCCACAATCTAGTGCCAATCACTGTTCATTCATTTTCCAATCTCAACCCGGTAAAATATTCTTATGGAAAACTAATGAGTGTATTGACACTATATCAACATCATATACTAAAGTAAAGCCGGTCACAGTCCGGAACACCGATACATTCCAAAGAATATTTGACTGGTGATCGAGATTCTAACGTGTCACATCAGTATTTTGGATACTTTTTAAATTAAGTGTTACTTATTTAATTAATAAATGTACCAGAGAAATATCGTTTTTAATTTTTAAAAAAGCGTGCCGTAAACGACACTATAATGTGAACCAAATTTTTAATGTGATTTTATCGGACCGAGATTAAAGTGAGAACGAATTGTAATCGGCACTATAGTGTGGGTTGACCCTTAATGTCTAAAAATTGATAAAACTGATGAAATTAGAGTAGACTAGAATTGCTTCGACAATTTCTAAATTCGGACAGGTAGCCAAAATTTTCGATACAATGATTTTTCGTAAAATTTTGTTTTGCTGTATCTTGACCAGTCAAGACTACTGGGCTGATCGGAGCAAACCAACTACATCTGAATAACTTGTAAATATGTATAGCTAGTGAAGTTATGGAGATCGATAACGTAATTCCTGAACGTTTAAATAATTTATTTTCTAAAATTTTTATAAATTTTAGTATAATTGTTATAACAATAGGAATAAAACAAAGTTCAAAAACTACAGAGTACAAATTTATTTGAAGCAAAGCTATTTCCTCCAAAATAAAAAATTTATCTGAAATATGTCACAATAAACGAACAATTTTCGCATCAACAAGATTTCAAAAAGTATCGCGACGCCGCACGTATAATTTTTTCAACAATATACATAGGTGAATCATTTTCTTAACAGAAAAGAGAAACAATCATAAAAGAACTGTCTTTATGTATCAGTTTTGATAGAAAATTCATAAAAACGAAAATGATGTCGTATGTAGTACGAAGATGATGTCGTATATCAGCAAAATGTTATATGAATAGATTTTCTATGAGAAACATTTGGTCAAGTAGGGTCAAATATGTAATACTTGCTTTATAAATTATAACATGTGTAAATTGTGGTATACCTACAGTGGCTAGTCAAAAGCTTTACAAAAACTTTTTAACAAACAAATTTTAAATTGGAATTTGTTTAATAGTTGGATTATTAATTAATAATAATAATTAACGCAAAAAAATAATTGAAAATTAAACTTCTACTTTATGTAGAAAGAATTGACTGGAAAATTCAAGAAAAAATTTTTAACTAATTCCTATTGTCAAATATGGTGATGGAGCGGTAATCGGCATATCTACATACAATCGGTCTGGGGGTGCATGTTTCAAAGTGGAGTGGTAAATTTTCATATAATAGACAAAATAATGAATAAGTATGTTGACCTGAACATATTGAAAGAAAATTTATATGAAAATGTTAAAAAATTAAATCTGGAGGATGGTTTTTTTTAATAGAATAACGATCCAAAGCTTTCCGCATACTTTATAAGACAATGGATCCTGTATAATATTCCCAAAAGATTACAGACACCACCCCAATCGTATGATTTCAATCCAATTGTGTCCTTTGGTATCATTTGGGGGAAAAAATTCAAAGCCATCACGTTTCAAGTCAACAAAATTTAATTAAGACTTTGAAATTAGAATGGAGTAAAATTTGGCCTGAAACGACATCAAAACTAGTGAAGTCAATGCGTAATAGACTAAAAGAAGTGATTAAAGCAATGGAATACACTACTAAAAATTAAATACTTAAAACAATTTTTTTTTTATTGCTGATAAAGAATGTAAATTGTATCGTCTAAATACTTTTGACATGTGTTAATTATTTATTCTAAAGTGAAAAAATGCTAATTTTTAATAGTAACTGAATTGGATTTAGTTTTTTTTATTAATTTGTAAAAAAAATAGTAAATAAATCATGTTATGTAGAACACAAGTCAAAATTTTTACTATTCACCTGGTTTTAACTATTAAAATTTGTTATATAACTGTCCAAATACTTTTGACTAGCCACTGTATATATTTTTTTGAAATACTTATTAGATAAGAAAAAATTATTATTTTTAGGGCAAGTAAATATTAAAAATTATCGATTAAAAAAATTTATTTGCAGCAGACTACCTACAGCTGACTTATGTTAAAATGCCTCTCTGTCTAATTATTAAAATTAAATCTATTTAAACAATTTAACGCTAATAGAAATCCGTTAAGTATTTACTTGCAAATAATGAAATCGTAGTATCTGAACGATCAAGTTTTATCCTAACAGTAAAAAGGTTGCAGTTTCCATTTATTGATAATAATTTTGAGAATCAGGCATTATTTCCCAATGTTTCCACCGTCATTAAAAGAAAAAAAAACGTTAATTAGATATTAAACTGGTTTATTTTTGTATTATTAAGTTTTAGTAATTAAAAAAAAAAACGCCGTGAGCAGCGGAGCCCCATCACGGAAGTCGAATTTTTCCTTTCATCTTCGGTATTGAGTGTCTACAAGCGATTTGTCATTTTGGTGGTTTCAAAACTGATGATGAGTGTCCGGTTGATCGGGGCTTTAAAAAAAGGTTTTAAGTTTTTAAGGGCTGAATCTCAGTAAATTTCAATTTTGTGCCGATAGCAGTTAACAGGGAAAAAGCCAACACAATTCGTACGAGGGCATTTCTACCCATGCTTATCCGCCAATTGCCTTTGTGTTTTATTTTTAAATATTAAAAAAGGAACTTAAATAGTAAACTGGAAGGCTTTTATGAAGATATTTTTTCTTTCCAAATTTCTATTTTATAAATAATAAAAATCCAAAATTTCTAATTTATAAATAAAATTATGTATGTATTTCATTTGTTAAAAAATTATATTCACTTTTTTTTAAATTTTTTAAAATTACTATTCGCCTACTTGTATTTAGAATAAAAATAATGCATTTAAAACACATTTAACAATAGCATTCAATTCCGATGTAAAAATGGGAGAAATGGGGCGAAAAGTAATGTGGACTCCCTAAAAGGTACTAGCTGGATACTAACTGAATACACGTACAAAATTTCAACCCTCTAGGTTTCCTTAGAGAGTCTCTAAACGTGTGAGAAAACAAGCAAAAAAATTAAGGAAATACTGGCGTAAAAATCGTGGGGGTAAGGGTTAAAAGTTGAAACCTCTAAAAAACAGTGTCTGGCTATTAGCTTAACCTGTACACAAAATTTCAGCTCTCTAGGTTTATTTGGGGAGATTTTGACCCGAATGAAACTGTTAAAAACAAGAAAAATCATGTTCTTTTGGGTATAAAAATGGTGGGAGTAGGCGTTTAAAGTCGAGACCCCCAAAAGGCACCCCCTTGATACTAACTCAATCCGAATACAAAATTTCAGCCCTCTAGGTTTATTTGCGTGACCTGTGCGAGTGGTACAAACTTCGAAAACGTCGAAAATGCATGAACTTGAGGCTTAAAAATGGGGGGGGGCGGGGGTAAAATATCAAAACCACCAAAAAGCACAACCTAGGTACGAACTTTATTAACACACCAAATTTCAACCCTCTACGTTAATTCTGGGGGGCTGGGGGCGTGTTAGATCCAGCGAAAATCGTTTTTTCCCCTTCTACTCCCACCAAATCATCCTAGGAAGCTGAATTTTAGATATGTTGTAGATAATTGACCGAAACATTAGTTCCAACCGGTTTGGAAAAGTTTTATTGCTTTTCCGCCCCCCACCACCCCCCTAAAGGTTGGGTCGGATCCAAAATTTACCCAAAATTTGACCTCACTTTGATAATATTGTTGTGCATCGGAATGAGCCCCATTTACCAAATTCTTAACTTCCATAGGGGGGCCCTACACATATTAAAGGGTACCGGGAATATATATATATATATATCAGACATTTTTTTCTACATATTCGTGTTCTACGGGTCCAAAAACGGATAGCGCCCCTACTCTCGCCTCTCGCCGTTCTTGTCGTATAGACTGTATAAGTCTAATTTTTGCAAGGAATAATTCGACTAAAAATTACTACGGGCACCTGAGATATTACAACAATAAAATCAAATTATGATAACATCTTCATTGATGTTTTCTGTACAAGTATCATACAAACAGTATTGCGGCTGACACTATTTACTCCAATATAAAGTTAAATAATTAAGACCATGAATTTCGGGTAGTCAGCAAATTTTTTTCGTATGAAATCGTATTGGAGTCTATCATGAGTGTAAAGTTAAGTTTTCATAACTGGCTGTATTTTAAGTCAGCCACCATCTTCAACTAAAGCCCGAAAATAATAAAGTCATATTGATCGAAATACATATGTCATAAGAGTTTAAACAATAAAAGTGGTATTTTTGCAAAGTAAAGTGTTTTATTGTATTTAGGTATTAACAGAAAAATCTTTTGTAGGTTTTTTATAGACTATCTTCTAATAAATAAACATTTATACGATTTCCAAAAAATGGATGGATTTACTGTACCGTATTTAGTGGTGAATGTATCACAAGAGTAGAAACAGAAGTAATTATTATGAATTTATTACCGTACCGAACCCCCGAACTCCCAACGGGGGCTGTGCCCCTTGCATCCCACTGGAGTCTTCGCTCGCTGTACCCTGTGGTATCATCATTTGTTCTCAAGATATGCGAGACAAGAAATACATATTTCACAAAAATTTTTTAATATCGTTTTTTATTTTAAAAAACAAACCGCTAATCCGAACCTTCTGCAAACTTTACCCGGTCTTCATGTTTTAATTACGCATCTAATGAAACTGGTCCGAAATCGATGTCATTATTTATTCTCGAGAAATGCGAGGCGAAAGAACGAACTAACGAACTAATGAACGCACACACAGATATCTCGCTAAAAACGATGGATTCAGATTCTACTGACCTTAAAACGTGAAGATATGTCCAAATTAGCGATTCGCAAAATCAGTCCCATTACAATAACTTCCAATGGGAAGTTAATTAAAAGTTTTAAAATAATCAATTGCACAGAATATATCAGAAAATAACTTCGTATCTCAATACTAGCTTTCTCAACGTAGGTTGACGTCACCCACACGTCATAAATTTCTCTCCCAC
Source organism: Brachynemurus nebulosus (assembly GCA_035578155.1). Classification (NCBI taxonomy): domain Eukaryota; kingdom Metazoa; phylum Arthropoda; class Insecta; order Neuroptera; family Myrmeleontidae; genus Brachynemurus; species Brachynemurus nebulosus. Next base: position 54,019,222 of record JAPWDM010000001.1, on the reverse strand, counting down.
CCCAAACGCACAGGTTACAACATAAATCTCGTATCTATATATACGGGATGTACGCTTGTGTGTGTGTGTGTGTGTGTGTGTGTGTGTCATACGTCACACTCAATCTGTGGAAAGTGGGGATTGCACTGTATGCGTACGGTGGTGATATTATGCCTGCATATAGGTAATATGTATGTATTCGCTTATTGTTGGAAAGTGATTGACAATAATGACAAACAATCGATCTCACACCGCTACAACTGCTGCACGACTAGTAAGCTTAAGCGGTATCTGACACACTTTGACACACTGCTATCCACAGTTTTTTATACATACGCTTAGGGCTTGATTGATTGTAACGTAAACTGTATTCGTAATTGTCATAAATCGTACATATCCTAATCCAAATAGTAACCAATGTAAACCACCTTAAAATATTCGATCTATGCTTATACCTATATTTGTAATATATCGGTGACAAAAACCATGTGCTTAATACCTACAGATAGACATTTACAAAATAAAAGAACACTGTTTTATTTGAAACTGATAAAATAAATTTTTTGGTGTTGAAGATTAAAATTAATTCAAAGATATTAAGTTTGAAACAATTAATAATAATGGGATTATGAACACTGCAATTGTTTTGATTTTCTTTATATTCCATTTTTTTTTTTTTTTTTTTTTTTTGGTGATATAATTTAAAATGACTCCACGGTAATAAAATAAATCAATATTTCCTGTATAAAATTTTCTATAAGTACCTGTTTTAAATACCTATTACAATGAAAATCTTTTGATAATGTTATTAAGGGGAGGTTTACTCGAGAGTCCTTAAGAATTATGTATTTTTTTAGAATTTTTTTCTCAAGAACGGAAGTAAATATCAATTTCAAATTTTGTACACATATTTACTAAGAATTAAACTACATAAAAAAAAATTTTCAAGGAAAAATATAAAAAAGTGCCCATTTTATAAATAGTGTAGTGTGACGATCCGAAAATCCAATGCCTTGTTGGTGGACATTCTAGCGCCGGTAATAAACCACCGAAATCCAAAAACAAAAAAGTTTTATAAAATATAGGAAGAGTATCGGCACCTTTACCTATAATATCAATAAATTGCTGAAAGAAAAAAAAATGGCGGATGTTTGAACTTTTGAGTACGATTTTTGTCTTATTTTTATCTTATACGTCGCTATTTAAAGTAAATTTAAAAATAAAAAAAATATTGAAAATATCGGACTTATGTAGAGGTGCCGAAGAATTGAATTATCTTTAAAATAAAAAATTTAAAAAAAGGATCCATCGAATATTTTTTGAGTTCTCGTGTCCACCAGTTGCAAAAATGTAGTTCCGAGATATTATAAAATACCTCTTTTCAGATAAAATTGATCATAAGTTTTCGTTAAAAAATTAAATAATTCTTATATTCGAAACAAATCGATCTTCTATTCTTTTCTAGAAATAAATTGCAAATTTAAAATTTGCATAAATGCAATAATAAAAGAGATAAAGCTAAGAAAATGGAAATTATTTAAATTCAAAGTTACGAAGCATGGTTAAATTTAACTGAAATAGACCATATAAAGAAACGTATTTTCAAAATTTTATATTTAATACTCATTATTGTGTGAACTACGTTTTTTGAATTTTTTTTATAGAAAGCTGGATTCGGTTAATGTGCAAGAATCTTGTTTTTAAATTATTTTTAGTAAAATCACTTTGGGATCATATTCTACACATAATTTGCTATCAATTTCGGCAAAAAAAATCGATTTTTTTTATCAAATCTCAAGTAAACCTTCCCTTAAATTACTTTCAGCAAAATCACTTTGGGAACATATTCTACACATAATTAGCTACCAATTTCCGCAAAAAAAAAAAAATCGATTTTTTTTAACGACTCTCAAGTAAACCTCCCCTTAATAGAAGTTGTTAAGTTTCATTCTTGTTTTTGGTAAAATTGCAAAAATAAATTTAATAAAAAAACAGGAATTATAGAGGCACTTGGGTTGGAATATTTAGTATACATGGCAGCCTTTTTTATACATAAAAAGTACTACCAAATTCATTTAACTCGGCAATTCCCATGCCGCGATCTATCGACAAAATATTCTTATTTTGTGCTAGTTTTTATCTTTAGGTACTCAACATATAAAAAATAAATAATTGAAAAAAAAATACCCTTTCGTTTTTTTTTAAATGGCGTGTCAATTATAGGTCATACGAGCCGTTATTTGTAATATGAACTGATAAAACGGTATGAAATTACCGGTAAAAAATCACTTTCATTATAAGCTTCATTCTTAAGTAATAATTTGTTATAACAAAAATAACGGTACCTACTTTTTAGACATTTTTATAAAAGCGAAAATACCACAATATACACTCGCGTGCAATAAAACAGCAAATCGTTTGAAACAACAGAATTAATTTGACCGTTAACATAACTTCAGTGTTGCCAAATTAAAACCATGAATACTACTAAGTATTAACATTTTAGTCGTAACATATTTATTTTTAAAATTTGTTATATTGTCTGTAAAAAAAATCACAAATCACTGTCACCTAGAGGTGACACTGGGAATTCCCGAGTTAAAAAGTGGCTTCTCATTGCCAGAAGAATGTTGCAATGAGAACTTCCTAAAAGCAACAAAAAAAGAGAAAAGAAATGGACTAAATAAAGAATCGCCTACTGCTTAAGAGGAGGTTTACTTGAGCGTCGTTAAAAAAAATCGATTTTTTTTTTTCAGAAATTGGTAGCTAATTATGTGTAGAATATCCCAAAGTGATTTTGCTGAAAGTAATTTGGTTTACTTGAGATTTGATCAAAACATCGATTTTTTTTGCCGAAATTGATAGCAAATTATGTGTAGAATATGTTCCCAAAGTGATTTTCCTAAAAATAATTTTAAAAAAAGATTTTACGAAACATTAACGAAATCCAGCTTTCTATAAAAAAAAAAAAAAACTAAGAAAAAAAAAAAACTAAAAAACAATGAGTAGGTATTAAATATAATATTTTGAAAATACGTTTCTTTATATATATGTATTTGATAATATCTCGGAACCACATTTTTGGAACTGGTTGACACGATAACTCAAAAACTATTTGATGGATCCTATTTTTAATTTTTTATTTTAAAGATAATTCAATTCTTCGGCACCTTTACCTAAATCCGATACACTTTCAATATTTTTTTTATTTTTAAATTTACTTTAAAGAGCGAAAAATAAGACAAAGATCGTAATCAAACGTTCACACATTCGCCATTTTTTTTCTCTTTCAGCAATTTATTGATATTATAGGTATAGGTGCCGATACTGTTCATATATTTTATAAATCTTTTTTGTTTTTCGATTTCAGTGGTTTATTACCGGCGCTATGATGTCCACCAACAAGGCATCGGATTTTCGGATCGTCACACTGCGCTATCTACAAAATGGACAATTTTTTATATTTTTCTTTGAAATTTTTTTTTTTTTTTTTTTTTTTTGTATATTTTAATACTTAATAAATATGTGTGCAGAATTTGAAATTTATATTTCCTTCCGTCTTTGAGAAAAGAATTCCAGAAAAATACATAATCTTTGGTCCATCTCCAGTAAACCTCCCCTTAACAAGGAATTTCCAAAATATTTATGAAACCGAGCCGAGTGGCTGAGCTGTGTCTAGACACTAACACTCTGAACTGGTGGGTCAAGAGTTCGAATCTCACGACCGGCTACGCTCGAGAAGATTTTTCTGCAATTTACCTTCGGCACAGTTCCTTTAAGAAGACGGTCTAAGGCTGATCGTCCATTGGTTGCGGACAACTGAGATATTTGATTCAGACGATTACGCACGTTTATTGTTCGTCCGAAATGATATGTCTACTGTCCATCCACTAGCTCAATATTCGTCAGTATTTTTCTTTTTAATTTTTTTTCGCAAGCTATAGATGATATAAAAATACGTAAAAACAATTTATGGCACATTCATTTCAATAAAAATAAAAATCTCATGGAACGGACTTCGTCGCACGACAAAATCCAAACAAAATTGTATCTGTTCGCACGTCGCAATTATACGCACGAAAACGGACGAACGAGACGCTTTCAATGGACGAGGATGTTTAGCTTCACAGCTGTTTGGATCGTTCGTCCGTTTTCATGCGTATTCGTCCGAATTAAATTTCACACGTTTCCGCATCCAAAGGACGAAAAGCCTTAGACGCGTATTTCCAAATCCTAACCCCCCACCACTTTCTAACTGTCCTCCACCCACGTTATAATAATGTAATGTAATGTAAATTGTCAAAAACAAATGTAAAAAAAAATATTGATGAGGTTGGCGTTATAGACAGTCGTCTGACAAACGGATGTTACATCCCATTAGTATCTATTTTATCTACATATTATTACTATAGCTAATTAATTTTGCCTAATATATAAACAATGAAGAAATTAATTAGAAAAGTAAGTAATCTTGGAAAATTCGGATACCCGAAAATTCTAATATTTTTCATTTTTATTCAAAACTTACAGAAGATAACATGACTAGAGTTTAATTAGAAAAAGTTTTGAGGAAATTTATAGAAACATAATGTACATCATATACATAATATAATATTATGACAACGAGTCGACTTTCGATTTTTAAACCATTACCAGATGAATATGTTTATTTTTTTTTAAATTATTAACGGTAGATAAGCTTTTCCATAAGTTTTTTTGACGCAGAAAAAACTGGTACAGCTTCAGCTTCCTCATTTATTTCATGGCGGAAGCGCTGTATATTTTAATATGTTAACGATACTCGTAACTATGTTATTTTTAGTGACACTATAGGTAACTAAAATTACAGTGTTCTAAAATACAGCTAAATTTAATAAATACAGGGCGTAAAGTATATAAATCTCGCTACGAAAACAGTGGGTAGATCTCACCCATGTAATTAATATTTACCAATAAATCTGAACCAAAACTGTTTTTTTAACAGAAAAAATTTTATACTAAGTATGGGTCCAAAAAGAGGCCCTCAAAAAAATTTTTTTAATCCGGCTCTGAGTATCTCATGTTTGTAAGATAAATTTTTATGTTTTTAAAAAAAGATCTGAGAAACGCGTTTACGACTTAAACAATAAACATGGGTTCAAAATTTTATTGAATTTTAATCAATAAAATTATTTTGTACCTTTTTTTATTAAGAAGGTATCTATCTATACATAATTTAGTCAGGGCCGTACTTAGAAAAATTTTGCAATATCATGTAGCCACTCAGTTTGCGATTTTCTGAAACTATTAATTACGAAAAAATTCCTGTGGTTTTAGTATCTACAGAGTGCAATGTGTCACCCCTCAAAAGGACGAGAGTTATTTTTTTACACCCTGTATAATATTTAATTAGATACAGATAAGTAATACACGAAAAGCGTCTTTCTATATATATTGAACTTAACCCATAATAAGTTCGTTTTCAGTGATATACCTACATGACATTCTATGTCTGAATGTTATTTATTTATAGATGTGTTTAAATAAATTAAATTTTATAAATTTGCTATAAATTACAAATAAACGAAATCATATATCTTGAAAAAACAAAAAAACGCAAATATAAAATAAATATATATTTTTGAACTGTTTGCGTTTCAAAACACTAAAATATGAGTGAGCTTTGAGCTTTGTAAATGTGTCATCATCATTATATATGTGTGCGTGTTTGACAAAAGCTCATTTTCATGACACGATACGAATTTTTTATATATTACGAAAGCTCTCTAAAAGCTCTTTTATTTATTTATTTATTTTTTGAAATAAATGCTACTACTACGATATAATTTATATTAAATATTTTTTCAAGAAAATTTATAATAGGTAAAATTTTTGTATCATTTAGCTTGAATAATTGGAATAAGTTGGTATAGGTTAATCAGAGTAAATATTTTTCAACCTACCATTTGGTGAAAGACTAGTTTGTTCAGCATCGTTTTGTACATTTTGTGCAGCAACTTTTGGATCGTTTAAATCTAATATATCACTTATATGAAAGCCAGATGATGACCGTTGTACGCCAGGCATTTTCATTGAGTCCAAAAATCTGTAACAAAATAGGAATTAATTTAGTGCAAGTTGGTACTAAAAGAACTAATAAAAAATGAAAAAAAAATGAAATCAGTAAATAGGATATTGAAAATAATAAGACAAATAAAACATTCGACAATTTATCCAACCAGAAAATTAGAATTTTTCAATAATTACAATATGTATATAGGCTATATTGACGGAACCAAACGGCTTGCCAGTAGCTTACGGTAGCCTAGTACTAACATTTGTTGGTGACGTTTTAACGTAACATGTTAATCTATATAATTATTAAATTAAACTGCAACGAGACCGTGTCTATACATGGAATATTTTTTGGAAATTGTACTGGTACTGTAGGCAGTTATCGATTTATATAGGTATTAAAACAGTGATTTTTAAAAATTTTGTTTGTCTGTCTGTTCACTGATCACACAAAAACTACTGGACGGATTTTGATGACATTTGGTGTGATGATAACTTGTTACCTGAGTCAACATCTAGAATACCTTTTATTACGGGAAAATGTCATATTCCCATAGAATAACATAAAAACCATTTGGAGCATGTGCACCTATCACGCAAAAGCTACTGAACGGATTTCGACGAAATTTAGTCTACTTTCTACCTGAGCCAACATTTAGAATACTATTTTCTGCAGGAAAAAGTCTCAATCTCATGGGACAATGCCAAATCGATTCGAGAACGCGTCGTGCGAACGACGCCGTGGATACAGCTAGTTGTAAATATACAGTTTAGTAAATAATAATTTTATAGGAGCCAAGGAAAAGAAATACTACCAATGCCGCGGAATTTCTTTATGTATCTAAGTATGCTTTACCAGTATTACGTAAGTATCATCGCTTTAGCATACTCGGTCATTTGGCTATATGTACCTACAATTTTCCTTCACAACACCTCCACCATAATGCTGAGTTAGAGTGAATTAAATATTGTTGTAGATTTTGTCACGGTACTGACACCGTGAAAATTTTTTCGATATGCATACCACGAAAAATTTTTTAAAAATTAACAAAATTACAACAAATTACTTAAATAAAAGGCTGACATAAAAAGGCCTTATTTCAAAAATAATAAATAATGTTTCAATAGTATATTAGGAAGACAATAAACGAACGATAATACCACTCCTCTAAAAAAAAATGATCAGCGGAAGTCAATTACGTTGATGTAGTAGCGGCGGCCGATATTGTTCAAACAACAATAAATTTGTCTGGTTACTACAACTACGATGAGCTACCAGTACATCAACTTACACAACTATTCAAAAATTTTCGCACAGTTATAGAAATATTGGCTAATACATTTTCAAAATGTGTGTCATGATGACGTTATATTTTCTATAATTAACAAAAATCTTGCGATAACTAACATAACGTAAAACGTTCCCAAAATTTTTGTTGTCAGTAAATTTTTTCATGTACCCTTAAAATTAGAAAATTTTAGCAAAATCTGGCAAAATATATCTTCCTATTATTTTTAAAACTCCTATAAGTACGTAAGCTTTTATTTTTAATTGATTAAGGAAAAAAAAATCTTTTAGCTTTTTAATAGAGCTGTTTTTTCTACATAGATTGCAACGCCACGACAAAACTTATTCAATAAGAAATTTTACTCATTAATGTAAACAGTATAGGCGTTTCTGGACCTGTTTGCACGACCGTGCTTGCGATAGACAGTAACTATATATACGTAGTATCTGTTGATGCTACAATATTATTTTTCTTGTATGTTAATATTGCCAAAAATATGATTAGGTATTAAAAATTATTCCAATTCAAAAATGTTTTCAAGCTTAGAAAAACTTGTTTAAAAATTTAAAATGTTTTATTTAAGCTTGAAAACATTTTTGAATTGAGAACTAGAATAATTTTCAATAACCATACTTTTGGTAATATTGAAATATACAAGAAAAATAATACTGCAGCATCAACAGAATGTACTAGTTACTGCCATATGCTATCACAAATATAACTCAATCTGCAGAAATGAAAATTCTCCAATGCTCACTACTACCGTGAAAAGATAATATATATACCCCTGTCACAGCATCCTGCATCCAGCGAATTTCCGTTTACAAAAAATAGTTTTTCTCAGAAACTAGTTAACATAGAATAATAGTTTAAAAACCTTTTTTATGTAATTTTTCCCCTCTTCTAAATGGTGTAAAAAAATTTCGCAAAAATTTTTGAATAAGTGGAAATTTTGGCTAAAAACTGATTTTTTTCAAGAACAAAAGCCATGTTCCGGGCATCGGACGTGTCTGGCTAACGAACTTGTCCAACGGGTTTGGGATTTGCAACATTTTCACCAAATTTCGTAAAAGTAGGACACTTCGTATATATATCGCTGCTCTAGTATTGATTTGTTCTATCTCCACTTTTCAAAAAAATTGAGTTTGATACATTTTTGAACTCAGCAATTTTTTCTCTACCAATTTCTAGTTTCAAAATGCCAATATTACGTTTATAAATATGTTTTTTCTAGTATTATTTTGTACTATCTCCACCGATTTCACAAAAATTTATTATTGGATTGTACTAACTCACATTTTTTGTGGCACATAGAACAAACCTATACTTAAATTTTAGATTTTAAAAAATTTTAGTATTGGTGTGTTCCATATCCCATAAAAAGGTCTCTTATATTGCATGAATAATGTAGATATGTTTTATTTTTTCATTAAGATATTGTAATGATTGCAAGCCATCATAACTTACGTTAATTACTGTATTATAATTTCGTACAATGCAATCTTCTATTGTGTTAAAACTTGCGTATAAAGTAATGATGAAGGCATTAAAAATGTTTATGGAAAGTCATCCACAAATTAAAAACAAATTCTCATAAATTCTCTAAAAGTTGCCATAGCAAAGTTCAATACATTAATTATATTTTAAATTTTACATGTAAAATTGAACAGTTAACTAGTTTACCTAAAAATCTTAATTTATTTAGAAATCTAAGTTTATTCAGAAATCTTAATTTAATAAAAGATGAAAACAAAAAATTGAAATTATCCAAGTAACATCTAAGGGTTTTTTTTTATTATCATAAAATTGCAAATTTGTATAAAAATTTTGATTATATGAAGTTTTCGCTAATTAAACTTTAGTATGTATAAAACGAGATAAACCAATGCTTATATACGCTTAAATGATGAATATAAACGGAAAAACCGTATTCCTATCCAAATTTGGATGACCGAATCTATTAAATGATAAATTGATAACTTTACTTCTTTATTTCTTGAAAAACTAACTGAAATCGAAACGAAGTCAGAGGTATCTAGATTCTAGAGACAATTAGAGATAAATCAATGTTCAATTATATGCTACCAGTAGAAACTCGTTTTTTTGAACATCTTTTTAAAAACGCCACATTAAAATAGTAATCGGTTTCTAGAATTAATTTTTATACAATTCTTAACGCGATTCGATATTTCCCAAAAAGTTCTTGCCTATGTTTCAATTTACTTCCACACATAGAAAATAAGTTTGTGTTAATTTTCTTTAAATTTTGTTAACGTAGTTGCTCTGAGATAGTCGGGTACAAAAGGATATCTCAAAATAAAAATTTTCTTTTATCAAAAATTTAATAATGTATTAATATTCTTCAGTGATTATATTTGTATACCACTTGTTTGTTTTTTAATTTCCGCGCACTTATGTTGTAGCGATATAAAAACATTATTGAAAAAGCGTTGTAAAAACGTTGTAAAATGATGTTTATGAATTATATTTAAAAACGGCGTGGCGAATAATTTTTATTGCTTATTAAATATGGTTTGTAACTTTGTATTTTATAATATATTAAATTTTTATCAAATTCCTTTGAGACGTTTTCATTTTATTCAAAAGAAAAAAAAAAATAGAGTTTTCCCATAAGAGCCCGTGTTAAAATTACAAAACTTTGAAATCGTCTTTATCAAAATTGGGGTGGTCAATTTTTTTTCGGTAAGGGCTCGTATTATTGGTATTGAATTAAATAAATATCTAGAGAAGTTTCGTTAAAATCCTTTAAAAAAATCGTTTTATCGACCAACTGCCTTAAATCAAACACAGAATAAAATTTTTTTAAGCTAAAGTCATTTTATGTATTACAATTTTCCCATTCCTATATGTAACAGACGGAAAAAATAATCTTGTTTTGTTCTATATCCACGCTTATAGTACAAACCAAGAATTATAAACTGAAAGTACAAAACAATACTAAGGGAATATGGATCTATAGTTCAATTTTTGCAATCATGAGAATATTAATTATCATTTTACTCCGAAATTCGAGGTCAGATTTCTATGAAATTGAATTGTATGACAACTAACTTATTTACAAGTAAAAAATTATTTTCTATTTGGTAATAAAATGTAAAATAAATAAGATATGAATTTTTAAACTTTCAAACCGCAATATCTCAAAAGTAGAAAAAGTGGATATAGAACAGACCAATACTAGAGCAGCGATATATAAATTTTAGTGAATATTATTTTCGGTTTCTAGGGACCTGAAAATAAATTTTTGTCATAGTCCCGGACTCAAGCCGCGTCATGACAGTAGTTGTAATAGCTGATTTTTCGATTCGAAAATTCGCTAAAAGAAAGTACATTCCGAGTATAGGGAGCGATTTTTTTTAAAATTCGTAATAAATTTTTGAGTAAGTTTTTGGGATTGAATGTCTTGTAGGTTAGCCGCCATCTTGAATTGAAGGAAAATAATTATACAATTATCTTCGTAACCGTGAGTCTAACAAAAGTTTTGTAAAGAGCTTTATTATAAATAATATCTGCAAAAATATCTGTTTAAAGAATCTTTACGTTTCTAAAGATAATCGAGTAATTATTTTAGACCTTGAATTCAAAATGGCAGCCGAGAGAGGGTCATTTTTCTAGATTTCGGTTACCCCTGGCACATCTTAAGCAAATTCTTCTTTTTAAATTTTAAATTAATTATAAGTTAAAAAAAAATTAAAAGAAAAAAAAATTGTAGTTGTCAATAATTTTACAGACAAAAATAACCGTTTATAAACCAGAAAAATTTTAAATAAATTATATCTAAAAATAATTATTTTTGTCGTACAGTGTATACTTTTTGTTCAAAGCGTTTTTTCTCTATAGTAAAAAAGGTACGCTTACTAGGTATGGTGAAATGCATGAAAAATTAAAGACGGTAGACCAATTCGGAAATTAAATAATATCATAATTGATTGATCAAACATAATCAATACATGCCAAGATAATGTCTTGTTGGAAAAAAAAAATCTTATACGTTTTAAATAATTTATTATTGCTTAATTTTGAAAAATGGTTAAGATATTTCTTCACAATTTATTTTTAGATTTTGAAGTACAAAGATAGAGAAAATTGTGTACAATTTCATTACTTAATTAAACAATTTTCAAATATTAAAATATTTGTAGAGGAAATGAGAATGTTTATTCTCAAAAACATAAAATTTTATTAACTAAAGAAACTAGTTTTAACCAAATTGTATATGAAAGACAAATATCCACTGTAGGTGGAAAACTGTGACGTAGGATTTACACGAATACTGGGGCAATTGTCAGTCATCCGCAGTGGTATTAGTAACACGAAAAATGTATTGAACAAATATATTCAATTAAGAAAATCATAATTATAATAAAAATTGTATTATTATTATTTTAATTTACTATTTTGCAAGCAATAATTCCATTGGTATGGTAAAGCCACATTTTGTAGTAAAAAATAATTAGCCAAGTATTTGCGTAAATTTTGAGGTGAGAAATATTTTATTTATATTTAAATTTTCTTCCATATCTGGCCAATTTCTTAAAAAGTGTTGATTATTTTCTCCAAGAGAAATGATATATAGGTATCATCCTTTTCTCTTGATTACTAAACATATTTTTATCACTATTAAACATTTTTGCAACTACTTATAGGTAATTGATAATTTTGTGTATAATACAATTAGAGTACGACGGTTGTAAGTTGAAAATCGGTTCATGTACAAATCTAGTACGTTGCATAATAGATCTATTACGATACGCTTCGTGTATAGACAGCCTTACTCCATATACTTATAAATAACGGTAGACTATGTGGAAAGTATTTTGGCACTGAACTTATTCAATCAGATAATTTTATTTGAAGTGAGTAGCTATTATCCACTTATCCTCTTTTCCTAATTAACTTACTGTTCTCATTTAATAATCTTTGTTTTGAAGTAATGCTAATTATAAATATCTACTTACATATATGAAAGATACTGTAAAACTGATAACTGACTTATTAATTCAAATCACAGTGACTTATTGTTTTAAGCAGATCCTCAACAAATTAATTGTAAACAATCTAATAAAAAAAATTATCTAGAATGATTTCAAAATAAATGTTTAATCTTTTCGAGAAAACACTTTAACTTTTCAAAAAATATTTTCTCATTGTGTCAGATATCTGTGTGATTCTTCCCATATTGCATACTCGATCTCAATTTTCATTATGTTACAGAAATCTATCTCTCTTACTTTACATACAGGCTGTCTGTAAAATACATCAAGCAAAATTAGCGCATTCTTTCCTCTCCCCCTTTGTGACAGTAATACGTCACCAAACCTAACCCTACCCTCAAATGAATGATTATTTTTATTAATAAGTTACAAAAATTATTCAATTTCAAATATTATCGAGTGCTTGTGAGACATTACTACGTATGACAAACTTTTGTTTGCATTTCAACACACGCAGTATTCATATGTTCACTTATCGTTCAGCTAAACTGAAACCTTTTAAGCACTCGATTTCTTTGGTATAGTATGATCAAAAACCACATGTAAATTAAAAATTACAAAGTGATTGAAAAAATTATCCGGATCGGCCGGGAATCGATCCCCGGATCTCCCGGTAACTAGCTAGGCGTGTTAACCATTACACCAACGACCCATGTACTTCGACAGCCGCCCGATGCAGAAAACATTCAATCACCTATGTGCACTAGTACTCTCTCTAATGCGAGAAACAATTACAATTTTTCAATTTCAAATATTATCGAGTGCTTGTGAGACATTACTACGTATGACAAACTTTTTTTTGCATTTCAACACACGCAGTGTTCATATGTTCACTTATCGTTCAGCTAAACTGAAACTTTTAAGCACTCGATTTCTTTGGTATAGTATAACTGTTACTCGCATTAGAGAGAGTACTAGTGCACATAGGTGATTAAATGGTTTCTGTATCGGGCGGCTGTCGAAGTACATGGGTCGTTGGTGTAATGGTTAACACGCCTGGCTAGTTACCGGGAGATCCGGGGTTCGGTTCCCGACCGATCCGGATAACTTTTTCAATCACTTTGTGATTTTTAATTATCAAATTTCGGTATATAAGATAACGTTATTGTTATTCGTTAGCGATTTATTGCACTAATTATCAAAATAAAAACTTACGTAGAAATAATAAAATTCATGGAGGTATTTCAAGCGACACGTCACGTTTGTTAAAATCCCCTTTCTTCTCCCCGTCACGTATCATCACGCTAGACAGTTGCCTCTCTTCCCCTTTTGTATGAATGGTCCTATATCAAAATAACATAAACACAAATAGATTCTAACTAAGACAGGGCCGTGGAAAGAAATGGCGGGCCCCGAGAACAAAGCACATTTCTTAAATTTCTCCCCAAAAAATAAGTGACAAGGAAACCAAAGCTCGTTTTACTTTTTCTCGGGCCTTTACCGCCCTGCTACGGGCCTTCTCTTTCAAGCCGAACCCCAGGGCTCTAACCCCGGCTATCCCACCCTCTCGTCGGCCCTGAACTAAAGTGGCTTTGCATCGATTGCCTTCAATTCACAGACAAGCGACATGTATTCTTCTTCTAAATTGACAAATAAATAATTTTAGTGTTGAATAAAAATTTTGTGGATTAAATTTGTAAAAGAAATTGCAAAAGATTCAGTCTCAAACCGACAATCAGATTAAAAATAAAGAAGTAAAATCTCAAATATATCTTATAAAGGATATTATTTTCACTTAAGAAATGTCACGTTTTTAGTCAATTAAATTTTAAAACATCAGTGTCAATACGATAGCATTATAATACAATTTAGGTATTAATAAAAGCTCACGTCAAATTGCAAAAATTATCACCTTCATAAAAAAAAGAATTAGGTATATTATATTAATATGAAATACTTATAACGAAATTTTATAATGTATAAATTGGCAGAATTATGAAGACATTTGTAGCGATGCTTGGTCTGTAGAAGTGCAACAGATCATAGTTTTATCGACATAAGTAATTGTAAAATTAGTAACAAAAAATAATAAGAAATAAATAATACTATTAAATAGCTATTCCAGGTTCAGTGTTTAAATATTTTCATTAAGTAGGTATCTATAATAACTAAAATCATCATGATTAAAAGACTAAAAAAACTAAAATTAAATACAGTAGAACTTCGATTAATCGTCACTTGATTATCTGTCAGTTTCTGTTATCTGTCAACGCCTAATAAAGGAAAATGCAGTATCTGACATTAAATATACAAACCTAGCATTCAAATGTACGCATAGCATAACCTCATGGGAAAATAAATATTTTCTTAAAATAAATAAATAATATGATTGCAAAGATTATGAAATTATTTTATATTAGTGATGTTATTTAAGGGGTTCATTATATTGGTGAAGTTATATTGGTGATGTTATGTAAGGGGTTCATAAATGTTTTTTTAAATGGAAACTGAACCTTGTATACTCGAGTGCGAACTACGGAAAAATATTCTTATTTAAGTACTTTTGAATTGCATTATGTATGCTACTGTATATGTGACCCGCCAAGGGAAAAGGGACCTTATCTTCCCGGACAAAATTTTACAGAACGGCAAGTTTTTGTGGTTTGGGCCAAAAAATGACATTTTTAGGTTTTTATAGTTTCTTACTCTATGTATGTTTCTGAACAATATTTTGTCAACCATTAACTCGAGTTCAATCTAGAACATATTTAAATTAATTTTTTTCTAAACCCTTACAAGCTTGAGAGAAGGTACCTTAACTTCCCTAAAATGGGTGGAAGTAAGGTTCCTTGTCGTGGTGTGTTGTATTGCAACACAATCAACTGTTGTTTGGCTTCCCGCCACTTCTCTTACCTTATCTTAATGATATATAATACATGACAAATAATGTAAGTAGCTCAGAGAAAATTTAGTTAACAAAATTGAAAACTCTGGAGCGCGATTTCTCAAAACATAGTAGTTTCAATATTTAAAGTTTAAACATTCATAACTCAGCCATCTTCATAATTTTTTCACCAGTATGTTTGGTTTTTAACGTAGATTAAGAATATACTAATAACTCAATTTCGAAAATTTGGAAGTTAAG
This sequence comes from Brachynemurus nebulosus, assembly GCA_035578155.1. Classification (NCBI taxonomy): domain Eukaryota; kingdom Metazoa; phylum Arthropoda; class Insecta; order Neuroptera; family Myrmeleontidae; genus Brachynemurus; species Brachynemurus nebulosus. The sequence continues at coordinate 54,003,800 of JAPWDM010000001.1, read as the reverse complement.
GTCCCTTTTCCCTTGGCGGGTCACATATTGTATTACTTATATTATACTCATAAAATAATATCTCAGAATTTGATGGTACAACTTACACGCCAAAAGCACAAACTAAATTTTCAATATTATTTAAATATTTTGTTTGTAATATCGTACCGGCGTACCCCAGTGGACTAAGCCATAAAATTTTTCGGTTAACTGGTTTATTTTGGTTATTTTTTTGGCTCGGTTATTATCGTTTTTTTTTTTTTTTAATTAACAATTGGAGAAAATACCAAACAAATTATTTTTAAAAATAAAATAAATTAAAAATTTAAGTCATTATTCAGTGACCGGCGATTTGCTTTTATTAAATTAATTACTTTACAATTTTAATACATTTACTTAATTATAATAGCTAACCATTATGATTATTATGGTACGGAAAATACTATCGTTTAAAAATAAATATAATTATAAAATAAAAATTTTTGTCTATAAGTGTTGTTTTTCCTAGAAAAAACCGAAAACGGTTTATTTTCTAAAACCGGTTATTTTAAGGGGTTATAACCGTCAGGTTAAACCGAGCATAATATAAACCGAAAACCGATTATTTTTGAAAAATAGCTAACCTTACCGTTCAATTCGATTAACCGTCACAGTCCCAATCCCGACGGTGATGGTTAATCAAAGTTCTACTGTATTTGTACTAAAACTAAATTGATGTAAGAACAATTAAAGTGAGTTTGACAAAATTCTACATTAACTTATTTAGGTATTTATTATATTCTCCTAATTTATCTTAATGATATAAAATAACATGTATCTGGTGGGAGTGCCGGGAACAACAGAGTTTATAATTTATTGTTGTCAAGTATTTCACCTAAAAAATTAATTTTCCACTGATAATGTTCTATGCATGTGAAAATAAGCAAGTAATTTTAAATTTATTTATTTAAATTTTTCACGAATTAATATTGCTTTATTTGCATATTTGTCAAGTGATTAGGATATGAGAGAGTATTATTAGAATATTGCTGCCAGTCAAACCAACATAACATCAAAAATAATACGGTTTTCTTGAATCGACAGCATTTAAGTTATAAATTGGGTAAAAAATCTTTTTCGCTGATGATTAAAAAAGAAAAGCAACTTTGTAAGTAAAAAAAAAAAATCATAATATATCATTGAGACATCTCAAGAATATATTTCCAAATTTCCAGAATGATATTTGAAGTTCTGCGTACGTTTTAGCCTCTGGACGTAAAAGGTGCTCGAGGCCAGGTTCTCACTCAAAAACTACTCGATCGATTTTTTTGAAATTCAAATTTCCCAAAACCTATGTTAATCTTTTTTTTTTGTATAAAACCAGTACTACTCTACTCGATTTTATTATTCAGAAATTATAGCCAATTTGAGCCTTTGAAAGTTTGAATTGGACAGTGTAATTATATTGCGGGCAATGGTCCGAACGCTCGCTCTAGTAGAAATGGTCCTTTACATCCGAAACTTGCATTTGAAACTTCCATTGCATGTAGAGAGATACAGATGTGGGTTACCGTAAAACCCCCTAACTTTACCTATTGAACCTAACTTCGCCATACCACACTTTGTGTTAAAAAAAAATTAAAATTTGATGGCTTATATTACCTATAGCATTTTTTTACTAATACAGTCATTTCTACCAAACTGCTAGTGTTCTATAAATTTTTCTGGCTTTGCCAGCTACCATTTCTTTAATTCATTAACTTTTTTCCAGTTTATATGATACGTTCATGTTTTCAAAAACTGTGCAAACTTTAGTTGATATTTCAGAAGTAATAAAACTTAGGTAAGTAATTTTATCATATAAAAAATTACATTATCTCACAAATAGAAATAATTTTCACATTTATTCATTTGCGCATTATCGAATACATAATTTGTTTAAGTAATGATTACTACACGTTTGATAAAGTTAGGTTACTGTAACAATCCCCAACTTTATCAACGAATGCTTATTACAAACGGTAAAAACATTTGCATTTTAACATTAATATTAATTTATAGTAATTGAAACACCTATCAAAAATTTGAAATCTATTACGTTTCATTATTAGCTATTAGTTGGAACTAACAATAAAATATCAACAATAGTGGGTAACATTAATTTTACAGTATCTTTCAATCTTTCATATCTCACTAAAGAACATGGGCTGGTAAAGTTAGGAATTCGTTGACATCTTAACCTAATATTGCCTTTTTTTTATTTTCGACTAATAATTTAAATTTCTAGAAAATTTATGAGTCAGATCAAAGATTTTTTATCAATTATTTCATTAAACCAGTTAAATATAACTAAATTAATTTCATATTCATTTTATTCGAATTTAAATAAAAAATTATGGTAAAGTTACGTGGGTCTACGGTACTTGAAAATTTTTGTTTATAAATTAGTTTACAACGTGTAAATACGTGATTGAAATAATAAAATTTGTACGTGACCAAACAATACGCAGTACAGATTTATTTAGACACACTCATTCATTCATTGTCAATTTAAATAAATTGTGTTTTATTCTGCAAGTGGTGGTGGCAAACGTAAAATACACTAGTAAAGTCACACAGGTAACAGGTTGACACTTTACAATCTTTTGTCAATAACGAAATTAAAAATATGTGTTATTAGACACACAAGAGAAGATCTGTTTTTGAGAAGAAGTCAACTGAACAGAACAATCACAGGAAACTGAGTGTCCTTTCTCTCAATCAAAAGGACAACCGATATTACTACACAATATTCAGAGCCATTCATATATTCATAATTTGAAGGATGTTGTAAAATTTTTTCAAAAAAGTAGTTTATTGCTTTTTTCAATGATTTTTTTTTTTACTTGTGGTGTAAGAAGTGGATACTCATGTGTGATAAATTGGATTTTAATTTGATGTAAAAAGAAAATTTTACTACGTAATTTAAATAATTCCGTTTTACTATATAGTTTCCATAAAATATCCAGATACAGGATACCCGACAAGACAATACGTTACATGCATAATTTTTTGCCATTCTGCACAAAACCACATCTCTTCAAGTTATTAAAAAACAACCGACCGAACTTCAGTCACGTTGTTAAGTGAGGGGCAAAATAGGATAATGAATAATGATAAAACAAATGCCCCATCTTACTGCTCACGTAATAATCTGGAATTGAAATGAAATAGGTACTCTATAACTTTAAATGATAGATAAAAGAATTAAATATCGCCTAACAATCTACTTCATTTTCTCTATTGAACGTCATGTCCATAAATAAGTACAAATTTCATTATTTTGATGCCATAAAAATTATAGTAAGTATAACAACGTAAAATCAATTTTTGACTCTAGAATACAAATGCATACTTCCACCGTTCTTCTATGACTGATCTGTGTTCTAACTGAGAGTACAGATGAAATGTGAATACTTGCTTGTGATTGATACGTTCAGGTGGCGTGATAATGTGGGTACCCCGTGTTATCCCCTACCGTGTCTTGCCCCATTTTTCTCTAATTACAACGCGATAATGACAAATTAACCAAAACAAGTATTACTCTCTTGTCCAAAACCAATATCTATGTAAATTGTTCAGAAGTTATTACCTACTTAAATAGGTAATAGTTTGGATAAATGAATAAAGTAATATACCTATACAACAAAATTTTATAGTGATTAGAGGAATTATTTACCACTGTCTTGCGGCATATTTTATTGTATATAGTCTATGATTTTACTACTACTTCTACCAAGATTATGTATATTTATTTCGTTATTTCAACCAAAAGATATATTCTGATACTATTTTGTTTGAATCTAAATGAATGACTATAGAAAACCTCTATAAAGCTAACCGTCCCCACAACATAAATTTTAAAAATCCCTCAAAAAAAGTAGTTGAAAAATATATGTAGGTATTTTAGGTGTTTTTTAGGTGTGCCAACGAAAAATTAGATGTTCTAACAGTTTTCGACAAAACATGGAAAACAAAAGGGGCAGGTAGGTTTACGTAGGTAAACCTAGCCGTCCCCTATAGGTAAATAGAAGTGTTTTTGATAATTTTAAGTATGAAGAATTAGGTGTAAATTAGGTATTTTTAAAACATCCTGCCACAAAATCTAATAGAATGAAAATTTTAAGAAAAATCTCGTAAAATATTTTTGAATCATGGGAACCCTGTTTATGATATTAAAAAACGTTATACACAGCGTTTCCACTGTTTGTTGGATTTTATATATATTTTATTATGTAATTGAATAGGAAAGTGCCAAACGTTTCTCTAATGTTCCCAGCGCTCCCATTAGAAATATTGTAGTGTTAATAAAGTTAAGATTATTATTAACAGCGCTCCCACAATTTGTTGGACTTTATATATTTATTATGTAATTGAACGGAAAATGTTTAATCTTAAGACATCCTTATTTAATCTCAGATATCCTTGTTTTTGGGGATACTTAAAATTTTTGCTTTGGGGACGTGGCTAGCTTTATGGAGGTCTGTAGAAATAAAGCCTCAATCCGACCATCACAACTGATCCGACCTAGTCATAAATCAATAACAATAAAATACTTAATCTAAATTGAAACTCAAGTGTGTCATGAATTATGTGGAATAAAAATCAGGTTGATAAGTATTGGATTTGAACAAAAGTTTAATACGTGTTTTAGTTAATTTGTTACGTTTTTCTTTTATGTCAAATACGACATTTTATTATTTTGTGGTTATTCCGATCAATCATGTTACAATTATCGGAAAAGTTCAAAAAATCTAGAAAAAAATAGGTACCTATACACCTTTCGGTAGAAATAGCATTAAGTCGTTATCGAATTATCACTCATCATTTCAAATTAAAGTCAGTTCTGAATGTCATTTCGCAACAAAAACTTGAACAATTACAAATATTTTATCGCTTTTTCTCCAGAACTGAAAACTTCGTAATAGTAAAAACAAGTTAGATCAATACGCTGTTGAAGAGGAAATATTTTCCAAAACAGTCCCTCTATATATTTTTTTTTATATTTTAGAAAAATTGTTAACTAGTACATTAAAAATTATTATTTTATCAGCAAAAGTGCAATAGTTATTTTAAGCCTACACTTAAAGGTGTCTAATTTTTTTTTATAACAAAGTTATACTACCCACATAACTAACAAAAATTAATAAATTTTTAATAGATAAAAAATGGCAAAATGTTTTGTACCTTTGTTAACTAAAAAATATGACAACAACTCGTCGGCCATCTCACGAATGGTCGTATCTCATTTTTCCTGAGTTTTCCATTTTTGACGATTTGTGAGCCAGTAATCGAAGTCCAAGTGGCAAACGCGTAAACCGTTCATGAATACAGTTTCTAAACGGCCAAAACTAGGGATACAACGGGTCGCGAGACTTATTTAAAATGCTGAGTAAATATTGTCGGCGTCGCAACTCAAAATTTGAATAGAGATACGAAAATGAGATACGACCATTCGTGAGATGGCCGACGAACTATTTCCCGGTTGAAGAAATTTCCACTTGAATTAATTAAGACATGTTTTTATTAATTTATGTGTAGGTAGTTTATAAAAATAAGATTCTCCTACAAAATTGATAAAAGGTATTCTTTTTCGTAGATATACTGCCACTAATTAAAACAATTTTGAACAAATATGACCTCACTATAACCTAAACTTACGAATAATTACAATTCAAGACTGGATATAAATAATGTTTTATGAAGGCAACAAAAGCTTTATCCGAACTGAGTTGAAATTGATTGTTCGATTTTTACAGTAAATAAAACGTATTGTATACTTAATACTTATATTGAGTGTACGAGCTTTCAACAGTCCATTTACAAATTTAAAAAAAATACATTACTAATCAGAAAACAATAAATATTTTTTGTTTTTATTTATAACTAACCCAGCAGTTCCGAGTGCCGATCGTAACGCAGCAGGATTACACCAGGAAGCTGATAACAATGCCGGCGCCCATGGATGTATAAACAACGGGGACCAGGCAAGCAGTGGCGCTGCCGCGGCCACCGAAACGGGAGGCATATTTAAAGGGGTACGTAATTGCGGGTCCCCTTTACGACCCGTACTTGATGATTTTCCTTCGGCCACGATTAACAAAAAACCGTATAACCACTTAAAATTTTTCGTTAAAATTCCACTATATCACACTTTTCGAAATAAAAACGTGCACAGGCGAAACAAAAAAAAAGCGAAAATTAAAAATTTCGCCGAAAAGTATTTAACGGTATAGTCTGCACTGCACAACACTTCCAGACTTTAAATGAAAACTAAATTTTACATTACAATATCTATTCTGGGAATAAGTTGTTAAAAAGTTAAGTGGACTTTATTGTCGCGCGTCTATACTTGAAGCATGCTTTAAGTGTACTGATGCTTCATTTTGAAGTATATTCTTGAAAATTGAACAAACTCTTCTCATTACTATTGATGGGGGTTTGTTTAGTAAAAGAATATATGATACATACATACATATACCTACTACAATATAGAAAAACAACCCCTCGAACATTTTACACCCTCGAGTAAACATTATTATCATTATTATTATTATTATATAAATACATATATCTATTTTATACCGGGAATTCAGCCAATCGTCAACAAGCGTTGAACAGGAGGAGTTAACTGTCCAACCAATCCGGTTTGATGTTGGAGAACACCTTTCTATTGATCTTAAGAGTTGTACTCAGACTGTGAGTGCCGCTTATAGACAGACACTGTATATACACTGGTGCTTGGTTCTCTACATACTCTATTCGGTGTAGTATTTATTATACAATACTTTACGTACATTTTCAAGTCAAGTTTCATCGCATCCTCCATTTAAGTGACTATGTATATGTATGTATGTATGAGAAGGTAGATGTAGATAAAGTGGCCGATCTACCTATAAATGTTAATGTATTTAGCGGTGTACATATGCATGTATGTATGTATATGTATTATTTGAATTAAACAAAGTTACACAAAGAATGTGCGACGGGTGATGGGTGAATATAGGGTGAGGGGTGAGATAACGTATCAAAATACGTTATATGTAACACTATTGAGCTTTATATTATCTCATTATTAACTTGTATCATTATTATCTTTATGTAGATACAGAGCATAGAACTATACATATGTACATATACACATACATGCAACACATACGTTTGTGTATCTATTGAAGCTTTAAATAGCTCGAAGTTTTTATGTTCGTAAAAAAGAAATTAGTTTATTTATTACATTTTTATCTACAGAGTGTCTCGGATAAAGTTGATAATTTTTCAGTAGAAAAGTACATAAGTATGAAAAAATAATTATTTTTCCAACAATTGATTACATATTGCTGCTAAAAGGTCACATAACGAACTAAATTAACTGGAAATAAATAAGTGTTTTCTAATTTTTACAAAACAAAAGTTGTTAGCAAAATAAGTTTATTATATTTTTGTTAAGGGAGTCAGGGTCGCAGAAGAATAATTCGTGATTTTTTTCCCAGTATTTTTGTTCCGTTATACATATCCCAAGAATCGTCAGTTAAAATTTGGAAACAAAATATAAAGCGGTCGTCGAGTTATATGTACCTATATAATATATCCAGTAAAGTGGTAGAATTGTCTTCATGGATAATCGCAGGGCTGGATTAATCCTAAGTGCCGTCCTGGACACCGCGAAAAATGCCGCCCCTGTTTTTCCTTAAAAAGAAAAAATCTAACTTTTCCTACTTTTCCCTACAAAAAATACCTAAATGATGAGCAAAAAAGAAAAGTCAAAATCCAACTTTTGCCGCCCCTAGGCTATGACGTAGGTAGGCTTAGTGACTAATACGGCTCTGGATAATCGTGTGTATTTTTAATGAAGGATTAAAATCGTTATTAAAGCTTTTCAATATGCTGGGGTTTAAAATTGGACCTCACGCATATAATTACGTTAATAAAAGAGACAAAAAACGTATTAAAATTTCGGAAAAATACAGCTCTGCAAAATCCAAGAAGGCGAAGATTGCTAAAAAGATCACTGAACGGGAAGAACTGTATGAGGAAACGTTCGGGCTTCTGTATGATCCTGGGATAACGGATTAAGTAAATGTAAACAATTTCTTTGAATTTAATCATTTATAATACTCACCCCTCCCTCAAAAAAAAAATGGAAAAAAATCTTTAAACGCCTTGTATTTAAAACTACTTAAAAATGGATAAAAATTCCCAAATTTTGCGTAACATAATTTATGGATGGCCCCTAAGATAATCAACTGCGCTTGAGAAATAAGAATTCTACGTTCTGCCTACCTAATTCGATTATTTTTAACTTAACCTTCGAGTAACTATATAAGTAGTACCATAGTACTCAAATAAGTAATCCAAATAAGTAATATTATCCAAATAAGTAATAAGTATTAAAATTGTACTCACCTTAATTGTAGCTCATAAAATACAAACACAAACCACCTTTATTAAGTAAAAACTATATAGCTAATTATTACAATAATGTTTTTTCTTTTTAATTAAGTAGTGATTATACTCAATTACAAATTCAAGTAACTTTTTAAACTTTAATCGTTATCAGTTAGTATATTAATAATTTCACACAATATTGCCGAATGAAGAGCACTTACTTCCACAGAAGCTAATCAAAAAATAAACTAAACATTTGATCTAGCTTATGTTTTAAATACATGGATTATAGCCATTATAGGTAATATTTACTGATTTATAAAATATGATTTTTAATTTACAGCTACCCTACTTATTTAAAATTTTTGTGAAAAAGCTATAAAAAATTTTGGAATTTCCAAAATTTTTTACAACCATACTTTCAATTAGGTATATATACCATTTTCACCTTGCACTGCGGGAGTTGTATAATTAGAACTATTGTATTCCTTTAAACGTGTAATCTTAGGTAATCTAGATCCAATAGAATGTTTGATTCACACTTATTGAAACCGATTTTTGTTTAAGTACCTTTTAAGTCAATAATATGCATAAATAGAATATAATAAAATTTTATTAAGGGGTGTTCTGGGGAATTTTACTTTTACTTGTATATAAAGTCGATATCATACTGTTGTTTGTGAACCGGTAAGTATGGCTGTGTTACAATCGATTTAGTGGTGTTATCTGAGTTACATGAATCAATTATTTCTTTAGCCCTATAGGTACCATAGTAAAATACGCTCTATTATATATATATATATATATATATATATATATATATATATATATATATATATATATATATATATATATATATATATAGATAAGTGTAAATTTTTTTAAATTTTTACGCTTCTAATGCAAAATTTTTAAAATTTTAAAAACTTTACATTTTGCAATCTATTTTTTCTATAGCGTATTATAATTTATTATTGGATATTAAATTTATAAACTACAAACGCTAGAAAACTGAAACCCAATATCATAGCTATTTTATAACATTATCTTATAGCAAACAATACTTTGGTATTCACTAAAAGTTTATTGTTGGTTAAGTTTTCTTACAAAACAATGTCTTACAAGGAAACATATCCAACTGTAACTTGGACCAAAAATGGGACCAACTTCACAGACATAAATAATAATGTAAAAGATTTCAAGGTTATAAAATTCAAAGAGACCCCTTTCTATAATCATTCTTTATCCCATGGACGTTCTTAGGTAATCCAATACTTCATGTATGTAATTTCCTTTAGCACTTTAAGCTGTATACATATATAGTATCCCATAGTAACATTTCTTTTTTTAAAGAGCTATACCTGTAAAGCGTTTTTAATTATCTATGACGCACTGATGTATTTATTCTGTGATTAATAGTCTATGTTGATACATCTTTATCTATTGTCTTTACAAATTTAATAAATTGAAAAATTATCGAAATTTTTTTCTGCTTATCAAATTTTAAATCTACAACTTTTTTTAAAGTACAGTAAGATCTCAATAATCTGGCTTAAATGAGCGGCCGGACGACCGGATTTGCGAAAAAGCCGTACCATCGAGAGACCATTTAAAATGTAATGAATTTGAGACCCCTTATAGCTCCTCTAAGAAGTTAACAGCAAGCATTGCTCTTCTATGTATGTACCTCCTGGGTTTGTAGGCACTTCTCAAAATTGGCTCCTTCAGTTACTAAAACCTAAATACATACAGTAATTTCATGTGTAGAGTAAACAGGTCACTGTATGCGTGATTAATTACTGTTCAATATAATTCTATTTTGTACTGTACTAATTGACTGTAAATATAGAATGTAAATGTGTGTGCATACTAGTTCGCTCCGGCGGTCAAATTTTAATCTTATCTTGAAAAAGGGTCGTAGGTTAGTTCGCTCCCGGGTTGTATACTAGTTCGCTCCCGCGGTCAGATTTTAATCTTATCTTGAAAAAGGATCGTAGGTTAGTTCGCTCCCGACTTACTGGCAGGTAAAATTAATTACCTAAATAACGGTAGGGATATTCCATATAGTAAGATGAAAAGCAAATATTCGCACATTAGTTATTATTTGTGGTCAATAAGTTGAAGATAAAACTAATATAACAACCAATTTGTATAATTTTGTCATCGATATGCAAGTATGCGAAATGGTAAGTGAAAAACTCAAACCCATGTTAACTGTAAATAATTATAAAATAATTTTCATAAGAACATAAAAACATTTAAATTAAGGCACAAAAAAGTGTATCGCAAGGTAGTTAATTTGCGTAAGGAATTTGTAGAAGGAAAAATATCATTATTGAAAAAAAATGTAAGCAGTAGATTTGACTTTGTAAAATTTATGTCATATAAATTTACACCAAATTTATAATGTATCTAATATTAATTTGCGTAAGGAATTTGTAGAGGAAAAATATCATTATTGAAACAAAATGTAATAATTAGATTCGACTTTGTAAAATTTATATAATATAAATTTACACCAAATTTATAATGTATTTAATATTAAGTTAAAAAACACAAATAAAAACATGCTTATTTTGCTGTTCAATTTGTGTAATTTCTCTGTCTTTGGGTTCTTAGAATGAACCTTAATCGCATTAACATATAGTTACGGGAGCGAACTAGTATACGACCCTTCAAGGTTATCTGACCGCCTGAGCGAACTAGTATACGACCCTTCAGGGTTATCTGACCGCGGGAGCGAACTAGTGTGCGCTGGTAAAATTGTATCTACTATTTGTTATCAGTTATTCTCTTAAAACTACAACTTTTAGAATCGGGCCGGATTACTGGAGGGTCCGGATTTTCGAGGGCCCAATTATCGAGGTACTACTGTAATTTAATTTCATTACCGTAATCAAATTTTTTGACGTTTATAATATTTTGACGAATTTATCATAACTAAAGAATAATTTTATGCATGGCGACCAAATTACAATTTTATTGATAAAATCTAAAATAAATATTTTTGGCAAAATGTATATGTTATCGATGTGAAAGTTTCTTTTTTACATGAGTAAATAGAAGTCATTTTATTTACAGAGATTAGTAGAAACAAATACGAGTATCATTATTAAATACCAATCAAAATTATTTTTTACCTCCAGAAATACTGATTAATTTGCCCGGCTATATACGCGAGTATACAGTGGCTGAACCTATATATAATGGAATAATACTTACAACAAGTATGGTTAGCAGCAAGTACTCACCTTCAAGTACTTGAGTTGAGTGAGCTCAATCTTAATTAAATATGATAAGATTTTAACTTACTTCTCTTTTTTCATACAAAAACAGAAAGTGTTTTTGAGAGAAATCGAAAATTAACCAATCTACAAGTTTCTAGAGGCCGAGATATTAAAAAAAAATTCAATAACAATAAATACATAAATATGAAAAAAAAAAATGATTACCACGGTTTTTTCAAAATAATATTGAAAAATAGAAACGTAAAATTCAAAGTTCTCTTTTTTTGTTTTTGTTTTTGTTTTTGTTTTTTATTTATCTATTATCCTTTACCATACATACGCATATAGAGTATACTTACATTTTTCGTGAGAATTTTTCTGCAGAAATAAAATATTTTCCCGGGGTAAAAGTAGCCTGTAACAGTGATTCTCTTCTAAAAGTGGAGGTTGAACTGGTCTATAACATTCTCTGTTCCCCAAATTATCTCTGTGCAAAATTTAAAGTCGAGTGGTTAAGCGGTTGAGGTGTGAAAAAAGTCAAACAAACAAACTCATTTTCGCATTGATAGTTTATTAGAAAGTATTTACTTATTTATTGACTTTTGTTTTTGAAAACATTTATTATAGAAAATGGTAATAATAAAATCTAATTATAGTAAAGCATGCGGAGTAAAGCACTATAATTATAGGAACGAATTTTGAAATGTCTAATTTAAATGTAATTTTACCCACAATTAAGATAATTCCACACGAGTAAAATCGCAGGCTGTAGCTAATCAACATACAAATGATAACACTTCATCGTACCACAATTTCTCCGAAGTAAAAATTTTAGCAGTAACTAATATTAGTAATATTACTTACTGTTACTATTTATAGTAGTATAAATATCATAATACTTACTATTACTTATTCGTTTCCGCTGCGCTTGAAATCAGTAAAGCATTCTGAATAAGGAAAATTGAGTAGATGGAGCTTCATTAGAAAATATTCTATAAAAAAAGATAAAAAAGCATTCCGTTTATTTTTAAATTAAAAAAAATTTTTACTTATTGTTAGACACAAAATTGTTATGCTTAAACATGCAATAGTTTTAAATAAATGTTGTAGAAAATAATTTTGTCTATAGAAAAAGGTCTTCACAAATTTTTTATCTAACTCACGGTAACAGAGATAATTAAGTAATTATTTTCAGCCTCTAGTTTAAGGTAGTGACCAACCTGCAACACATCCTGTCCCAATACCCTTGTTAATACTCATGGCAAATCTCCATATGACTTTCAAAAAAAAAACTTGCCACCGATCCTACCCAAAATCCAACGAGGTGATAACGCTTTGTTTACACTAATTTCTCACTTTCGAACATAATTAATCCACAGGGCGCTTTTATTATCGTATATTTGTAAATTTCACAATTACATAAACAATTATTTATAAAACTTTAATCATGTTTAGTCAAATATTATTTATTTATTGATTTTAATTTTATATTTAAGTTTCACTAATTATTGTTAATATGAAGTAGTATTTTTGATGAAGTGTTTGAACGGATCAAATTTAATGACTATAAGTGGCTATAATATAGGTATATTGTACCTATCTGTACTTAAAATCAATGACCGGCTCATCCGTTATAGACCATTAAACAAATTATTGTCATAATTAATTCAAGTGACGCTTTTAAGCATAGCAAAAACAATAAATACATACTAAAAATAACTAAATACAGTGTGTTCGAACAATAATGTCCCTAAAAAAAATAACCTTGCGTAGTGATGAGCAAATGCAAGACCAAGACCAAGACTTGGCAGTCTTGGTCTTGGTCTTGCTCCTGCATTCAGAATCTTGGTCTTGGTCTTGCTAGAGCAGTTTGAGTCTTGGTCTTGCAAAGTGCAGTCTGGGTCTTGGTCTTGGTATTGCTAAAAAATCTTGTACTTTCTTGCATTTTTTATTAGCGAATTTTTTCCTTCTAAAATTAGAATTTTCTCTTTTTACGGTACTAATTATACTTTCAAACTATTTAAATAGTTTTGCAAGAGTCTTCCTTCTTTCTTGCTTTTGTCTTGGTCTTGCTCACTTGAGTCTTGGTATTGGTCTTGCAGCCATACTTATAGACCTTGGTCTTGGTCTTGCTCTTGTAATACATAGTCTTGGTCTTGGTCTTGCAAAAAATGCAAGACCAAGACAAGACTGCAAGACCAAGACTAATTTTGCTCATCACTATCCTTGTGGATAAATAAAATACTCCTGTTACAGCATCCTGCATAACATAGCGAATTTCCGTTTATAAAAATTCGTTTTTCTCGGAAATTACTTTACATAGAATAACGGTTCAAAAATCTTTTTTGTGGTGGTTTTGCCTCTTTCCAATGTCGCAAAACTTGGGGAAATTTAAGCAAAAAACTACTTTTATTCATCAGATCAGTTTTGTCGACTAAGTAAAAACCTATAAGTTTGTATCATAGCTCGAAAACCATAAGAGCTATAAAGCTCCTGACTATAGCAATCGGTTGCCCCCGTCGATATCTACAACTCTTATTTGAACAATTTTTCGATTAAATCAACGGTTTGGCTGTAATAAAAATGGCAACTCTCGAAAAACTCACACAGTATATTATATAAGACATACATATTATACAGGGTGTTAGTGAATAAGTACTAAAGATTTGAACAAGTGATTGCAGAGGCTCTTTTATGTAAGAAGTTCATATAAACCCAGGTCCAAAAATGCTTAGTTTCCAAGATACAGGGTGTTCAGATTCTCGTCTTTTTTAATATTTTCCTAAATACTTCAAAACCGTTTTTAGATATTGTCACAAAATTTGAGACACGCTATGACAGGATAAATATCCATATTCTGAAGTAGACAGAATACTTTCACTCAAACCAGTGGTATCCGTACAGCCATATGATGATATATTTTTTTTTTTAAAAAGGCACGCCAATGATTTTTCGAATTTGAAAATGCTTTTTCAAATGTCCCATAAGTTGTTGACAAAAGTGACCTCTTAGTATTTTGTCGCTTATGTAGCTGTTTTCGACATAAAAAATAATTTCCAGTTATTGTTCCTACCACAAAACTGGTATGGGCTATCTAATAGCCCATCTTCTCTCTATCTTGGAAACTAAGTGTTTTCGGGTCTGGGTTTATATGAACTTTTTTATATACTTCAGCAATCACCTATTAAAATCATTCGAACTTATTCACTAACAGCCTATATATATATATATATATATATATATATATATATATATATATATATATATATATATATATATATATATATATATATATATATATATAGGTATATATATATATATAATATATATAATATATAATATATATATATATATATATATATATATATATATATATATATATATATATATATATATATATATATATATGTACATAGCTGGCCCGGCCACGCGTTGCTGTGGCTCAATAGTTATAATTGGTTGAATTAATTTTTTCTTATCATTTCAAACGATATTATACACTGCACAATTATAACACAATACACAGTATAATTATAAAAATCATTGACATCGTGAACATAAACTAATATGACGTGGAATAGAATGTATAATCTAGAAATCAAAACACAGCGTCATCTACCAGGTGTCTACACAATCTAGATGTCAAACGATGTTTGATTAAATTATTGGTAAAATTTATAGGTCAATTCAAACATATACCTAATCCAAAATCCTGTGCAAATTCAATTATTTATAGCACTTGACCATGCTCGCCCAATGACTCTAAAATAACTATCTTCATATTTTATTAGCATGGCTAATTTCCGCACCGTAAGAACTTAGTATGGGTACCTATACCAGCAGTTTTAGAATTGTTTCTATTTTATTATTTTTTCGCTGCGACGCGGCGTTTACGAGATATTTACGATCAAAAGTTTCGATAATGACAAGTATCTATCATTTAAAAGCAAACATAATAAAGTCATTTACATTAATCATTTAGGTAATCCAAATTCGGAAGTACTTTTATTGTGACCATATTCACATATTGTCATATTAGTAGATAGCTTTTTTAAAAAAGCAACATAGCATACTATGTGCTTTATTTTATCTATCTCATCGTTTTTGAGATACATATTTGAAGAATTCAATTTTTACCCTAATTTTTAAAGTGCGATTTCACCCTTTCCAACCGTTTTTCCGCAAGTATAAAAAATACGTGTCGCTCTTTTTTACTGTCCTACAACATATTCGTTTCAATAGCGAGTAAATCAATCAACTACAAAGTTATATAGATTTCTACAAGCCGTCACTGTGTGTCTCGATAAGTGTGCATTTAATGTGTGTATGCGGACTATGTCACACTTTAAGAAGTACTGGTATATATATATATATATATATATATATATATATATATATATATATATATATATATATATCCCTGACTCAGGTGACAGTGGCTGTAATAACTGAATTTTAAAGTTGAAAATTCGCTAAAAATATTCAACAAAAAAACTTTTATAGTTCTTTGACTATCACTTAACAACCATTTATGGAAATTGTCTACTTAAATAGCCCTGTCTTGATAATCTTAAACTACATGAAACAAAATAGCAAATTAGAGTTCCAGATTCAAAGAAAAATGAAATTAAACTATTTTCCCAGTAAAATTTTCTCCAAGATATTTAATATTAAAAATAATAAAAAAATTTAAGAAATTACTGATTATGTACGAACCCTATCTTAATGCAGATTGAATATGTACTTGGATTATTGTAGGGGAAGATCGCCCAAAGCAGGTACCCCTCTTAAAGCGGGTAAGCGCTTGTATATCGTTGTATCGAATGTTTTTGTCAGGTCGTGTGTATACCGAGATTAACCGAATATCAACCAATATCAATCAGCTGTACTTGAACGCTTGTGTCGTTTAATGCCCTAGTTAAGCTTCATCAAATTTTTTTGTTGGTTTTGTTAAAAATTTTGACGATAAATATTTTGTGTCTAGTCACAAACCTTTTTATTTGTAATCTTTTTGGTATTACCATATTATGTTATCATCATTTGACTTTTAATGTAGAAAAAGGTAGATATGTATCGGCTTTCATTTTGAAATTATTCTAACTTAACAAAATTAAGTCTTTTTGGGCAAAGCGGGTATGGGCAAAGCGGGTAGACAAAACAGAAGCATCTTAATGGAAAAAACTGTTGGAAAGGGAAAAAAAATAAAAAATCTTCTTTTTACGACGGAATGAGGGAAAAAGCTTAAAAAAAATATTTCTGCCTTGTTTGTGGTGATTTTGATGTGGACCACCTGAAGTAATATACTCCAATATGGAGGTTGTAAAGAAAGTTACAGTTAAGTGTTATAAATTTATTATTTTTGTCCTTTTTCGACTTTTTTTACTTAATTATTATTATTGTTAAGTTCTATATGATTAAGAAAGTTTATATTATAAAATAATAACAGTATTTAAGTACATAATGTACTTACCCGTTTTGCCCAAAGGGTGTTACCCGCTTTAGGATACCTATACGGGCAAAGCGGGTTTTTGCAGAGGTTTTGTATTTTCTTTATTAAAAATAAATATCGTATAAATATTTCTTAAGCAAAGTTTCATTTTAAAGTTCGATAACTATTCTATCTGATAATATAAAAAAGATCTGCTTATGGAGGTCAGAAGTCACTTTTTTGGGCGTTTAATCTTAGCTTACCCGCTTTGGGCGACCTTCCCCTATTTTTTTTAATAAAATACAATAAATAGGTGAGATAGAACTTAAATAAAACAAAAATATGAATGATTTTAGAAAAAATTATTTTTGAAAATTATTTTATATAAAATAATGAATAAGTTGTATGTATGTATGTATTTGTATTCAACTACACCTTCAAAAGCAATAAAGCAATAAAATACTGACCGCGGGATGCAATTCGTGTGTTTCCCTTTTTACCCTTTTTTACAACTTTAGGGTCGGGTGAACCTTTTTCAAGCGCGGGATGCAATTCGTGATCAGCCCAAATTTTTTTTTATAAAATAGCTCAAGTATTATTTTTTGATTCTGAATTTTTTTTCCTTCCAGCGAATACCGTATACTACTCTTCAAGGAGGGGAAAGGGATAGAAAATAGTTTCTTATACCCGAAAGAAAATGAATTGAGAGATGCGCAGAAACGCATTTAAAATGGATCAGTCTAAGTCATTTTGAAAGTAAGGTCGTCATCTATCAATTACATGTGTCTTATGAACCATAGGCCAGTGAGTTGGTTTATTTTACCCACTCCACCTGCGCAAACAAAGACAGGTCTCTTACTTCAAAATCTTTTGGCTATATCAATTTCGGAGTTTTTTTTTTACAATTTTACGGGACATATAGTTTAATACAAAACTAAGTCTGATAAATTTTCCTTTAATTACTTTTTCTTTTACTTTCACCGGAGCTAATGCTATATTATTTCCCCTTTTTTAGCGAGGTACCCACGGCACCCCTTGTGATACTTGGCGACGCACAATTTGGGTACTTCTGCTTTCGGCCATTAAAACACTATATATTCGAAATTAAAACAGTGGAGTGACCGAGCGTGCTTTGGCACTGAATTTTTCAAAGAAGTTATCTGTTATCTTATCTTTTAATTAAGCGAAGGAAAAAGATAAGATAATAAGAATACACCTTTATTTTTCCTGAAAAAAAAAATTGAAGCTAAATTCACCATTTACCTACATTCACTTGGCCGACCATATAATTCAGATAAATTTGGACACTATCTTAAGAAATAAAAAAATTTTATAAAGCAAGTATTTAATTTTAAACAAAATTCTTGTTGTTTGGAGTCATTTCCGCCATTAGTTGGAATAACATTTAGTCGTGTAATATGAAATGTCGTTTTCCGACCACTTGGTCGATCATGTAATTCAGACCCTTTTTAAGCACTTTTTTTGAAATAAAAAATGTTGTACTCTACTGTACTAGACGTGTGCTATCATGGGCCGTAAATAACGAAACTAATTTCCAAGACATGTAATTTTTGTCGCCAAAAACCTTTCTTGAACACTTTTGTAATTTATAATAATAAAGACATCTTTTTGGGGACCGGTGAGCTATTTTCGCAGCTCGGCATCGGTCCACGGATAGGCGGTTGAAAAACACTGACCTAGTGCATTATTTCTGTAAATATTATCTGTTATCTAAAATTGTATCTAGATAACGGTTCAATTATCTGTTGTCTTTATCTAGATGTTTTAAATTATGTTATCTATTATCTGTTATATAGATAATAAAAAATTCGATATCTTGCCCAACCGGCCGGCTATGCTCGTGAAGGTTTTCTGCAGTTTCCCTTCACAATTCCAGATGAATATCGGTATAGTTCCTCAAGAAGACGCCATTACTTACAATGTCAAGGGTGTTGGAGTTGAGTGTCTGTAACAACCTATATTCATGTTTGCACAAGAAAATACAAATACTTAATCAAAATTTTAAAGAATTTTGCGTGTTTTTGTAGGCAATTTGCAGTTCTTTTACACTTTTCACTCACATAGTTAATTTAAAAAAGATTTGGTCACTGTGTTTGAAAGACCAGCTCAAAAATCAACAATCCATGAGTCGGCTTTTTTCTGCGTAATACGGTTTAATAATATTTCTATGAATATCAATTCCGACATTTTCTAGTAACATCTACTATAAAAACAGATCGCATTTAACTTTCAAAGGATTATGAAACACTTTTTTTTAAGTGGTCCTTCAGATTCATTCAAAATATTTTTATTGTATCGAACATCCGGTTATCATTGTTATTAAACAAAATCAAAAAAAGAAAAAGTCATGATTAAAATAAATAAAAATCCATCTTCTACACACAAAGTCACAATAAAAGGAACCTTTTGAAAATTTTTAAATAGCTAATTCACTGACTGACCGAACAACATACCCATAAGTGGATGGTCTAATAGTATTTATTAGATCCATGGACGCTGACATAGCACAGACAGTATAGTATATGTAGTTTAAAAAATTCACACCAAACAAAAAAAAATCTCACCTTATAATAATAATATGTATGCATATAAAGACGGCTTTGACTATTTTTATAAAATATTACAGGTTACATCCGGTTTTATTATTGAACAATACCAGAAAAAATGTAATTTATTTAAAAAGAACATGTTTAAAGGACTTATGTGTTAAAAATTCCTTTACGATGACTTAAAACAACCAAAAACTTATAGAAAACTATACTCTGTCAATTGAAGAGAATTCTAATTTGAACGGCTCAAGGGGGACCACTAGTGTGACATTTTGAAAAAAAAAAAAATGGAAATTTTTTTGCATGTTTCGATAGTCTATACCTTTAAAAATAACATACTAAAATTTCAAATGCATATCTCAAATAGTTTTTGAGTTACAGCCATCCGAAGAGCGGATTCTGATTTTCATTGTTAACTTTGAGGTATTGAGAAATGTATAGTTCGGAAGTTTCTGGACGTGGCTGCTAGTCACATGTTGTGGAGAAGCTAGATCCTGGCACATTTAAACGGCTCATCTAGTTTTAATATGACCATTATAGTGAGTACATCATAAATAATTTTTGTAAAAATTCTCAGTGATTAAAACTAAAAGGTAAGGTAAAGAAAAACTACATTTTTAAAATTTGCTGCAGTTATAGCTCGAAGACAAATCATCCGATCGATTTGACTCTTATTGCAGCTTCTTTCATACATGTTTCTTCGTGCCATGAATCTCCAGTTTTCCGATCGAATAAAAAATGTAATTTTTGTAGACTAAAAATCATCAAATTTTCACGCAAAATTTGAAACTTTTTTTTTAAAAACTCCGCCATTTTGTTAAATTTCAACTTTTTTTCGATTGAAGTTCACGGCACGGGTAATACCTTCTAGTTTAATAGCCTTTTTGGTTTGTTTTTTTTGATTTCAAGCACTTTGAAGGTCGCTATCACTGCAGCAGTGGGGGACTTTTTTTGGAGCCTTGGGAAATCGCGAATAACTCACTGAATTTTCAATATTTTGGTCCAAAAATTTTATCATGAATTTATTATATATCAACCAATATATCCTTAAAATGTGAAAACATTCCATACAGTAGTTTTCTTTAAAAAGATTCCCAAAAATCACCTTTCTTTCAGGCGGTCACACTAGTGCTCCCCCTTAAAAGTCTATATATAGGTAAGATAAAAATTGACGAAAAAAGGTCTCCATATGATGAATCTGGATTTTGATGAGTTGGTATACATTCAGTATCACTAAAAATTACACACCCGCTATTTTTTAACATGAATTGTCCCTCAAAATTACGGTAAAATTTCTATTTTCTGGATATTTGAAGACTATATAGGAGTAGAACTGTGTTAGTTACGGTAAATTTAACTATTCTCTACCAAAAATCTTTTGTGAGTCGAGAGTATTCTACCAAGACGACCAGAGTAAAGTAAAATTGGATAAAACGTTTGATACTGTACTTTTCCATTTTCTCTAGCTATACGTAAATTCAGCATGAAAGTGCTAGTTTACTAGCTGCCTGTTGTGTAAGGCCCGCATATTAAAACTGGAATGTAAAACATAATTCTCTACAATTAGAAGAATATACATAGATTGAATAGGATTCGAATAGCAAAGAACCTGTTTGCATCGGAAGGCAACCTGAATGTTCCTAGTAATCGCTTTTGTCATGGTTCATTCAGAGGCGTGATTATAATGGAGCAAGTGGAACAGTCGCTTCAGAGCACATGATAAAAACAGGCGCAATAAAGAGAAGAAATAGGGCGCATTGTTGGGAAAATAAGGAAAGCTGACAACAACGTTTTTTTCTTCGCTTGCTACTTTCATTTTTTGAAAGAAAACTGATGCTTCCGCTAAGGAGCGCTCAAATAATATTCACCTACGCTAATATTCACAAGTAAGAACCTCTGTCATCATAAGGAATAAAAATTATTTATTTGTTCTTCAATGATTCATTCGTAGGCATTTTTCTCGTGTAAATGACAAATAAAGTTTCAATAGTTTTCTTTATACAAATTCCGACAATTCTATGTAATAGAGTAGACCTCCCTCGTTGTAATTTTAGAAATTGTCGCCAAGCTGTCTCACAGTACGGCTAACAGTTACTGGATAGATATTGTTTCTATTGCTCTTTAATATTTAAATATTTGTATATAACTATCTTTGTCACACAATCTTGTGCTTAGGTTTTTTTGCTAAAGGTGGACATACACCACACACACCATTCCAAAACGACGGTTTTATCCTTCTTTGTAAACTGCCGTCTAAAACTATTGAAAACGTCTTAAAAAAGTGAGGATCAATCAAAAAGGACATTCTTATATAAATATAAATATTTTTTTTATTTTTTAATTTTTTTTTCTAAATACCATAATTGTAAAAATGACCCTGATATGACCTATATGTATAAACAAAATACCCTTCAAAGGTAATACAATTGCATTCACACTAGTGATGTTGAGTCGAGGAGCAGTTAGTCGATTAATCGACTAAAGTTGTTTTTCAAATAAAATTAGTCATTTGTCAAAAAAATTGGGCATAAGATTAATAGTCGAAGATATCGATTAGCCGACTAAATTTTCAGTCGAATTCATGAATAGGGTAATATTATGTAACTCTTTCTAATAGGATGTTTTCTTTTGAATTTAATTGTTGACTTTTACCATTTTTATTTTTTAAGGAAAAGAAAGATGACGTATCACAATGTGTTAACGCCTTAATAATCACCGACGTCATAAGACTTCAAGTGAAACCTTACTAACTCACACACCACGTCGTACGGCGTCAACAATTTCATATAAAGTGTATTAGCTGTCAAAATAGTGTACCAGTTGGGCATTTGGTCATTATAGGTTGCCGTCATGATGTTAATCGCATAAAAGTGAAAAATTCAACAAACAGTTGTTTTTTTTTAATTTTCATTATTTGAAGTTTCATGAATAATACAGAAAGATTACACTGGGTATTTTATAGTTCAATAAGTAGTGGCGTAACTATAGTGGAGCATGTGCAGTAGTCGTTTCAGAATACACGGCGAAAAGGGGCATAATTTATAAAATGTAGGAGCAAGAAGTAAAAGAAACTTTTTATTAGTGTTTGTGTTTTTATGTTATAATCTTTAGAGCCTATAAAAGAAAATTGGAAATTTCTTTGCTTGCTAGCGGTATTTCCTGCGGAAAAGAAAGAAGAAAAAATGGACGTTTCATTTTATTTTTTTGCTTGGCGGAGAAACGAAAATTTTACACATTTACAGCCATTTTACTTTACTCATTTACAGAAAAAAGATAATTTTTGAGGCAGGGGCGCTTGAATCAAATTCGCTCTAGGGCGCAAAATTGGTATAGTTACGCTTCTAGCAATAAGTACACATAAAGAAGAACAACATTAGCTATTCATCGGATTTACTCACTTATAGTCACCTTACAATATTATTTCACATAGTTTTGATGGCATTTTAATTATTTTTCTTAATTTTAACGTGCATAAGTAGTTATTTACTTAAAGTCATATGCATGTTAAAATTAAAAAAAAATAAAGTTCGTTTTTAGGTCTACATAAATTTTTTTTCTTTAAAAATAAGTACCATTAAATGTTAAAAATAAATAAACACTTTTCTCACAAAATTGTGACGTGACTGAAATGTTTTATTTAATTTTCTACACTATAGAAGGCATGAGGACTACGAATCACATAAATTCGTTAATGAGGAAAAAACCTTTTTTGTTGTCTAGTGATTATTAAATTAGTCGTTTTTAGTCGTTTTAAATTAGTTATTTTAAAAAAAAATTAATAATTTTAGTTATTTAATTGAGAGTAAAATAGCCGATTAAAAGTGATTAAATGCAGACCAAATTAGTCGACTAAGCACACATTACTAATGCACACATACTTATTTGCACAGAGACCCAAAAAATTATGGTAAACACGGCCAAAATCAAACTCAACAAATTTTTTCAATGTTGATAGGCACAATAGTTGTAAGCCCCACAACGGATTTACCGATTCTTTCTAATTGTTAACAAAAAGTGTTGTGTACCTATAGTGATATCGTTGCAGAGAAATTGTCACCAACTTTTAGAAACGCACTAAAAAAAAAAGTTGTTGCTATCGATTTTTTTACAGTTTTGAACGATATCGTTCAATAACGTCGTTTTAGAAGAATGTGTATGGCGACTTTAACATTAGAATTATGTATGTATTTCTTCTTATAATAAGCAGTTTTTAAGTAGCAGTTGGGATTCTCAAAAATATTATTATAAAAAAGATTGTGTTCTTTTTTGCCCCTATCTAAAAGTTGGAATTCGTTTATCCTTTTTTTCTTTTTAAAAGTAACAAATCAGTTGATAATTATACTATTTTTAAGTATTTACCTGAACAGGTGTGAAAAATTTAAATGAAATATTTACTTTTTATTACAATTTAGACAGTTGAGGACATTAAATAAATCCAACTGTTTGCTAGTATTCGTGTAGCTACATTTAAGTAGTAAATACTTATTTCTATTTTTATAAATTAAGTATGTCCAACTAGAGTTAAATTCACTTTATCACCAAAGTTATAAAAATTCACTTTATCACCTAAGAGTTAAATTCACTTTATTCACCTAAATTACTTATTAAGGAGTCCAAAAAGTGTGTAGTCCAGTAAGATGCATCATAGAATACACTGCGAAAAGCCACTGGTTTGAAATATACCACTATCACTAGATTGTAATTGACTAACCCAAAATCGTAAAAATATATCTATAGATCAGTGGTTCCCGAAATTTTTTGTCTCGTAGATCGCTTGCCATGGTTTTCTGTTTTAGGAAGACCCCCCTGTACAAATTCAACCAAATTCAACAGTAACCTCCAGAAATATAATTTTTAACTATCACCAAATTCTCATTTCACGACAAACAAAGAAACCTACCCCGCTGTAGATCTCTACATCTCTACTTTACTGTTGTAGACCCCCATTTATCACTCACAGACCCCCAGTTTTTTCCTCCACCTTAGAGGTCGTCAACTGGGCATCGACCCCTGGGAGTCAATATAGATCACATTATAGATAAAAAAGCAAATATTTGGGTGACGTAATTCAAAGAGCTCCGAACTTCGTTCTTGAAGGAGTTTGAATAAAACCTCGAACTTCGTTGAGAGTATCATATTTTTTAAGAACTTGAAAAAAAATTGATGTCGTTTAAGTGTATCTACTTACTCCCAAAAATAACTACTTCTCTTTATCCCCTTAAACTGAAGTCCAGGTGGATTTCACCCCTAACAACCCCTCTTTAACTCATTTAAACTATTAATATTTTGCACAATATTTTAAAGGGAGTCCATTAGAGACACATTTCAACACTGAATTATTCCATTTACAAAAATTTATAATTATAAGCCTATATTGAAAAGTCACATACAGCTCAAATTACTAATTTTTGAGGCATGCCAACTAAAAGGAAACAGCTATTTCGCATAACTGCGTAAAAAATTCACGTACTTATAGCGTAAATACAAAACAAAAATACTGCAAAAATTCGAACTACGCGTATTGTATATTTTTCATAACGTTGTCATAGGGTGGGTGTACCATGGAAGGCCATGATCCTTAGAAGGCCAACTATTAGAAAGTCGTAGTTATTGACATGTAAAGACATATTCCTTCTACATACACTAAGATCCATCAAACTCGAGACCACAGACGCGGTGACGAGTCCCTCGCGCCGCTATTGCGACAGTGTGATCTCACGCTTCGTAGAAGTTCGGTCGTCAACGTTACAATTGTTTTTCGCGCACACAAAAAAAACGTAAGTTTTTAGTTAAATAACCTATTATTATCTCATATTTTTGTACTGTGAATTGCCGTATAAGGATATGTTTATGGTACTAAAGGAAAAAAAAAGTTTTGCCTCGATTTAAGTTAAAATATTGTTAGTGTTCCTAGGAAAGCCGGTGGTTCCTTATAAGGTCAATCAAAAAGTTGACGGTTGGTCTTCCTAGGGTACATGGGCCTTACAAGGAACATCTACAAACCATGAACATAAAATACGTTGGCAAGTTATTTGATATCAATATAATGCTCATTACTACTTTATATGGTACACAATAAAACAAAGTATTACTTAATAATTTGTTTCCTTCATTTATCCTGTAAATAAACGAATAAAACATGTTTAATCGTTAGAGTGGCCTTCCATGGTCCACCCACCTTATTATGCATAACCTTGCATATTTTTCAAGGTAGTAAATTACACTTTTATCAGCGCTAAAATTATTACACTTAAGTAATTTTACGCATTTTTGTAACCTATCTTTTACAACATACACGGAGAGAATGCGTGCGCGATCGACGACCAAAACAAAAAATTTGTGCTAGCATAGTAAAATTTAATGTGCTAACACAACTTTTATTACACTATTATGCATATATGTTATAGTTTAATTCTTGTTGTCGCACTCTTGCATTTGCGCATCTGACCAGCAGCCTTATGTTGCTTGGGCTGTACCCAAAACTTCGAAGATGCCCGATCTTTTCCGACTTTCGATTCTTTATGATGCATACAAAAATAATTGCCAACAATATATTCTAATACTAAAGATAGTGAAGTAACAAAATGATGAATTAAACGGTGACATCCCCGTCCTCTAAGGCAGTGTAATGAATACTGCTTGCTGTTTGTAAGACAGTCTAATGAATCAAGGTGCTTGGTCCGACCCGTCCGACCAAGTTGGTCCTCCACACCTATGGTTGGCTATGTGCTATGAGTGAGGTACATTTCAACAGCGTTCACAACACACACAACCTTCTTTCTCTTTTTTTCTTTCTACTATTAGCAGATAGCATTTCAAATATAATACAGTATGGTAATTTTTGTAAGAAAAACAATTAAAAAATATTTTTTTGTCGGCAATGGAACTTTTTACTGTGCTCTTTTACAAATTTTATGGAGCTAATATTACGGAAACAATATTCTATCCTTTAAATTCTCTATGATTAATTATAATTTTTATATACTACACCAAACAATTAAGGGAGCGAAAAAAAAAATTGTTAATTTTTTAGTGATTTTTGAAGAGCTGTATTTACTTGAAAAATGGTCGTATCGAGATGTTTAAAAAAGCATTTTGAAGCCCCAAGATTCTAGTTTTCAGATCTTTCATCTAAAAATTTTTAGGAGTGACAGTTATCGAGCAATTATAAGGAATAAGACAAAAAAAGTTTTTGCAAATTTTTTGCTCTTTTTTTTGGTCTACGGGCTTGAAAAATTTCTTTACAGTAAAACCGTGGTATTGACGTGATAGCCTGTTCATTCAGCTTCAAATTCCTTTTTAAAATTTTTCTCTACGTTTATTTGTTCCGGAGGTATCCAACTTTGAATAAAAAAGGATCGTTTTTGCTTTAACTATCGATATCTCAGTAACCAGTGATCGAATAGAAAATTGAAGGGCAGTTTTGGAATATGGAATAAATTTCCTACAAGGCTATGCCGCGTACTTTAGGAAAAAAAATTTTTTTCATTCCTAGTTTTAATCTGAAAAATGTGAAAAAAAGGGACGTTTTTCCTTGTTGCGAAAAATCGTCGGCATCCCTGCGAATATCGATGGGGAGTCTAATGTTTGTACGAATTTTCATACCTCAATGTACCCCCAATAAGCGAGCAAAATGTACCCCCAAAAAGAGCAAAAAATTTGCAAAAACTTTTTTTGTCTTATTCCTTATAATTGCTCGATAACTGTCACTCCTAAAAATTTTTTGACGAAAGATCTGAAAACTAGAATCTTGGAACTTCAAAATGCTTTTTTAAACATCTCGATATGACCATTTTTCACGTAAATACAGCCCTTCAAAAATCACTAAAAAATTAACAATTTTTTTTTGCTCCCTTAATTGTTTGGAGTAGTATATTTTTACCGTACAAAATTGAATATGTTCGCCTTTTACACGTCGATTGTAGTGCTGAGCACAGTAATTTTTATATGAATTTTCTCTCCGTGTAGTTTATGTATATGTAGAAATATTTTACTTTTACTTAATATAAGAAGAGCCCACCTAGTTATACTACGTTCATGAAAATACAAGAAAAAAAAATTCCGTTTTCTAACGTCAATATATTTTAAGTAAATTCCTCTTAAGTGTATCTGTATAAAAAGCTTACAATTTACAACAGAATATTCGAAATAGAAACAAGTTGATCCTGTTTTAAATCGATTTACATTATTTATCTTTCAAAAAGAAACCAAATAAGTATGTTCGTGTTAATTTTCTTACACGGACGATTAATATTAAATACTCAATTTTGTGTGTAATATTTTTGTATTCGTCAAACCAACTAACGTTTAACTTAATTCGCTTTAACCGACAGATTAAAAATTCAAATACAATTAGAACTATTCAAAATGATTATTTAGTTAAATATTTTTACATGAGATTAATAGTGTCAAAAATATTTTTCCAAAACTTAAAAAAAATGTTATTGTTGTTTAAAAATTTTGTCTGAAATGAGTGTTCGTTGAAGTTCTTTGAAATTAGGTAAAGATGTGCAAAATGTATTTAAAATCTTAAGAAATCAATGGTAAAATGGATTTTATCAACTTTTTAGTCGGTAGCTTTAAGGGAAATAATACGTTTAAAACGAAAAAAAAAAACTGAATTTTTTTTTTCATTTAATATTAGTAAAACATTTCAAGAATATATTCCCAAATTTTCAGAACGATATTCGAAGTCCTTCATATTTTTATCCCAGAATATAAAACGTACTCGAGAGTGTGTAACAGCATTTGTGGCTTATTCGTACGGCTACATTACATACTGAAATTTTAAACCTTTTTTCTCGAAATAACATTTTTAAAATTGGCGGAAATTCTCACTCAAAAACTACTCAATCGATCTTTTTGAAATATTAACCAAATATACCTACTTTAAATTATTTCCTTCTATGTGAGCAAAAATGACGAAAACCTTATAAAATACTGAATTTTTTTAAAAAAACTTGTCCAAATTCGTCAATAACTACAATAACATTTTTTTTACTTTTTTGAAATTTTTTTCATTCACCTACATTTTACATGTGTTAGCAACATGGGAAATTTTTTTGAAATTTTTTAGATAATAATTATAGCTGCTAGGGTGCCCACCACTTGGGAACTTGTAGAGTGACACACTCCAATAAAAGCCTTCTGTAGCCGCCACTTTTATCTATATTCAAACAAACAAAAATATAAGACTTTAAGGTCATAGTAAATAAAATGCCGAAGTTCAAAAATATAGATTAATTTTCTGCTTGTTAAAAAAATTCCCGAATTTATCTTTATTTTCGCTTGTCTAAAGGTATTTCTCCCCTGAAGAGAAATAGAAAGTTTTAACAATATTGTTCACCATAGAAGAAATTGTAAAACAAATTTCTAAAAATTCATTTATTCCAGTTACACAGTAAAAAAATTTGTGTTAAAATTAACACATTTCACAAGTCCAGAACGGTCCACTCAATTTTTTGTGTTATTTTAACACAAAGCATATGTGTCAAATCTTTACACAAGATTTGTGTCAATAATTTAACAGACAAAAGGACATACATTTTGTGTTAATTTTTCAGATTTATCAGAGTTAGTTGCTAAACTTTTTTATTCAATATTTTACTTCCACTGTAGCTTAAGATATTTAAAAATCGTCAAAAATTATAATGATTTTGTTCAAATAATATTATAAATGAGACTTAAAGGACGAAAAGTAAGTCAGTCCTTTGTAAAAATTTTTATTTGTTCCATATATATCTACCAAAATATATATAATAACAAGAGCACAATATATTTGTTTGTAAAAAAAAAAAAATTAGCTTTCTTTTATGACAACGCAAAATTGCTGTAGTCATTTCTTTATGTCAGGGGTGGCCAACCCGCGGCCCGCGGGCCGCATGTGGCCTGCCTTGAACTTTTTTTGGCCCGCGAGATTCATCACACTTATACAAAATATATTTATTTTATAATGACCAAGGTAGTGAAAACTAACGTACTAAAAAAAAAAATACATAATTTATGGGAACACATAATTTACATGCGGCCCGCGGAGTTATGATTCACTTCCAAAGTGGCCCGCAAGATCATTTGGGTTGGCCACCCCTGCTTTATGTATTCGTCACATATAATGGTGTTAGTTTATGATAGGAAAGTGTTAATTTATGATTTTTGGCTGGTTTTTTTATTTTTTAAGTACAGTGAAAATACATCCCCCTCTTGCGTTTATTAGTACATGCATGTGCAACTCATTAATTATTTTTTATATTTTATTATTATTATTACTGATTGCCACCTCTCTCAAATTTTTGATCACAGACCTGTGTTATAATATCACCGAAGGATGTCATCCTTCGGTGACATAAAAAAGATGAGAGTAGTTCTTATTATTAAACAAAACCGAAAAATTATAAGTTTTTTTCAGTTAGTGACGAATATAGTTTTATTAAACGTTTAAAAATGAAACAATTTGCCTACATTTTAAGGTTATTTTATTCAGTTACAAAAAACTTATAATTTTTCGGTTTTGTTTAATAATAAGAACTACTCTCACCTTTTTTATTACATATATTTTGGTATATATATATTCTAATCTAATTTATGTACTTATAACATTCTTTTGCTCTACACAAATATTATGTTACTTCTTTGTTATTCAAAACAGGTTAACATTTTTATTCTGTTAAATCGAAATTTGTGTTAATATTTTCATTTAACACAAACACGAAATGTTACATTGACGCAGGGTTGTGTTACTTATTTAACACAAAAATTTTAACCACTAGTTCTTTATACGCAGAACACAATTTTTTTTACTGTGTATCAGTTTCCAAAAAATACTTATATTTATTCGTGGAGTGACTCAGATATTCAGTTTAAACAAAATCCGTCAATTATCTTAAACAAACTCTTACCCTTAACCGTTATAAAAAATAAACAGAGTTCTAAATAAAAACCGCGTATAATTGAAATCGTAGTTTCTGAATCTGCGATAAACAAGGTAGGTAGGTACTGCTGAACATAAAATTGTATTAATGGTAACGGTGCTGGAAACAAAAATTTATCGCGTTCACTTCCTTCGCTTTATTATGATTTTTCCAACGAAGAGTTTTCGTTTTCGCTTTTAAGAGTTCGTTCCAAGCAGGTTCACTGGTATTAATATTAAATTCACATAAGAAAAGTGATTTAAAATAAATCGTACTTTAATGTTCTGAATTTCGCACTCCTTGGGGTGCATATTTTACCCAAATTTTAGAGTTTCTATTAGTTATCTCCCCAGGTTCAGTTCGAACCTGAGTAGTCAAAATTATTCACTCAAAATTTGTTTACGTAATCTTGTTTTATATAAATAGTACTTATATACGTTCATGTTGCCACCTGGCAACCTGGTCAGATTTTGTTTAAGCCGAAATTGTTTATATTGTTTGTGAATAAAAAAGAGTAACATATTTGCAGTTTC
The DNA here is from genome assembly GCA_035578155.1 of Brachynemurus nebulosus. Classification (NCBI taxonomy): domain Eukaryota; kingdom Metazoa; phylum Arthropoda; class Insecta; order Neuroptera; family Myrmeleontidae; genus Brachynemurus; species Brachynemurus nebulosus. The sequence goes on along the minus strand of JAPWDM010000001.1, from coordinate 53,972,753 downwards.
GAAATTTTTTTCATATTCTTGGGTACAATGCTAACAATTAAAGCCTCCACTTTTTATTATAAGATTAATATTTTCGAAATCACAATTTTGCTTGATTTTCAGATCGCTATAACTATATTCAAAAATACGAAAAATTATCCAAATAAATTTTTTCCGCATACTTTGATGCCATATCAGTGAAATGCCTCAATAAAATTTTCAATTCTTGAAATTAATAGTATCCTCCTTATCAGCACTCAGAATCTGCTTGGTCATTAAAATCGACAGCGGAACAGGTGCCTTTGTTTGCTTGTCGTGAAAAGTTTATGAGATTTTTTTTTTTGCTCACCACTTACATTTTTTGAGCAAAAGGAAGCTATATTCCCAGAATTTATTGTCGAACTTGTACAGCGGGTCTATTTAAAACCGAAAACCGTGCCAAGTGGTCTACAAGGCAAAAAAGTTTGGGAACAACTGTTCTAATTAAATAGAGATATCCAATTTTTAGCCACATTAATTTATCTATCTCTTTTACTAAATTTTATACTTAATAGAAAGTTAAAAGGTAGCAAAATAAGGTAAAAGTAAGCTCCATTAAGAGTCAGTTTTATAGCGAGATAAAATACACATCTTTAACCTTAGAATCATACGTACTCGTCAAATTGACTACCCAACTTCTCTACCTCCCCCAGTACTACAACTTGTCGTTGCTTGTCTATTCTAAAACTTCTGGTATGTAATTTATTTGTTATGATAACACAGCAGACGTATCAATTTTGTTTATAATTGCTCTCGTTTTGTTTGTATTAAAATAGTGTGCGTCAATTTGACGACGATGTATGATTAACGTTTTTTTTAAAGATTTTGTACTTTACATATAAAAGTTTTCTTAATTTTTCTAAAATTTAAGATATGGATGTTATAATTAATTTACGAGTATTTAATGATAATGATAATGTGAAAGATGATTACAGCTGTTGGATTTATAGAGACGACATAATACTGAAGTTTTAATATCTTGAATCGAAAACCAAAGAATGCGCTTTAAGTGACTTAATAAAAGATTAACAATTTATTTTGTGAAAAATATTTTAATTTTTATTATTTTTTGAGATCTTATTCGAAAAATTACTAATAAATTTTAGAAAATTTACAAATGTGCCTAATGAGGAAATAACTATATATCTACGGGAATATTGGTGACCGAGAAATTTCACTATCTGTAATGTCACAAATGTCCACTGACTAGTTCATAAATTAATTATTTGAAAGACATGTCTTATGATACAATTGATGTATTTATCTATTTTTTAATTTTTATAATGAAAATATGCTTTGATAAAAAGATTAAAAAAACTCATAAATATTTATATTAAAAAATTTTTCCAAATGCAATTTTTTTAAATATTTTGTTCACTTTTGTAGTATTGTTATGTAAAAAAAAAGTTTTTTGCAAATAAACTCTAAAGTTCTTCGTAAAAAGTCCATTCGTCAAATTGACGACGCTGTATGATTAACGTTTCTCGTAGACCAACGTATGATTCTAGGGTTAATGCATTTATTAGCTATTTGTAAGACCAACGGAAAAATTCAAGATTTAAAAAACTCGTTCACACCGAAGCGTTATGTAATAAGGTAGATCACAGAAATGGATTATTTAATGTATCTAGTTATTCTAGTTATCTACCAGCTACCGCAGTATTGTATTTTTCTATCTTATTTATCCGTTATGCTTACTATTCAATCCTATATTATGGATTATTTTAAAACACAAAAATCCTACAATTATTTTCAGACAATCAGTGATCGTCTTTTCCATAGATGATTTTAAACATTGCTAAGGTAAATCCTACCAAGTACTATGTTTAATCATACATTTTCCTATCAACTGGCCACCCCAGTCAATTTAATTAAACCCCAATAATAAAATATAAAAATGCAATGTTTATAATAAAGTTAATTTTATTACCAATAATTGGATGGAATAAATTATTATTATTTATTAATAATGTATTCATAACTGTATCCTTCGAAATAAATAAACAATAGGGCAATACAAAGTGGGCAAACAAAACCCATCTACAAGATGATTGTGGAAAGTGAAATTTGTTTTCGAAAAGTTCAAACAAGCAGATGTTTTTGATTGATATTTCTCTCAGAGTAAAACACTCCAAACATTTCTATATCAATCTATCACAATAAATAATGTTCATCATTTAATATAATATTTAACATATTACATTTTATAAATAGTCTGATTATTAAGTTTATAATCATAATTGGTTTAATTGCAAGTGACAATAAGTAATTATTTTGTGTGTGTGTGTGTGTTGATTGAGCACACAGAATAATATTGAGCACATTCGCGCATTTCAGTACGATATTAAGTGGGTATTCTCGTCTAAAGATTCAAAAAATTCCATTGTTGTTTTTTTTTGTTTTTTTGCATATTTTCAAAGTTTAAAGGAAGGAATATTGTATGAGGCAGGGATCCCTGATTAAACAAATATAAGTACATAATACCATAAATAACTCAGACTGCTCGAAACGAAACTTCAAACCTTAAATTCGTTTTTCTCGAAAGTATGCTTTTGAAACGGTTGACTTGATATCTCAAGCTCTAGTAGAGCGATTGCTTTGAAATTTTGTACAGAGTTGCCTAATATATTCAAAATTCGTTTGACAAGAATTTTTCTTAAATTTTTTTTTTTATTATTTTTAAAAAATTCCCAAAACTAAAAAAAATGATGGGAAAAAAATTTTTTTCACTTGGACGCCATCTTGCCAAAATTTTTTTTTTTCAAATCGCTACTGTCAAACGAAAGTGGCATCTTTACTTTTTAAGAATTCACTAAAATTTTGTGTTTCAGATCACCGAGGGGGTCGGAATCATGTCAACCAGAGGGCAGCTTTTTTTGAATCCCTACCTTTTTTCTATTTTTTTTTACTTTTTTTACTTTTCAAATGTTAACAAAAAACTAATAAAAAAGCAGATAGTTAAAATGTTTAAGGGTTTTTTACTTATTACATTTGGAAAAACACCTAAAATTTTGGCCGTCTAGATCAGAATACCCCCTTAAAGGAAACAACATTCAACTTGGTGTAACTAAGATATAGTTAGGTACTGCGAAAATTAAGTGACTTGGCAAGTACGATTCTCTTTTATAAAAGAAGTTGCTAGAAGTTACTTATCGAAGAATTATGAAATAAAAAAAAATAGTTAACTGCTATTAATTATTATACGTTTTCATAAATCAAAAAAGGGATTTTTTTATTGGTATCCTCATTTACTGGTATTAAATTCGTCTTTTGTGCATTGGAAAGTTACTTGGTTTTTGCTAGAACGATCTGAAAGCTTCGTAAATTAAAGGAAAAGCTGTCTTGATGTCAGCAAAAAGAGAAAAGTATATTTGTAAATTTAATATTTATATTTATATACAAATTCCTGATTGTGGAGTCGCTGGGAAATCTTACCACAATAGGTATTACTTCTTGCGAAAAAGTAATCCAAGATTTTTCTTCTGTACTTACTGAAATGAACCGAATCTACATATATTTTTATGTTAATATTTTCAGTCCTTGATTCACCAGCATAAAGAACGAAATGCAATAAACTATTAGGTTAAATTTAGATGTCGCGCGGAAATCGCGCGGTTTACGCGGTCCACGTTTTCGTGACTGCTTACATGGTTTGCGGTTATTCGGCGTAAACCTGCATATTGTCAGATAAGTTTTGTCAGTTGGGAACGATATGGTGTCGTGTCCGGACAGCGCGTGTTCACAGAGCGAACATAATTATGGTGCAATAAAAATAAACTGACCAGATGTACAAATATACATTGATAATACAGTGCCCTGCCAAAAATTATATTGTCATTCTGTGATTTTCAATTTGTTAACAAAATTTAAATTTTGAATGAAAATTCTAGTTTGTTATTTTACTAACTGAATAAGTAATAATTTACTTATATTTAATAGCTTTATACTGACCATGTAAACCTTAGTTGTATTTTAACGTCTAATTTTTAATATTAGCTCGTACAGCCAGAGGAACAGTGATTTTAAGGATTTACCTATATAACATTTATATATTCAGAGATTATTGCCTAAATTTGAAATATGAAATAAATTGTTTCTATATGGTGAACTTACTATTCTTTGACTGGTGTATTTAATTTTGGAAGTTCGAATTCTGTGGGTGATTCCTATTGAATTATGTTGAAGGGGATGTTAGGGCTGTTATTTTTAGCTATTACCGGAAACATTTACAGGAAAAGTCACCATTAACTTAATGCTATTTTCACAGGAAGTGTCTAAATAATGTATCGTCAATTTTAGTTCGTAATTTTATCCAAATCATACTAGTAATACGTACGCGGCTAAAAAATATTCTACTGACAATGAGATAAATCTGCGATAATCATTCACCGAGCAAAATACATATTTACCTATTAAATTATATTGGTGAGTAGTAAACATATATTTTCAGCATAAACTACATTTGTCGAAATCAAAATGATTACCTTATGAATATTATTTTTTAAGCTTAGAAAATCTCAGATCGTACATAATAACCAAAAATAAGTTTTTCAATTATATCTGGTGAAACATTACGAATTTTTCAATTTTCGTTCAAATTTGGACACTTCCGGTGAAAATAGCATAAAGTTAATGGTGACTTTAAGAATAAATTTTTCTGTAAATGTTTCCGGAAAAGTACCTATATATTTTTTAATTGAAAACGATGCAGAACAATTTATTTTATATTTCAAATTTAGGCAGTAATCTCTGAATTTATAAATGTTATATAGGTAAATCCTTAAAATCACTGTTCCTCTGGCTGTACGAGCTAATATTGAAAATTAAACGTTAAAATACAACTAAGGTTTACATGGTCAGTATAAAGCTACTAAATATAAGTAAATTATTACTTATTCAGTTAGTAAAATAACAAACTAGAATTTTCATTCAAAATTTAAATTTTGTTAACAAATGGAAAATCACAGAATGACAATATCATTTTGGCACGGCACTGTATAGTACCTGATTGCATACAGTACCATATAGTACCTGGTCAGTTTATTTTATTGTGTATAGTTTTATGACTTATGCGCTCTTAAAACACCGTATTTACTTGCGCTCTGTCGACACGCGCTCTCAAAACACGTAATCAACGATACATATCACTCACGTATATGTGTTGTTTTTTTTATATAGAAGATTATTCGTTTATGAATTTTAGATTCCGTATTGAATAACGAGGTTTGTGTTATGAACAAAAAGAAAGGAAATATTTGGATCATCCAATTTTTTTTAAAAAACTAACTTTATTTAACCCAATACATGATACTACCTACATTCAAATCAAAAAAATCATTAACTTAAATTTTTTAATTAATTTTCTGAAAAATAAACTTCCGATTCTTTATCAGGCTTTTCTTTTGAAAATTTTATTCGAATACTTATTCAAATTAATATTCCAAATTTGACAATCACCTTTCAATTTCGTCAGTAAATAAGTGTTGAATTTTTCTATTTTTAAAAAATCTTTTTAATTTGTTAAAATATTCCTGATTCTTTTACGTAACAAATATGTATGTGATTTTGTTTGTATTGTACCGCCACACCGATGTTCCGCGCGGTTTCCGCGCGTTATCTGAACTATAAGCCTTGAAGTAAATACACGTAAAAGATTTAATAATCACACTTAACGTTTGAATATATAAAATGAATGATGCGTGCGATCGCAACAATCTGTCTAATTATTAAATAAGGGTTAACAGAGCGCGCTCATCCCTTGATAAATCTATTAAACATGCTAAATATCGGAACTAACTATCCCCATAACAATCGTAAACACACCATTTACACAATTTCATAAACATGCAATACTAAGTATGTATAATAAATGTATGTACCAATCATTTAAATAGTGTGCGCCAACTTTAAATAGTCAACTAACTAACCAATATAATATTAGTATACAGTAATATATCAGCGAATATTAAAACTATGTTTACTAATGTTGTTAAGACTCAGTTTACACCTATACGATGACATAGAACGTTATAGGATGTTTGTATAACAAATTATACAAAATATCTAAAAGATATCTTCAGCTTGAAGATAAGTATCAAAACTCTTTAAAAATTCTTAATTTTCGTTTATGTTATTGTAAGCATGTGGAAACATTACTTTGGCTACAACTGAAAATAATCTGAGGCTACAACTGAGGTTCGTATATTTGTCACACGATATCGTGTGATTATCCGTATAGTAAAGTAGCCGTATCACGCGATATCGCATGATCGGCAATGAACGTGTTAACCTGGTATTATGAACTGGTCAACTTTGTTTTTCCAAACATTTTTGGTATCAAAATTGTTTACAACAACAAATACAAGACACATTGTACGAATATACAAAGTAAATGTTGTTGAAGTAACAGATATTTATTGTTATAGGTTAGTGTGGAAATTACTACACTAACCTATAACAATAAACATCTGCTCCTTACGTCATTAAGGAGAGAAAAACATCCTCTAAACAGCTATACCAATAAAAACTACGGATTTCAACTTTTACTATTTTATTTTACATGATTACCATCCTCCAGTTTTTCAAAGAAATAAAATGTGTGTCTAACTTAGACATGTAATTTTCGTCATAATTGTCATATTGTTTTAGTTTTGATATGTATACTATATGTTCAGAATTTTATCGCGCATCATTTAATGATGTTTGAAGTTCTATTCGATATATATATATATATATATATATATATATATATATATATATATATATATATATATATATATATGTAGTTTATTACATTAAGGCCGCGATTCGCACCAGCTGTAACTTCTACTATCCATACGTTATATTCCCGCCAGAATTACTTTGTTTATGCCTCCTTCTGGTGTCATATTGTATGTTTACTTCATAGAGAGGCATACTATGCATTGACCCCTCTCCCTTCCCACAAAATGTTTGGAAGTCTTTGACAGGTTCAAAGACATCAGACGATATAAAACACTGTCCTAACCCCGAAGGAAGAGGTTAGTTTGCATTTTATTACATTATTTAAGTAAGTGTCCAGGTCAAGACCGATTTCGGGTGTAAACCCGGACACTCATTAATTATTTTTTATTTTTTTTATTTTTACTTAGAATGACACAAATGGGTCGGGCATATAATAAATAATATACACTGTTTCTAACGCTGATACTTTTATTTGTGATATCTATGAAGGAAATATGTATAAACCTAAAATTAACCGAAGAATTGTAAAAAAGTGTCCGGGTCTAGCCAGTTTTACGGTATACATACATTTAATGAAATCAAAGTACATACGTGTTTAAACGCGGCCTTATTTTATAAACGTACATATTATAATTTTTACTTATGTTTTTTGATCGTATAGTGTCGGGGGTGGTACTTCATGGTATTATGAATGAATAACAATAGAATGAATGTCTATCTAGTTAATATTAACTAGTGACTTTGTGCAGATGTTTTCAAGTATTACCTACTACAATTCAGCCAATTCAGCTGCATGATATTGAGCTATTAAAATAATTATTATTTAATATTTCACCTGTGTTTTAAATTTACAAAGTAGATATCTTGCACTACCAACTAACGTGATTTCATAAACCTAAATACACGTACACACAACAATCATATGAGTAATTTAAATTTAAAAAGTTTGTAAAATTAAACAGGGTAAAAAAATCATCTATAAAATTTATTTAATTGTTCGTAGAAATTAGTTTTAATTTCTTATTCGTTTCTAGGCATTTAAATAGATTAACAAGCTGTCAGCCCCTTCTTTGCTCAGTTCAAAATGGCATTCATTATGGAACTTTTTTTGATCATATCATAAGGAATCAAAAATATTGATAAATAATTTAAGATCTAGAATTCTTAAAAAATGTTCGAGTATGTCAAAAAGTAGTGGAAGCACTGTAGTATTTTGATAATTAAATTTTAAACCGAGAGAAAAATATACTTACCATCGCATAATACACAAACCTACAAATATGTGGTATAATCTATTTGCCCGTCCATTTATATGTCCAGACTCAATTACTTTCTCATTACTACATCTATTGAGACAGAATTTGAATACGGATAACCACAAAATGCAACTATAAAATATAAAAAGATGGGTATGAAAGACTTTTTAACAAAAAAGTTGATATTTACTTTACTACTTTTCATTTTCAAGTCTCTTTGTGAATTACTGAGCTTGCAAAATAATATGCAATGTCTCTCCCCTTCTTCCCAACTTTTCAATCGTGGATTCAAATCTATAGCGGCACTTACATTTCGATAATAGCTTGAATCCTCCATAACATTAAAGGAATTAAACAACCAAATTATCACGTTACGGATCCCAAATGTAGGCTTTTTTTATTTTGTTTAAGATAATTTGATTACCAGAATACGGAAATGAAAAAAATTATTAACTATGTACTATAAACCCAGTAAAACTACAGAAGCTCATAGATTAGAACATAGCAATGTAACAAAGTTTATTCTATAATCAATTTAATTAACTGATAAAAAGTAAATCTTAATAAAGGCTTTCCTTGATAACTCAAAAATTTTCAATAGAATTTTACGAAATTATATCAGTCAAAGTTATATTGTCGTTAAGTTCTCGAAAGATGGAAAAATCTTCGACGAAAAAAAACTGGGTTTTTAATCTAGCGCACAAAATTTTATTTTGAAAAATTTTCTCTAAACTATACGAGCATTTGCTAAATTAAAGCGAATCAAACACAAGGAACTTAAATGGTTAACTGCCGAAAGGCAAAGACCAAAAATCTTTAAGAAAAAAAAATATTTTCTAGTCTTAAATAATCACTTTACAACCATACTTTGTAAAAAGAGACTTATTAAGAAAATAATTCTAAAATTAACTTCTACACACGTAGATGTCGTAATATTCTAATTCTAGTCACACATAATTTCCTTAAATGCAAAGTTACTTATCTATAATTTTTAATTTTTTAATTTCTCGATCTCTAGAAAAATCTTGATCTTTAGAAAAATTTTAGAGCGAAACCGGTAGAATTTAATTTTTTTTTAAAATTATGAAAAATATTAATATGTAGCTATAATACATACATATATTATGTAATTAGCTTCAATGAACAAAATCATATAGGCGTAACGAAAAGAAGACAAGAGTATACCATCTTCACAGCACAGTTTTAATTCATGTCCATACAATTAATCTTGTTATTTACAAATTGAGACGGTAACTTCTTTTCGGAGGAAAATAGTTTCTTTGACACTTTTACCTGGACAAAACTCTTATTCCTCTAACAAAAAATTGCTACGTTCATCTACATACGAGAAAGATCTACATATACATATAAAAGGTCCACAAGACAATTCGATTAAGTCCGCGTTTTTACTTTTTCCAAATTTAAGTGCTAAAATACTTGATTGAGCCCCTACTTTTTATAATTATAGCATATCTCCTTAATATAGGCATTGACATCATTAATGACTAATTTGTTTCGACCAGTAACTAAATTTTAAAAATATCTGTACATTATTTTATCACATTTTGTCACTTTTTTATGAACTTAATCACTTTGTTTTGTGAACCATTTATATAAATTGGTTAATGGCTATCAAGAACGGGTACAAGGGGTAGCCATATGGTTACGATCACCGCCTGTCCCACTGAATTTTATCGTGGTTTAGCCACGTAGGACCACTAGAACATAGACTTCTATCGAATCAGCCATATTTCTAAGAGAAATTTTTAAAAATCGAATAATTTTTTTTAAAATCTTTTGTAACAAAAAATGCATTATAAAACCTTTAAAGACATAACTCCTCCTGATTTGAAAGCTATATCTGTTCCTGATCGTTAGTATATATCAGACGTTTATGAATTTTGTAAAAGCTTAAGAATTAATACAATTTTAATAATGCACACAATGTCAAATAATATGAGATGAAATAACATTAAGAATGCTGTAAATCAATAATACTCACGCAGAATATCTATAATCATCATCTGTACAGGACACATAATCGGGTGGAATCAAATGCCATCCATTATCGTAATAGTCATCATAACCGTTTGCACACATTATTATCCCGTCCCTTTCCTAACTCTATATACACCACAAAATGAAAAAATTGGAAACAATTCACACACTTTCGAAAACTGAAATTTAGATTTAAACCGACTTCACGTTACTAATAATTCTATTCAAAATTTAAAAATTTAAATTTTAAGACACCACGAATTTTCAAAAGTGAAAAATTTAGAAAATTTTGAGAATTTGTCACATCGGGCTGGGACAGCGTCGTTAATGGTGATATTGTCCCCAGTGTACACTTACTTATTTGGATGTTTAGCGATAGTGTACTGGCAATCTTTTGTCACCGTACCTGTTAATAAAAACAGGTTGTTTAGTTAAAAATTATTGATAATTGTAAATTATCTATTTCATATCACACGAATAGGAAAAAATTTTCGAATTTATCAGTATTGCATATCGTATGTACAATATTTATATAAATACATTCCATTTCAAAAGAAAGGTCTAAATTTTTAATTTCATGAGTCTAGAAGGATTCAGAAAAGTCAAACGAGTTACAAGTTTCGCTTGCACTTGGACTCATTCAATTCCATAATATACTTACCTATCTAACTATAAACTAGCAAAGCTGAACGGAAAAGCATTAATCCATTACTCGTTAATTAACGAAATTAACAAGTTGTTTAAGGACAGAAATACCTTTGGAACTAAAAAAAAATCAAATTTTAGTGAATTTTCGAATCGAAAATTCAGCTAATACAGCCACTGTTATAGCACGACTTGATCCCGGGACTACGATAGAAATTGGTTTTTAACCCTAGATCACTAAACCTTCGTCATTTTGACGACGCACCATTTTCAAAATTCTCATAACTCGGAAACCACACTCCTTTATAAACAATTTTTATAGTTCTGTAACTAAAAGAAAAACAACTTAAATCAATAATATACAATCTAAAACAATAACACTATGTATTTCATTGGTCATAGTATCAAAATATACTAAATTAAAAGAAAAAAAAACAAAAATATGTCGTCGTCAAATTTACGAAGGTTTAATAACCATGTGACTATAAAATAGGTTTAGTGATCCAGGGTTAAGTCTCTAGAAACCGGAAATGACATTCACAGTTGAATGTTTACAGTTTAATGATATATAACAAATTATCATTTTTATAACATCATTATTATAGTGATGGCGGCGGCGCTGGAAACGTTACGAAAATTTTTGGCATCTTTCTATTCAGTTACATAACAAAATATATAACATTCAAAAAACAGTGGAACCGCTGTGCAGAATGTTTTTTTGGACGTTATTTCACAGCGCTCCCATGCTTTAAAATATTTTATTTAAATTTTTCTTAAAATTTTCATTGCAAAAATTTTTTGTTAACATGGACAAAGAATACCTAATTTACGCTACTTATTCTCCATACTTTAAATTACCCAGAACACTCTTTTTTACCTCTGGGACGGCTAGGTTTACGTAAACTTAGCCGTTCCTTTTGTTTCTGATGTTTTTTAAAAATGGTAAGAATACCTAATTTTTTATTACCACATCTAAATAACACCTAAAGTACACCTATTTTTTATGTAGTAGTTTTTTAGGATTTTGCAATTGTTTTGAGGGGAACGGCTAGTATTATGAAGGTATGTATTGTATATGTTCAAAGTCAGTTGCTTCTAGGATTCCGGAGAAAAATCTTTTTGTAGGGTTCTGAAAAATTCCGAAAAATCTCGAAACTTTCATAGTTTCATGAAATTTTATTCAATTTTTACTGGTTAATTATTGAAATTTCTTTCTGAAATTGCATACGATTATAGAACTAGCTTAAATCTAACGGGAACAGTTAACAGATAATGAAATGTTAGATCGCTTCTGGTACCTTAGAGGGCGGTGTAACGTGCTAAAACGTGAAGTTAGCACTACGTATTATCATTTTAGATTTTCTAGTTTTAAAATTGCGGAACAATTTTTATTATGTATTAGGAACGGTAGAACAACAAAAAGTGCTACTGGAACAATCATTGTTTTTTTTTTAAAATTAACAGAAAGCCGTACTAACTTCACGACACATTTACAATACATAATACTCTGTTTCTTAAGTGTAGTTTGGTATAGTTCATTGCTAACAATAATGTCCACATTGGCTTAAATTAGCAATATACACATACTTAATACAAATCAGTTCTCTTTTGAAACAGAGTATAATAAATAATTTTAATAGAGGGACGTATTCCTGATTTGTCTCCAAACGCATATCTTATCAAAATAATTGTGTATAATATGTAGAATGATACACATAATATGTGATATGTAGTACAACCAATATCTGTATAATATGTATATCTACACCTATATAGGTAACCTAGTAAGCTCAAAAATTATTTTTTATTTAAAAAAATATTCGTTACTCGCAGTCAAATTTTGAAATATTATCATTCTATTTAAATTCTTAATGGTAGTAAAAATAGTAAATGTACATATATTTAAAACAAAAATACTTGTATGATACATAGCTAGAAGTATACATATATTTACAAAACAAATTAAGCCACTTAAGCCACTTTAAACTACTTAACATTTATTTTAAAACTGAAATCTTGACCTAGTAGTAAGTATCAAAATAATTTTGAAAACTATGATGAGTTTTAAAAAAGAGATAATTTAAATAATCCATTTTAATGACAATTTATACCCTATTTCAAATACAATTGATCATGAGTCAAAGTTAAAATATTAAATAATTTTCACACTCAAAACAAATCAATCTTCTATTCTTTTCTAAAAACAAACTGCAATTTTAAAATTTATACGTAAGTACAATAATAATGAAAGAGATAAAGTCAAGAAAACGGAAATTATTTAAATTCATAAGTGATGAAGCACGGTTAAATTTAACTGAAATGGACCATAACTTATTTTACAAGCATATATTAATAAAAGCTATATTCTATTCTCATTTACTAACGATTTATATAGAAAAACTTTCCATTGTTTTTTTTTTTTTTTTTTTTTTTTTTTTTATAAAGGACAAAATTGTTGGCAATACATTAATTTCTACTATATTCGACAAAAATCGATTTCAATTTTAAAACTTTTAAATTTTCTATAATAATATATTGGTAAGTTTAAAGTTAAAATGAAAAAAAAAAATTAATGTGGGTCGTTTTTCATATACAGCGTGAGTTTTTCGAGAGTTGTCATTTTGATTACAGCCAAACCGTTGATTTAATCGAAAAATTGTTCAAATAAGAGTTGTAGATATGGACGGGGGCAACCGATTGCTATAGTCAGGAGCTTTATAGCTCTTATGGTTTTCGAGTTATGATGCAAAGGAATTGTTTTTTTAAATGGAAGCGTATGTTTAAAAGTTTTTCAAAAATTTGTTTATGATTCAAAACTACCAGTAACACTCAAATTTTCATTGTTTTATCTCATATTTTTGAGAAATTACCTACGTTTTAAAAATGCCACCTTTAAATTTCGTACTCAAGTACTTGCGAACGATGAAGATTTTACGTAATTTAAAAAGATATTGGCTCAATATGGCTGCCATTTTTGACAATGTAGTAACGAAAAATTAAACGATTATTACTTTTTCCATCGGAAATTAAAATTATTAAATAGATTAAATTATCATATAAAAATGATATCTAAATACAATAAGGAAATAAAATTTCAGTTTTAATTCATTGAAAAATTAAAAAATTACTTTTCTGAAATGAAACTTCTCCTTTTTAATTTGGTTTGTAAAAAGAAAATACAATCGAATTTCAAATATTTTTACACTATTTGAGTACACTTATTAATAATATTTTCGTTCCCAATTAACCTCACTTTGCTACTATTAAGAAACGCCAATGTCATTTTGATTTGATTGGGTATGTACATTTATTTCACCTGCCACCTGTCGTTCTATAAATAAATAAAAAATAAATATATTTTTCAGTAAATTAATAAAATACTTCAAATTTTTTTAAATTAAGTTACTTTAAATACTAATCATTTAAAATAATTTGATTTTGCAAAAATGCAATAATGTTGAAATAATGCAAAAATGTTGAAAACTTGAAATAGAGCCTGCATCTATACTTCAAAATCTGAATTACTCCAAAACTATCACTTGAATTAGAGAGAATAATACTAAATAAGGTTCTTCTCTTGGATGTAATAGAAATGTTAGCCGTCTAAAGCTCTGTCGGTTGAAAGACCCTCAAATACATATGCATATTTCTACCGCCTAATTGCTAAATTAAAGAAAAATTCAAAAAATAAACTTGAGTAAAACAATTTTTTTCTTCATTTATATTTTTAGTTAATGCATTAGATCAGTTTCATCGAAAAATTAACATATAGTCTCATTTAAAAATCTATAAGTTTGTATCATAACTCGAAAACCATAAGAGCTATAGAGCTCCTGACTGTAGCAATCGATTGCCCCCGTCGATATCTACAAGTCTTATTTGAACAATTCTTCGATTAAATCAACGGTTTGGCTGTAATAAAAATAGCAACTCTCAAAAAACTCACACAATATATACAGTGATGGTCACAAAAATAGAGCCACTATATAGAATTTCATAAAATTTGTGGTGAAATTGAATATAAGCTGCATAAAAGAAAGAAGTAACTATTAAAGAAATATGTATTCTAAGTATGTAAAATTTACATAAAAATGAACAACAAAAGTAATTTCATTATAAAAAAAAATTTGGGGGACAGGTCTACCCACACTTTCAACTTCCCATTGGGTGTCCTTAAAGACTAGAAACTACTGTACATAAATAATTCTTTTTCCATTTCGGGCAACTTCTCCCCTGGGCCCCCGATAGAGGCTTTGCCCCTTGCACTATACCTGGGGCTTCGCCTTCTGTACGTAAGGGTGGGGGCTCCACCCTTATCAAACAAATGATTCTCAAGATATGCGAGACAAAATATATTTCAAAAACAGTTTCTTATTTCGTTTTTTTTTTTTTAAATTTTATAATAATATACTGGCGTTTTTAACATCAAGGAAGGTTCTTAGGCCATTATATAATAATGTTATGGTAAAAAATCCATATAATCTATGTTATCTTAATAAAGTTAATTCTGTTTTTTTACCACAAAAAACAAACCGCTAATCCGAATTTGCTGAAAACTTTACCCGGTCTTCATTTTTTGATTACGCATCTAATGAAATTAGTCCGGAGTTGATATCATCATTTGTTCTCGAGATATGCGATACGAAAAAAAATTCACGAACGAACTAACGAACGCACACACAGACATCATGCTAAAAACAATGGATTCGAATTCTAGTGACCTTAAAACGTGAAGATATGTCAAAATTAGCGATTCGTAAAATCGGACCCATTACAATAATTATTTTCCCATTACTTTCCTATGGGAAGTTAAAAATTAGTAAAATAAGGAATTTATCAGTTTTATCGAAAAATTAACATATAGTCTCATTTAAAAATCAATAAGTTTGTATCATAACTCGAAAACCATAAGAGCTATAAAGCTCCTGACTATAGCAATCGGTTGCCCTCGTCGATATCTACAACTCTTATTTGAACAATTTTTCGATTTTAAATCAACGGTTTGGCTATAATCAAAACGGCAACTCTCAAAAAACTCACGCTGTATGACTGCTTCTATTTGTCTTTCTACTACCTAAGCTGTTATGATAATATATTATCGTCAGTTCAAAGGTAAAACTCATTAAGTACAGTTTTCAAAAGAAATGATTCTAGTCACTAAGTTCAATTCACTAAGTGACTAGAATCATTTTCTCTGAAACTGTACTTAATGAGTTTCACCTTTGAACTGACGTTATACGACATGGGTATAAGAAACATTATTATTAATTATTTTAATTCTCATTTAAATTCAATAATCTATACATATTTCAAATAAACCTTTTGTAATATTGTATCATTTTCGAATTTTTAGAACTCAACTAAATTCCAGGATAGGTGTTTAGTTTATACTAATTAGAAGGAAATTAGTAAACTAATTAGTATTTAGGACACAGAATAAAATCAAAAGTCATATACATAATGGTAGCGGTGCCGAGAAATATTACTAACAATAAGAAAGTACAAATTTAATATTCTCTTGTGACAAAACCAGCATAATACGTATATAATTATACTATTAAATGGTATTTTTTAAATTTTACTTGATGTTACTTTATCGAGATATGGAAAAATTTGTGGCTAAATTTTGTTCTTGTCAGATAAAATAAATAATAGAGATAGTAAATAAAATACCCCTGTCGCAGCATCCTGCAAAACATAGCGAATTTCCGTTTATAAAAAATCCGTTTTTCTGTGATTTTTCACCTTTTTAAGTGATTTTTCCTCCTCTTTCTAATGGTGTAAATAAATGTCGCAAAATTTTTTTAACTAATTTTTTTCACGAAAAATTACCAGAAAAACCATATTCCAGGCATCCGACATGGCTGGCTAACGAACTTGTCCAACGGTGTGTAACTAAATATAAATAAATATAACATATAAATTTTAGTGAATATTATTTTCGGTTTCTAGGGACCTCAAAACAAATTTCTATTATAGTCCCGGGAGATTTCTTTCGGAGCTCTAAAAAATAGGACTTTCTTCGGAATCTTAATAAAGAAATTGGCATATAACATACAAAAATATACATATGTATACGTATATGACTATATACAAGCTATTATCCTGCTGTACAACATACATATTGTTTTAGGTAGTATGTATAAGTACCTACGTTCATATAATTATATATACCACTGTCGCAGCATCCTACATAGCTCTAGCAATTACGGTACATAATTCTGGACCAGCCTGTATATAAAGGTACAAAGTAGTCCAGAATTTTGTACCGTACTTGCTAGAGCTGATAGCACGTTCAAAAGTAATGGTACCTTTTCGTGTATATTTTTTTTACTCAATAATAAGAGAGATACAACCCCGTAAAGGGGTGAAACGAAAACTATCTTTTCCTAAATATTTTCCAAACGCTTTTGAATAACGGATTGATATTTTAGGGCTACGTATTTTACGTTAGGAGGATTAAATTTACGTTAAGAATTATTTCACCACTAATGATCAAGCGGTGGTTTTGGGTGGTAGGTGTGACTTATGACGTCTTTTCTTTCTAATTTACAGTTATTTAAACAAAATTCTTAAGAATATGATTCCTCAGACAATTCCACGCAAAAAAGGTATACTTGTTACATTTCGATAAATAATACCGTTTTCGAGTAATTTAAAGTAGAAGTATCTATTTCCAAATTATCCCCTATAATCATAAGTGATGGAATAATTAGCACCATAAACTTAATTATCTCAGTGTTCTGACGCGCCCCTAAAATATGAATCCAGTAATCAAAAGCGCCTAAAAATTAAAATAAAAAGAAGTCAGTTTCGTTCCACCCCTCTACATTTTACCCCTCTGCTTTATCTCCCTTATTATTGAGTTTTCGAAAAAAGTGTAGATGAATATATATATATATATATATATATATATATATATATATATATATATATATATATATATATATATATATATATAAATTATTTTTTATTTAAAAAAATATTCGTTACTCGCAGTCAAATTTTGAAATATTATCATTCTATTTAAATTCTTAATGGTAGTAAAAATAGTAAATGTACATATATTTAAAACAAAAATACTTGTATGATACATAGCTAGAAGTATACATATATTTACAAAACAAATTAAGCCACTTAAGCCACTTTAAACTACTTAACATTTATTTTAAAACTGAAATCTTGACCTAGTAGTAAGTATCAAAATAATTTTGAAAACTATGATGAGTTTTAAAAAAGAGATAATTTAAATAATCCATTTTAATGACAATTTATACCCTATTTCAAATACAATTGATCATGAGTCAAAGTTAAAATATTAAATAATTTTCACACTCAAAACAAATCAATCTTCTATTCTTTTCTAAAAACAAACTGCAATTTTAAAATTTATACGTAAGTACAATAATAATGAAAGAGATAAAGTCAAGAAAACGGAAATTATTTAAATTCATAAGTGATGAAGCACGGTTAAATTTAACTGAAACGGACCATAACTTATTTTACAAGTATATATTAATGAAAGCTATATTCTATTCTCATTTACTAACGATTTATATAGAAAAACTTTCCATTGTTTTTTTTTTTTTTTTTTTTTTTTATAAAGGACAAAATTGTTGGCAATACATTAATTTCTACTATATTCGACAAAAATCGATTTCAATTTTAAAACTTTTAAATTTTCTATAATAATATATTGGTAAGTTTAAAGTTAAAATGAAAAAAAAAAATTAATGTGGGTCGTTTTTCATATACAGCGTGAGTTTTTCGAGAGTTGTCATTTTGATTACAGCCAAACCGTTGATTTAATCGAAAAATTGTTCAAATAAGAGTTGTAGATATGGACGGGGGCAACCGATTGCTATAGTCATTTTACATTTTACCCCTCTGCTTTATCTCCCTTATTATTGAGTTTTCGAAAAAAGTGTAGATGAATATATATATATATATATATATATATATATATATATATATATATATATATATATATATATATATATATATATATATAAGTAAAAATTAAAATAATGGTAAAAATTATATATATAGGTAAAAATTAAAATAAAAAGAAGTCAGTTTCGTTCCACCCCTCTACATTTTACCCCTCTGCTTTATCTCCCTTATTATTGAGTTTTCGAAAAAAGTGTAGATGAATATATATATATATATATATATATATATATATATATATATATATATATATATATATATATATATATATACTCCACTTGCTCCATTGTTGTTACGTCGCTGATTGAAAAAGCAAATTATAAATTCGTTAAGTACGTGCTAGACCGCGGCTAAAGCTTTTCACAGTTTTCAGAATAACGTATAGAATAGTGATGAGCAAATGCAAGACCAAGACCAAGACTACCAAATCTTGGTCTTGGTCTTGTTCTTGCATTAAGAATCTTGGTCTTGGTCTTGGTCTTGGTCTTGCAGAATGCAGTCTTGGTCTTGGTCTTGGTCTTGCAGAATGCAGTCTTGGTCTTGGTCTTGGTATTGCTAAAAAGTCTTGCACTTTCTTGCATTTTTTTTTTTTATTAGCGAATTTTTGAATCGAAATTTCAGCTATCACAGCCACTGTCATGGTGCGTTTTGATAATTTACCGCAACACAGTGTCAAGCTCGGCTCTATGCTAGAAGTTTGTTTTGAGGTCTCTAGGGGCAGCAAAATTTGGAATTTGAAGTTTTTTCTTTTTTTGCTCGTCATTAATTTTTTGGTAGAAAAAGAGCAATAATAACCCACAATTTCGCTCTTAAAATTAAAATCATTCAGGAAAAAAGTGAAAAAGTAATTAAGACATTTTTTTTAGGAAAAGGCAGGGTCGGCAATTTTCCGGTGTCTAGAGCGACACTTATAAGGAAAGGTATCCAATCGGATCTCTCAAAAATTTTTGAAACTGTGGTGGATTGTAGATCTCATTAAAACTAATCATGAGCCATATTTCGTTCGTGCCCATAAGCGGTTTAAGGGGGTGAAATTCACCCCTGAAAATTTGAGTTTTTTCAATTTTCTTAAATAACTTGGAAATGGTAAGAGCTTTGGTAGGGAAGCTATAAATATTTGTAAATGACACTTAAAGATCTTTATTATGATACCAAAATTAAACTTATAAAATCATTGGGGTTTCATCCCTCACCCCCACCCCTAATTTTATCAGGTATTTTTTGGTAGAAGAGGAGACTGTTATGTGTAAATAAAAGAATTTTTAATTAATATATTTTACATCACTTCAGTTTATTTCTTGTTGCATAAATACACCCTTTGCTAATATTAACTTGGGAAAAATTTTAACTTTCTGATTTAATAATGAGGAAAAATATGGTCAAACAATCTCGTATTTTAGTAATAAATTGTTACAAACTTACGATATACTTTAAAATACATCATACAACACATAATTATACCCACCCCCATGCTTTACTGACACCTATACAAATCTTATTTACTTATTTATTTATTTTTATTTATCTATACAATTGTCAATATTTTAACCTCTGGATGGAGGCGACTCTGGAAACAATTCATCAGATTATTTTCGGATAATGTAATTTTAAATGAGTGTATGATGTTGATTTACATCTTCGTAACAATATTCTAAAACTTCAGTCTCTAGCTCACAATCAGTTTTCGTCGCCTAGTTTTTAAAATTGGTTTAAGTATGGATGATATAAAAATGGATATATTGACCAACGACCAGAAAGTTTTGAAAATTCTGTAACATATTGCTTTCCCAAAGAAGAAAGAGAAACACCAAAGTGTAGTGTATGTGGTAAACCGGCTTTTATAAGATTGGATCCACATGAAATATCCATTGCACTCATTGCGTTCATATGAGGATAATAATTTTTTCGCTATGTATACGTATAATTATTGTAATGCTTCTAACCACTATTGACTAATCAGTAAGATATTTAACACTAAAACGAAATATACAAGAAGTCGAGAATATATCAGAAAATGAACTAGTGCCTTTTTTATTGACGAATTTATCTAAAGATGAGAAGGGTAATCGCCCAGGGCGACTTCCCATTATCCTTGTATGTGAAATTGTATGTATTTTATGAGACTAAAAGTTAAAAATAGTAAATTCCCGGGAGTTCCAATCAGAGTTATGCCAAATTGTATATATTCTTCAGTTATTTTTCTTTTTTATTTAAAAAAAAGAGATTGGCCATAAATCTAGTTTTTTTTTTTCAATGGAAAGTCTCCATAAATTATATTAAAAACTGAAACTGACCTACAATAATAAAAAATAAATATTTTGTGACAAAAAGAAATTGAACAATCATAAAGGATTACTTGAAAAAATAATCATAAAATAATAAAATGTCGTCCTGCATATTTGTGGCAGTTTGCTATGAATGTTAACATATGTGCGAAATTCTCTTAACACTATGAGGCCCGAGCACTTTCATAGTAAACTTCCCCGGAAGCCGGCAATATTTAAAAAAACAAACAAATACATAAAATGATTCAAACACTGAATAGATTCAACACAGTTCAACATGTATGTGTAAAACTGTAAACATACGTACATACTACATACATATACACTGACATTCAAATCAATTTTATTTAAAAATATAAATTATATTTTTTATGTATTTTTTGTTTATCTTGAAATTTTTATGCATAGAAACCAAAAGAGTAGTATGTGTTGGTAATGGTATGTTGTATTTATGTAAGTAGGAACACATCCGTGTGATGAAATGATAAACATCGCAAACATAATGCGTAACCAACTAATCAATTAATCATTGATCGCGGTCGGCCTCTGGGGATGTTTTGTTTGGTTTCGGATGCCGAGTCCATGGGACTGAAAGTTTAATGTGTAGATATTTAAAAAAAAAAAATTTTTGTTAACGTCTTCTCGCTTGACCTTTCTTATATTCTATCTATATTCTATCTACCCTATCTATCTACATATTTTATTTAAGCTGTCTGTTTATGTTTCAAATTTTAGGGTGTCAACAATCCATCATAAATTACAAAGTTTCCTGGTTTTTTTACTGAATATACAGATAACCTTCGATTCCATGTTTCCGAGTCTACCGACATAACAAAGACATTGTAATCATCTTTGTGACGTAAAAATTTTTTCTTTCAAAAATCAAAAATTTTACTCTTTACGGTTCATAAAAAAATTTTGCCTTGTGGCTGCCTCTTTGCCCACCTGAGTATTCGTAAAACCTTTCAACGCGTAACTTCGGAACTATTCGACTAATTTCGATGAAATTTTTAGGGCTTTAGTTAGCTCCAAATGAATTTCTATTAAACGTGGTAAAATCTATTATTATTATTAAAAGTCGTAAAACGTATTAAACGCCGATATTTTACTTATTATTCGACCAAATAAAAGATTTTATAAAGCTAGTTAAAAGCGTTATATTGATTTATGACAGCATCACACATTTTTAATTGCAAGTATTTAATTCGAATTTTTAAAGAAACAATTTTTAATATTGCTTTAAAAAATATAAAGGTTTAGATGACTATAATATTGAAATAATGGAAACATTAGGAGTGGAAGTCATCAGGAAAAAATAAAATGAAAGATTAATTTAATTTAAAAATTGCGCAACCGGTTTCGGAAGAGCTAGTGCTTCCGTCTTCAGGCGTATTCCTTTAATAAAAATAAAAACAATATATAAAAATACAGTGCATATTTATGAAATTAATAGTAAACAAATACTTGTCAAAAAACATGCAATTACTTACATGGAAAAAAATTATAAAATAATATCACAAAAAGGTATTTTTTATGAAATTAAAATTTAAAATTAAAAACTTAAAAACATTGTTGTATAAAAGAAAAATTATTTGTTCGATAATTACATTGTGAGTTAATTTTTAAAAAAAAAATATATAAAATTCAGTTACAGTGTTGGCAAACAAAATGACAACGTGCGAAAAAAGTTGGCGGTTTATATATGTTTCGGCAAAGTATTTAAATTAAATTAATCTTTCATTTTATTTTTTCCTGATGACTTCCACTCCTAATGTTTCCATTATTGCTTTAAAAAGTTTCAGTATTAATTATACTTTCAAATTATTTAAATAGTTTAGCAAGAGTCTTGCTTTTTTCTTGCTTTTGTCTTGGTCTTGCTCACGCGAGTCTTGGTCTTGGTCTTGCAATCATACTTATAGTCTTGGTCTTGGTCTTGGTCTTGCTATACATAGTCTTGGTCTTGGTCTTGGTCTTGCTATACATAGTCTTGGTCTTGGTCTTGGTCTTGCAAAAATGCAAGACCAAGACCAAGACTGCAAGACCAAGACTAATTTTGCTCATCACTAGTATAGAAGGGCGCTTAAGTTAAGTATATGTTTTACGATTTATCATAGCAATAGATAAATAATTAAATATATTTAGCAACGTTACTTGTACTTGCGTTATTTAAATGTCAGTTACATGATAATCTGGTTTGCTATATCTCTCAAAGAAACATAAATTATAGGTATAGTTCAATATTTTCCAAACTAAGCTTAAAAATGAAAAGTCATTAATTATAGTATTTTTACATAAAAAGTATTTAGTATTTTCAACAAAAGTATTTTTAGGAGACAGAAACAAGCTATTCATCACTTTGCTCAGTACTTCGCAATTGGGGCTTAAAACTAAAAAATGGTAAAAAGAACAATTTATGAACCCTTTCTAACGATACTGCATAAAATAGGATATGTTTAGAATTTTCATCACTAATTTCCAAACGGGAAAGTATCCCAAGAAATTAAGGAAAAAAATTAGTTGAAAGTTAATTAAGATTTCGATCGGCAGCATCAGTTCAAAAGATGTAAGAATTATGGGAGGTTGTAACAAACGAATTGGAAAGCCTGTTTTGACAAAATTATAAATGTTCCGAGAGTTTTCTTTGGAACCCTAAAAAGCAGTTCTTAAGAGAGCTTATATTCTAATAACAGTATTTAAATTTAATTAAACTTGAAATTCTACAAAGCGGAAAATGCTATATAGTAATTTAAATTAGTACCATATAGAAAGATAATTAAAGAAATTATAACAATTAAAAATTAAGATTCACCCAATTTACACTAATCATATGTATGATTTAATTGACACTTATAAAGGGTATTTAAAGATAAACATTAAAAAATACGACTAAAACTTACTAGCACATAAGTAACAAAATTTTTTGATACCATCTCATTTCATGAATATGTGGTTATATAAATTAATTTTTTTACAAGACATAGGAATCAATATCTAAACTGTGATTTGATAATTTTATTTTATTTTAACAATATAGTTCATAAAAATAAATATACGTATTATACGGGATGTCCCATTTGGATGTACACATACGATTTACATGTTAAATTTTTAACATTGGATTCCCATAAAGAAAAAGTTATGTCACAAAAGTGCTTTGAACAAACTAATAATATGGTCCATTTCAGTTAAATTTAACCATGCTTTATCACTTTGAATTTAAATAATTTCCGTTTTCTTGGCTTTATCTCTTTCATTATTGCATTTACGTAAATTTTAAATTTTCAGTTTGTTTTTAGAAAAGAATAGAAAATTGATGTGTTTCCGATATAAGAATTATTTAATTTTTTAACTTTGACTCATGATCAGTTGTATCTGAAATGGGGTATACTAATTTAATATTATAACTACTGTGACTATAGGTTTAACAATAATAATGCAGTAAAATAAAGAAATGAATGTCGCAATTTTCAAGCAATTCACATTTTTACATAATAAATTTTTGTGTCATCTGCCGTAAATTCAAAAAGGCATTTTTATTTTCTTGAAAATAAATATTAACATAATAAAAAATACCAAAAAAATATTCTGTTGAAGAAATAGTGCAGATAATTTGGTTGAAGAAATTACCAAAAATAGGAATATGTTTATCCAAAGCCCTCTTGTGACATAACTTTTTCCTTATGGGAATCCAATGTTAAAAATTAACATGTAAATCGTATGTATACATCCGGCCGGGACATACTGTATACGTTTATTGTTATCAATTTTTTTAAAATTTTTTATATTAAAAATGTAGTATTCGAGGATTAATTATAAAGAGTTTTTGAAGGACACTTTGATAAAATTATATATTTAAAAAAAAAAAGAAAACGATTATGTATAGGTACCTATACCTATACTCAAACAGTGTCCATAATTTATCTCTATGTATGTAAAAATACTTGTTAACAAAAATATCAAAACTCTTAAATTTTTACGTCGTAATTGTCAACATATTTATAACTTCGGACACTCTCCAAAGAATCTTGAACTTCGACGACTTCAAGGTTAAATTATTAATGATTTCGGTTTTAATTAAAAATTATAATGAGAATCTGTAACGAACATTCGAAAGGGTATAGCCGGATAAGTATAGGTGAATTGGCCTCGGAAGCGAATTATTTTAATAACTACATTAACGGTAAGGCGAGGCTGTAAGTAATTGATAACTACAGTTTTAGCGGCCAAAACTGAGTAATTATGGAGATAACTAAGAAGATTTAAAAAATTACAAAACTTTTTTTTTGATAACTACTCAACATAGGAAAATAATACTCTCAAGAATATTAGACATATTTATTATCGTACCAGTCTACGTTATTAAGGATAATAACAAGGAAAATATCCGATTCAATGTTATTTTTATAGGGTTCCAATTGAGCGACCACTTCAAAAGTAACTGTGGCTAATGCACTTAACTACTGCACCAAGTCTCATCAAAATTCACGGGGGACATGATAAAAAAAAAATATTTTTCATTTCAAATCTGCTGAACCGCCCCTCCAGTCGGTCCGACCCTGGAATTATATACATCAATCGAAAGTACTTTAAAAATAAAGTGTTGTGTCTAGTAAAGTATTTTTTCCTATCTCCTATAGTTTTCGAGATAATCAAGAATAATCGAAAGAGGTATATAAGTTGTAGGCTATCTGCGCCTTATAGAAAGTCCAAATAGTAACTGTATTGTCGTTTATGTAACACTGCAGGTACTTCATATAGGGGAGAGTCTCCTATATTGGACCGGCTCCTAAATTGGACCGCGTCAGTTTTAAGCAACTAAAAGACAGTTAGATCCATCTAACAATATAAATATTAAACAACATTCGAATTTATTTCTTAGTACGAATTTAGGTAATTATCAAGTAAGCAGTCTTTGAAAACTCGCAAAGAGTCTGGAACCATTACCATAGGTGAATTTGCCCAAGAAATGAAATTCAACGATATGTATGCGATTGTGTAGCTTAGTGAAAGAGTAAACCATACGTATGGATTTTTCCTCAATATCTTTACATTTTGCGGAGTTATAATACCAAATACTAAAAAATAGTGATCTTATTCAAACTTTTTTTTCTCGTAAACTATTACAGATAAAACGATGAAACAAAATCCATATTGTTTGCTATGTCCAGTACTTTATTATATATTTTTTTCATTTAAAATGGACATTAAAAACCCTTCATAAAATATGAAAAAAAAATTCATTAAATTTTTTTAGCTACTTGTACAAGAGTGACCACTTTCTTATTACTACCAAAAGAAAGCTCGCAAGCACTTCCCTCATCTCCCTGAATTTTATTTTTGTCAAAAGGGTGGAACATATTGAAAAAAAATAAGAACATATATATTTGGTGATGTTCATGGTATGTGTATGTGCAGGTACAGGTCAACAAATCTGACTTTACCTCTTCGAGGTCATTAAAAATGCATTCTTAAAGAAGTGAGATAGTACTTAATATAAAGAAAAAATGACCTTGAAGCGGCAAAGTTAGATTTGTTGAACTTTACCTACTTGTTTTTGAATTATGTTTTTAAGAAATATTTTGAATGAATAAATGAATCACTGAATGATTTTTTTTATTACATGAGAATCTGATGCCTGCTCTACACTCTCGATCGAAGTTCCTCGACGAAGTAATCGCTAAAGTTGGCTGAAGTCGGAATACCGTTATAACACCAGCCAGGAAGAACCATGAAATGACCTTTTACACTTTCGTACTCGGTCCACTTTGCGAGAATTGAGAGTAGGCATAAGGAATCTAATATGTTTTATGTTCAAAATGTAGACTCATTCCACATAGGAGTTTTAAAAAATAATCAGCTACGAATCAAGAACTAATTTTTTTCATTGCTTTTAACATACTTCTCAAGTATACAATTTTAAATTCACTGATGAAGTTAAATACATCACTAATTGATCAAGTAAACAGTTTTAGTTTACCTAACGGGTAAGTAAAAATGTTAGTTGGATTTACTTGCGAAATAATTGTAGAACTGAGTAATACGTTAAAAACAGTGAGAGAAGTTAGTTCTTTTTTAGTAACTAATTGTTTTTTAGAACTCCGATATGAAAAATGTCTACATTTTGAAGATAAAACATATTAGATTCCTTATGCCTACTCTCAATTCTCGCAAAGTGGACCGAGTACGAAAGTGTAAAAGGTCATTTCATGGTTCTTCCTGGCTGGTGTTATAACGGTATTCCGACTTCAGCCAACTTTAGCGATTACTTCGTCGAGGAACTTCGATCGAGAGTGTAGAGCAGGCATCAGATTCTCATGTAATAAAAAAAAACATTTAGTGATTCATTTATTCATTCAAAATATTTCTTAAAAACATAATTCAAAAACAAGTAGGTACACTTCAACAAACCTAACTTTGCCGCTTCAAGGTCATTTTTTCTTTATATTAAGTACTATCTCACTTCTTTAAGAATGCATTTTTAATGACCTTGAAAAGGTAAAGTCAGATTTGTTGACCTGTACCTGCACATACACATACCATGAACATCACCAAATATATATGTTCTTATTTTTTTTCAATATGTTCCACCCTTTTGACAAAAATAAAATTCAGGGAGATGAGGGAAGTACTTGCGAGCTTTCTTTTGGTAGTAATAAGAAAGTGGTCACTCTTGTACAAGTAGCTAAAAAAATTTAATGAATTTTTTTTTCATATTTTATAAAGGGTATTTAATGTCCATTTTAAATGAAAAAAATATATAATAAAGTACTGGACATAGCAAACAATATGGATTTTGTTTCATCGTTTTATCTGTAATAGTTTACGAGAAAAAAAAGTTTGAATAAGATCACTATTTTTTAGTATTTGGTATTATAACTCCGCAAAATGTAAAGATATTGAGGAAAAATCCATACGTATGGTTTACTCTTTCACTAAGCTACACAATCGCATACATATCGTTGAATTTCATTTCTTGGGCAAATTCACCTATGGTAATGGTTCCAGACTCTTTATGAAGAATTGTTAAGCCGATGTTAAATTTTCATTACTTACCGTTCGACCAAACACTTAACAGGTAGGTAGAACTTTTTATTTTTATATTTATATTTTATCTATGTCATATGTAATTCATTATAACAACATAATCTTAAAAATATATACATGAACTACATGAAATGTAGCTAACGGTTTTTGTAGAAAAACATTATTAAAAACCAATCGGTCCAATTCAGGATACTAGTTTCCTAAATGGAACCAAATGACATAATTTTTTTTACCCAAGGTAGGATCTTTTAGCGAATTTCGAAAACTCGAAATTCAGCTATTACAGTAGGTCTCATGACGCAATCTGAGTCCGGGACTATGGCAGAAATCTGTTTTGAGGTCCCTAGAATACGAAAATGATATTCACTAAAATATATATATATATATATATATATATATATATATATATATATATATATTTATGTTCCCACGATAACTCTCGAACGAAACGTCTAACGCTTATGAAATTTTGTGTGCGGACTGGATTCTGAATTGGCTTGGCTAAGTTCGTTAGCCAGACACGTCGGATGCCCAGAAGTAGGTTTCCTGGCCATTTTTTATCATTCGATCCTATCATAAGACAGTTCGATTTTTACATCGTTGAAAAGGAAAAAAAAATTATGAAGAAAATGTTCTTATAATTTTCTTTCTATGTTAAGTAGTTTTCGAGAAAATCGTAATTTTCACTATTGCCTTATTTTGCTCTCTTTGTCATTGTAATAAGTAATTTATATTTCTATCTCAGTTCTTTATGAAGTATAAAAATATTTCACTTTTTTATTAAAGAATTTTGTGAGAACAAGTGAAGTATATTCACATAGATGTATTATAACACACATACATGTATAGAGTTTTGGTTCTCATTTATTGCATTATAATTAGCATGGTTCTATCTCATGTTAAAAAATGTAAATTAAACAGATTTTCTAAGCTAACGTAATGAAGATTTTTTTTTTTTATTGAATTTTTAAGTAAACAAGAAATTGAAGATTATGTTATGATATAATATTATTAAATATATGAAACAAAACAAAATATGTACAATCTACATATGTATGCACGGAAAAATATTTTGAATCGATTTTGAAAATTTTTTCACTAATAATTTCAAATGGATTTAAGGTATTTTATGTGAGGTCAAGGTTTTCGGGACCTAAAAAGGCCAGAAATTAATTAACCAATCGATTTTAAAAATTTTTTCACAGTTAGTAAGTTAAAGTATTTGAATTAATTAATTAAATGATGTCCGCAAGAAGCTTACGGACTGCCATAAGTTATATGAGATCCTTAGAACCCTTTTCTTACTGTTAGAGTACTAGACTTGTATGAGTTTCGCCAGGATTTACTGATCCCATAATTGTAAAAAATAAACTAAACGACCAATTTTAAAAATTTCTTCACTGTTACAGAGCTAAACTATTTTAGATAGATTTAGAATACATTATGTAAGGTCCGCCAGGGTCCACAGGACCCAAAAGAGTCAAAAATAAACTAACTGACCGATTTTGAAAATTTTTTCACTGTTACAGAGCTAAACTATTTTAGATAAATATCGATTACGTTATGTAAGATCCGCCTGGGTCCATAGGACCCAAAAGTGTCAAAAATAAACTGCCTGATCGATTTTGAAAATTTTTTCACTGTTACAGAGCTAAACTGTTTTAGATAAATATAGATTCCGTTATGTAAGGTCTGCCAGGGTCCATAGGATCCAGAAGTGTCAAAAATAAACTAACTGACCGATTTTGAAAATTTTTTCACTGTTACAGAACTAAACTATTTTAGATAAATATAAATTACGTTATGTAAGGTCCACCAAGGTCCATAGAACCCAAAAGTGTCAAAAATAAACTAACTGACCGATTTTGAAAATTTTTTCACTGTTACAGAGCTAAACTATTTTAGATAAATATAGATTACGTTATGTAAGGTCTGCCAGGGTCCATGGGATCCAAAAGTGTCAAAAATAAACTAACCGACCGATTTTGAAAATTTTTTCACTGTTACAGAGCTAAACTATTTTAGATAAATATAGATTACGTTATGTAAGGTCTGTCAGGGTCCATGGGATCTAAAAGTGTCAAAAATAAACTAACCGACCGATTTTGAAAATTTTTTCACTGTTGGGGAACTAAGCTATTTTAGATAGACATACATTACGTTTAGATACATTTAGATACATATAGATTACGTTATGTAAGGTCTGACAGTGTCAGTAGGACCTAAAAGTGTCAAAAATAAAATAACTGACCGATTTTGAAACTTTTTTACTATTACCGAGGTAAACTATTTTAGATAGGTACAGGTTGTGTTATCTGAGATCCACAACTGTCCTGCGGATGCAAATGCGGCGTAGAATGCTACACAACGGGTTTTGAATATATATATATATATATATATATATATATATATATATATATATATATATATATATATATATATATATATATATATATATATATATTACATAAAGTCCGCCTAGAATATACGGTCGAGCTGATTTTTTAATGAGGTCCACCGGGATCTTGCAGATCCGAAAACGCCAGTAATAAGCTATCGAACCGATGCTAAAAAATTTCTCACTGCTAGAGAACTAAATTATTTAAGATGGATACAACTATGCTGCACAAAATTCGTTCGGGTTCTTGGGTCCCCAAAAATACCAAAACTAATTACCCAGCCGATTTTAAAAATTCTTTTACTCTTAGAAAGCTAAACTATTTTAAATAGGTACAGGTCTTAGATGAGATCCGCCAGTGCCCAAGATTTGGAAATTCGCTATGTTATGCAGATGCTGCGACAGGGGTATTTAAAATTCAACTAGAGACGAATTAATGTTTTCGTTTTATAGCATAAAGATTGGTTAATCAAACAACCAAAAATGATGGCTCTATCTTAATTGGTTTCCTTGTTGCAAACAAAAATGGCAAAAGTGGTCCAATATAGGAAACTCTCCCATATATAACTTTCCTAGACCAAATCAAAACCATTGTAGAAATATAACAGAAAATTGTCAATTATTCTTGAGAGTGTTTGCCTTCATGTGGATGTGGAATTATTTTCCTATGTTGAGTAATTACCAAGAAAAAAATTTTTGTGATTTTTTAAATTTTCTTAGTTATCTCCATAACTACTCAGTTTTGGCCGCTAAAATTGTAGATGTCAATTACTTACAGCCTCGCCATACCGTTAATTACGGAAGCCCGTATGGCTCACCAACTGACTGTGTCGCTAGCATCATTTTTTCCACTGACTAGCGACTAGCAGGCTGCCAGTCACTAGTGACTGGCGACTACTTTTGTAGGTTATATTTTTTTTCTTTACTTTTTGAATTAAATATTAAGTATATTATATAATATTAAAGATAGGTAATAATATAAAATATGAATATTTTAATTAAATATTATTTTGAAAAGGACTACCCGAATTTTCGAAAAACACGATAGAAATATATTATTATCTAAAATAGGAAAACTTTTTTTGATATTAGCATCAAAAAGAAAAAAAATATTAAGAAGCCAAACATTAAAGATATTATTCCTGCTCTTGTTGAATAGTTAGTTTAACACATGTGTCACACAAGCCAATTTTACTTAACATTTAATAGGTATAAACAGAAGTTGCAACAACAAACGAGAATCCAAAAGTAACGACATACTATTTATTACTTATGTAACTACACTAAAAATCAGTTTGCACCTACAAATTATTATTAGGTCAATTAAGGATACAGAAAATACTATAACTGAATTTCATCATTTAATATTTCAAGATCACATTCATTTTTATTTATTTCATATGTAAGTTCAATTGCTTCAGGAAAATATTTTTTTTAAGGTAGTTGGTCGATAAAACGATTTTTTCAAAGGATTTTAACGAAACTTCTCTATATATTTATTTAACCCAATACCAATAATACGAGCCCTTACCGAAAAAAAATTGACCATCCCAATTTTAAGAAAAACGATTTCAAAGCTTTGTAATTTTAACACGGGCTCTTATGGGAAAATTCTATTTTTTTTGAATAAAATGAAAACGTGCCAAAGGAATTTGATAAAAATTTAATATGTTATTTAATACAAAGTTACAAACCATATTTAATAAGAAATAAAAATTATTGACCACGCCGTTTTTTAAATATAATTTAAAAACATCATTTTACAACGTTTTTACAACGCTTTTTTAACAATTTTTTTAAATTGCTACAACATAAGCGCACGGAAATTCAAAAAAACAAGTGGTATACAAATATAATAACTGAAGAATATTAATATATTTAATTTTTGATAAAATAAAATTTTTTTGTTGAGATATACTTTTGTACCTATGTATCTCAGAGCAACTACGTTAAAGTACTTAAATATTTTTAACGGGCAGTTGTAACGATCGGCTATCATCTATTACTTTTATTAGATCTATAATAACTTTAAATAACTCTATACACAAAACATTGTACATACAAATAGTACAAGACAACCACATAACCTACAAAAGTAGTCGCCAGTCACTAGTGAGTGGCAGCCTGCTAGTCGCTAGTCAGTGGAAAAGTGATGCTAGCGACACAGTCAGTTGGTGAGCCATACGGGCTTCCGTACGTTAATATAGTTATTGAAACTATATTAACGCTTCCGGGTCCAATTCTCCTGTACTTATCCGGCTATACCCATTATTTCTCATTTTCGATTATTATATTCTTATTACTTATGCTTTAATTAAATTTATTAAATTTATATATTTATTTATATATATATATATATATATATATATATATATATATATATATATATATATATATATATATATATATATATATTCTATAAATTTAATTGATAAGATAAATAATAAAACTGAAGGTTTTTTACCGAAAAAATTCAAAATATTTATCAATTTTTTTTTTAAATGTACACTATTTATTTAGTTTTTAATATCTAATCAATCACAGGTGTATATTTACATGTTAGTTTTTATAAAATTTTTAATGTATATCGATTACAATATTATATATAAATAAAAAAGTAGTTTAATTATGTTTCAAACATAAATATATTTAAAAAAAAAAAAAATATTAAATTCCTTATAATTTAAATGACGCATTTTTCGGAAAAATATTACTATATGAAAGAACTAACAATAAGTATGTTAGTTAATTGTTTCATTAAAACCATTAAAATCGTTATAAGTAAAAATATTCCTGTCGCAGCATATTGCATAACAGAGCGAATTTGATTAAGTATGGTCTATTTCAGTTAAATTTAACCATGCTTTGCAACTTTGAGTTTAAATAATTTCCGTTTTCTTGGCTTTATCTCTTTTATTATTGCATTTATGTAAATTTTAAATTTGCAGTTTATTTTTAGAAAAGAATAGAAGATCCATTTGTTTCGAATATAAGAATTATTTAATTTTTTAACGAAAACTCATGATCAATTTTATCTGAAAAGAGGTATAGTTTATTTTTGGTGTTTTTAGGTCGGTAAGACGTTGACGGACCTCATATAAGATACCGCCTATGAATTTGAAATTGTTTAGCTTTCTAACAGTGAAAAAATTTTCAAAATAGGTGCAGTACTTTTCGATTTTCTTCCAGGCATGCAAACATATGTATAATACAACCGATTAATTTTGTCCCACCAAACATGTTTCCTATCTTTGTTACACTATGTTGTATTAGTATTGTACTAATGCAATAAAAAAGGATACACAACAAACAGAATTGGACTTTGAACGGTCAGAACCAGTCTATGAATCTATATGTTCTCTCTTTATAATATTTAACCATAATGACATCACATGCAAAAAACTTTTTCATAACGGACTCTAAAAAAATCTTGTTAATTTTTATTTTAAAAGTCGAAACAGGGATATTGTCGTCATAATATACACACAGGGCCCGATCTAGGGGAAGGGGGAAGGGGGAGGGCAACCCGGTCATTTCCCCGGGGTGGCATTTCAGTAAAATTCAAGACAAACAAGAGGAAGAGAGGAATTTTACAACTGAAGAGCAAAAAAAGGTCGCCGCTTTTGCCGGGGCGGAAATTTTTTTGCCCGGGGCAACGTAAACGCGAGGATGGGCGCTGACACACAATTAATAAACATTACATATTTGTTTATTTTAGTAAAAATATTGTCTTGTTTTAAAAATTGAGACAAATATAAATACCTTATCGGTTTAACAAAGATAGCATTAGCAATATATAAATATTTTCCTTATAAAAAATCACAATTTAGAGTTTTTTTTCAAATTGAAAGATTGAAACATGTTTTTACATGGACAACTCTCTCCCAATGAAAGCAAGCTTTAGGACGCTCAAACTCCAGTGGACCTCGTATAACACAGACTTTATTCATATAAAGTAATATAGCTCTCTAACTGTGAAAAAATTTCCAAAATTGGTTTTCCAAAGTTGGTAGTTTATTCTTGACAATTTTGGATTCGCAAAATCTTGGCGGACCGCATATAACATAATCTATATGACTATATCCATCTTAAATAGTCTAGCAGTGAAAAAATTGTCATAATCGGTCGGTTAATTTATTTTTGACGCTTTTGGGACCTTTGATCTGATAATGATCTTTGTTCATTTAAAATAATTTAGCTTATTAACGGTTAAAAAATTTTTAAAATTAATTGGGTAGTTTACTTTATCATTTATGGATTCCCGGTATCCTAGCGAACTTCATATAAAATAGTATACATATATTGGGGTATTTATCAAAAATAAGTTTTTCAAGAGCAAAAAAAATTCCAATTTGGTTGGATAGTTAATTTTTGATGCTTTTGGGTCACCAGAATTTTGCCAGACTTCATACAGCATAGCCTATATTTATCTAAAATATTTTAGCTCTCTAACAGCTCTCTCATTTTATCTGATTACTAAATAATAAATATTTTATATTAAAATGCTTGCAAACAAACATACGTATATTTTTTGTATTATGTAGATATATTTATATATAGATTCAAAATTTTAGTTAAAAGGAGGAAGAAATATAATTTCGTTTCTATTAATTCAAAATATTATTATTATTAGCAAACGAAAAGTTTCTGTATTTGGGAAAATGCCCCTTCCTTCACCATATTATATACTTTCTTGTTCCATTAATATACGGAAATTGTTTAAATTTTTATTTATTGGAAAACCCATTAGTAACCATAATATCACAAATATACCGTGGGATAGTTTTCTTAATTAATTTAAATATATAAAGTAACAATGGGATAACTTCAAGATTCTTATTCTTTCTAACAATAAGTTAAGTATATATTATAATATTCAATTTACTTTAGAGGGAACATTTGTTGAAAAATGTAAGACTAACCAAATTCGTGTCCCAACTCGAATTCGAGTGGGGGTCGTATAAACCCCGACTCTATTCAGGTTATTATTTAGCACTAGCTCTGACCCGCGGCTTCGCCCGCATTGAATTAGAACACCTCCCCTTGTTTTGTATCCCCCCCCCCGGGAACCTTCAATCGAAATAAAACTATCATTTGTGTTATTAAAATTATTACTAACAAAGAAATGCACCCAGAGTGAAATTCGGGATTTTCATGAAACTTCGCTGGTGTGTAAAATCGGCCATCTTCCACGTTTAGGAGGTGAAACCAGCCCCTAAACTTGGGGGTTCAAATCTTATTTCTTAAGATATCTCAAAAACTATAAGAGATAGAGGAAAACTTTAAATTGACGAATTTTTATCTTTGAAAGACCTGTTCATGTGTATAGGTTAAACCAGGGTCGGGTTCATAAGAAGGGCTGGGGGGGATAAAAATGGGGTTAAATTTTCTTGTACAGCCTGAAAGATTCCATGTATCAAATTTTTGCCATCATAAATAGAAAGAGCACCAAAAATTAGGGGATACGTGTTTTTGCGTTTTTTCGAATTTATAATATTATTAAGGTAAGGGGTATAGGCAGGGCCGGCGAGAGAAATGACGAGTCTCCGGAAACAACGAAAAATTTTCGAATATTTTTTTCCAAAAATACAATTGACGAGCAAAAGCCGAATTTTTCCCTTCATCTTCAGTAGTCGGATTCAAAACACGGAAGTCGAATTTTTCCCTTCATCTTCAGTATTGAATGTCTACAAGCGAAATGTGATTGAAAGTCTGCAAGCGATTTGTCATTTTGGTGGTTTCAAAACTGATGATGTGTCCGGCTGATCGGTGATTTAAAAAAACGTTTTAAATTTTTAAGGGCTGAATCTCAGTAAATTTCAATTTTGTGCCGATAGCAGTTAGCAGGAAAAAAGCCAACACAATTCGTACGGGGGCATTCCTACCCATGCTTATTCGCCAATTGCCTTTGTGTTTTATTTTTAAATATTAAAAAAGGACTTTAAATAGTAAACTGGAAGGCCTTTATGAGGATATTTTTTCTTTCCAAAAAATCCAAAATTTCTATTTTATAAATAAAAATCCAAAATTCCTAGGCGAGACAGGGGCATGTACTAACAGATTTTACTTTTTTACATATTCAACGGAAGTGAAACTAGAGGCATCAACTATTCCTCTGCTTCAGCGCAGAAAAGATTTAAAAATTAAAACCATTTAAATTTGACAAACACCCACATACGTACATACATACATACATGCAAACATATTAGGCAATGTCGCGAAAAAAATTTCGGTAACCTTGAAACGCGAAATTGACGATATTTGGATTTTGAAATCGGCATGAATACAGTAACTTCCTTATAAGGAAGTTAAAAACATAGTCTTTGTTGCATAAAATTTAAAGGAGATAAATGTTAACATGTTAATACTTACCCCATGCATTTTGTTAATACTTGCTCCGAAGGTAAATTTTTTACAAATTTATATCCTTAAAAAGAATACGTTGATAATGCGGTAAAATTTAAACGAAATACAATATTAGATGGAATATACTACCGTTTGAAATAAATTCAGTCTCTTTTAGGCATACAATCATGCTTTAAATCAAAAGACTGTCGACTTAAAAATGCTCTTTTACCCAATTAAATCTACGCCTTACTCACAACTTTGTTTCGCGGCAACCGGCCGAAGGCTGACTGGTCACAACGTGTCCGTGGTCATTTACTGATGACAACGACCGGACGTACTTAATTTTTTAGTCCATAGTTTGGCGAAAATTGGCCTGCTATACTTACCCCCGTTAATACTTGCCCCTGTCTCCCCTACTTTATAAATAAACAGTGATGTATTGCATTTGTTATAAAAGTAAGTTCATTTTTTTTTAAATTTTTAAAATTACTATACGCCTACTTGTATTAGAATAAAAATAAAACATTTAAAACACATTTAACAATACCATTGAATTCCGATGTAAAAATGGGAGAAGTGGGGGGGGGAGTAATGTGGAATCCCTAAAAGGCACTAGCTGGATACTAACTCAATACACGTACAAAATTTCAGCCCTCTAAGTTTCTTTAGAGTGTCTCTAGACGTGTTAGAAAAAAGCAAAAAAATTAAGGAAATATTGGCGTAAAAATCGTGGGGGTAAGGGTTAAAAGTTGAAACCTCCAAAAAGCAGTGGCTGGCTATTAACTTAACCTCTACACAAAATTTCAGCCCTCTAGGTTTATTTGGAGAGACTTTGACCCGAACGAAACTGTTAAAAAACAAGAAAAATCATGTTCTTTTTGGTATAAAAATGGTGGGGGTAAGGGTTAAAAGTTGAGACCCCCAAAAGGCACCCTCTTAATACTAACCCAATCTGAATACAAAATTTCAACCCTCTAGGTTTATTTGGGTGACTTGTGCGAGTGGTACAAACTTCGAAATCGTCGAAAAAGCATGAAATTGTAGCTTAAAAATGGTGGGGGTGGGGATAAAAAATTAAAA
This sequence comes from Brachynemurus nebulosus, assembly GCA_035578155.1. Taxonomy (NCBI): domain Eukaryota; kingdom Metazoa; phylum Arthropoda; class Insecta; order Neuroptera; family Myrmeleontidae; genus Brachynemurus; species Brachynemurus nebulosus. Next base: position 53,935,008 of record JAPWDM010000001.1, on the reverse strand, counting down.
CCTCCAAAAAGCAGACCCTAGGTACTAACTCTATCAACATACCAAATTTCAACCCTCTAAGTTAATTCTGGGAGACTGGGGGCATGTTAGATCCTAGCAAAGTCCTTTTTTCTCCCCCTACTCCCCCCAAATCACTCTAGGAAGCTGAATTTTGGATATGTTGTAGATAATTGACCGAAACATTATTTCCAACGGGTTTGGAAAACTTTTATTGTTTTGTTGCCGCCTGCCACCCCCTTAAAGGTTGGGTTGGATCCAAAATTTGACCTTACTTGACAGTATTGTTGTGCATCGACATGAGCCCCACTTAGCAAATTTCAGCTCCCCCTTCCATAGGGGGCCCTATATATGTCAAAAGGTAGCGGGAATATACATATATATATATATATATATATATATATATATATATATATATATATATATATATATATATATATATATATATATATATATATATATATATATATATATATATATATATATATATATATATATATTAGACTGGGCCAAAAGTTAGAGCTCTTAATATTGACATTAAGGGGTCTATCATCGCGATTTTCGGTTTTTTTCCTTAAACGCATTTTTTGCTCGAAACTTTTAAACTATCGATCCAAAGGAATTCACCAATAATACATATTCTTAAAGGAAATTAAATTCTCTACAAAAAAGGTCTGATTGCAAATTTGCGTCAGACAAGCCGTTTCAAAGTAATCATGAGTTGAACATTCATTTGTTTTTGCGATTTGACTTTTAAACTTTGGAATTTTTTAACTGATGAACAAATCAGTACTTAGAAAATATCAATATATATTTTTAAAGGAAATTAAATGCTCTACAAAAATAGTCTCAGACATTTTTTTAATAAATCCAGTCCTTTAAAAGTTATTCAAGGTTAAAGTAGGAGAGAGTATAAAAATTTCTTAATGAATAACTTTTAAAGGAGTGGATTTATCAAAAAAATGTCTGAGACTATTTTTGTAGAGCGTTCAATTTCCTTTAAAAATATGTATCCGTCTTTGCTGAGTATTGATTTGTTCATCAGTTAAAAAATTCCAAAGTTAAAAAGTCAAATCGCAAAAACAGTTGAATGTTCAAGAGATGATTACTTGGAAACGATTTGTTTGACGAAAATTTGCAATCAGACCTTTTTTGTAGAGAATTTAATTTCCTTTAAGATGATATATCGCTAAATTCTTTTGGGTCGACAGTCTAAAAGTTTTGAGCAAAAAATTCGTTGAAGGGAAAAAAAAAGAAAATCGCGATGATAGACCCCTTAATGTTGATATTAAGGGGCTTAACTTTCACAATAATTTTTTCTTGTCATCCCGAACAATATTTTCGGAGTAACTTTCGAAAAATAAATAGTCGATTTTTTTGGCCCAGTCTAATATATATATAGTTAAATTATCGAGATGATAATTTGAGTTTTTAAAAAATTTTATTATCCCAAAATTAAAGTACAATATGCTTTTGTACCAACACGGAGTGATCCAATATCTTTAAATTGACGCAACAAGACTGATTTCTTTTTGTGAGATTCCTCTATTTATATCTTTTTATGATTGTTCTAGAATAATCACTCAGAGTTGGCGGTTCCAGGAAAGAAACATGATATTTTAAATTATTACAATGTATCAAAATTATAATTAAAACAATGAAATTAAAGATTTTGCAAAATTAGCATTTTATAAGATAACAATTAAAATATAGATATGGATTAGCAAAATAAGCAATTATTTTATATATAGGATGTCCATATTGTACAGGATGTTACTCCTCCCTCCTAAGACTGAAGCGGTGGCCATAGAAGTTTCACTTCTCTGGACGGCGCTGTGGGTTCGTAGGTTACTTGGATAGCCGGATTCTCTTCTTTATTCTTCTTAATGTAGTAGATTATTAACCCAATGATGATTGCTATGGTTGCCAAAACCATGAGGTAAGTTGCCGGTGTATGAATGTTGTTATGGTATTGCAGTAATTCAATTTTCTGCCGATTTTCCAAATGAAAGTTTCTTAATTTGGCTAAGTCCAATTTTTCTTGAATGTTCGAAGTATTGACTGGAAGATTATATATAGGCAGTAGATATAATTTTTCGGTGTTTTGTATTATTCTATTTTCGTATGCTACTCCATTAATGGTAACGGAACAATTTTCGAAGTAAATCAGGATAGTTCCCATAATTTTTCGATTGGTGATACCGCACGTTGAATTGATGTTCGTATCGAATGAATTTTTAATGATGATATGATTATTGTAAATTTGTTTGATTTCCGTGATATTATTGAAGTCCTCGTAGTCGCATGTTGATGGCTGGTTAAGTAGCAGGCTTCCCAGGCACTTTGAATTTTTCAACTTGGTTCCCTTGTTCTTGAACTGGCATATGTAGATGTTCTCTATTCTGGGACACTCTGTGTCAATCTCGTACAATTCATACTCATTGGAAACCGTATAGGGTTTAAGGAATTTTATGGATTTTAAGTTTTTATTTGGTAAGGATTCTAAATAGTTTAACCGATAGGTATCAGGATAGAAATTTGGTATTTTTATATTGAAAATTATGTTAGTATCATTGTAGTATGCCTGTAATTTAAGGAATTCATAGACTTGTTCATAGGATCTTATAGGTATTCCCTGTTTGGTTAAGGATTTATACGCATATTTTAATTCGTTTGGGAGTAGAATTGGTCCTGCTATTATGTTAAGTTTTGCCAAATTTACTGCTTGTATTATTTCTTTAATATGTTCATTAAGTATTCCCATATTAAAATTTATTCTATATAAATATTGTACAAATTTGAAATCATATTTTTCTTTTGAATCGATATTCTTCGATAATGATTGCAAATAATTATTGATTGTAATTTGTTGATTATTTATGTGTTTTGTAATGTTTTCAAATCGTGCGATCATCTGTGAATTTATGCTAACTTGTGTGTTTAATTGGGTAACTATATTATTTTGATTTAATTTTAATGTTTCAATATGTTTATTTATTTCCAAAGCGTCGTTATGGTCCATATTACCTGTAATTTGTTTGATAAGCGTTCCCATTGCATCGATCAAGCCCCTCTTTACTATTTTTCTTGGTAGGAGGATCTGAAGATTTTTATTTAATTCTTGAAATTTTAAACGCAGTACATCCTCAAATTCTTTGTTGGGGAATTTTTGTGAAATAATATTAATTGATTTCTTTATGTTACTTAAATTTTCTTTATAATTTTCTAAGTTAATAATATGAATGTAGTGGTCGAAGTTATTGATAACTCGGGCCTGGCCTAGGGTCATTATCAAGATTCCTGGGTTGTTCGTCTGGTCTAGGATCTCTATTTTCGCTATCGTCATCGTTAACATCGTCCTGTAATTTGAGTGGTCGTTTTAATTTTTGTTTATTTAGTTTCCTATTTTTATTGTCTAAAATTGTAACTCTATTGTCCTTACTTACTTTAATTTGTTTAAATTTTGAATGAATTTTGTTATTATGTGGATTTTCAGTGAGATAAGCGTTAGTACCGGGTGTGTAGGCTAATGGTTCGTCTCTATTAATGTTTAGTTTAATTATTTTTTCATGTTTCTTCCTTTGTACATGGTCGTATACTTTGTCAAATAGTTCTTGTCGTTTTCCGTTAATGTCATTTCTATTAGGTTTTAAACTAATATCGTATTTACGGCCAAAGAATAATTCGAATGGTGTATGTTTTGTGGTTGAATGAATGGAATTATTATAAGTAAATATAGCTGTTATTAATTTTTGTTCCGGTATCATTTCTTTATTTTCAGGATCATTATGAATTAATCTATAAGTTTCTAATAGGGTTGAATGGAAACGTTCAATTGGGGAATTCGAATTTGAACTTCTTACAGATGTCATGTGTAACTGTATGTTGTAACGGTCACAAAATTGTCTAAACCTAATTGAATCAAATCCTCTATCAGAGTCAACTGTAAGCATGGTGGGTCTACCGTATGAAGCAATAAATTTTGAAAAAGCTTCAATTAAATGAATGCTATTTCTACTTGGTAAAATATAACCTTGAGCAAATTTTGAAAATTTATCAATTATTGTAAATATCATTAATTTATCAACAAAGAATATATCTGCATGAGCAATTTCGAGAGGTTGTTTTGGAGTTTGTGTTAATTGAAATTTTTGTTTCGGTGGTCTACGATCGTATTTGTTTTCTTGGCAAATTTTACAATTATTTATGTAATACGTAATTTTACTTTTTAAATTTGGAAAATAATATGTTCTTTTAAGGTGTGCAAGTGTTTCATTGATTCCGCGGTGATTACTGGATTTATGGTAGTCACTAATAATACGGTCTTGTTCTTCGTCGTCTTCAACGTCTTCCAAAAATTTGGTACACCTAACAATTTTAAATTGACGGCCTTGAGAGAAATATTGATGATATATTTCTTGAAATTTATTAAATAGTTCGTCATTGGTACAGTATACGGCAACGAATTTTTTAGTTGGTATAAATTGTCTAAAGATTTCAATAAAAATTTCGTCATTGTTGTCAGGAATTTGGAATGTTTGTCGTTTTTTGTTCTAAAAAGGATTTTTGATTTCCTATGCGCCATTTTAAGTCTTTTTTCAAGAATAATTTGTTGTCCAAAATCGTTTAATGGATTTTCGGAAATTCTAATGTATGAAGTATCGTCTTCGTCTGCACTGTGGACAGTGTTCGAATCTGTCGTGTGTTGAGTTACGTGAGTAGATGTGTTACTATTAGTTTCGTTTACGTTAAGTTCGGGAATTATGACACGGGAAAGTGCGTCTGCATTGGTATTGCTTTTTCCAGATTTATGGATAATAGTATAATCAAATTCCTCGAGTTTGAGACGCCATCTGACTAATTTGCTATTCGGATCTTTAAGTGACATTAACCAAGTAAGGGGTTTATGGTCAGTTATTATTTTAAATTTTCGACCGAAAAGGTATGGACGGAAATATTTAGTAGCCCAAACAATAGCTAAAAGTTCCTTCTCAATCGTGCTATAATTTTGTTCACTTTTAGTGAGCGTACGGCTAGCATAACATATCGGTCTATCTTTTCCAATGGGTCCCTGTGATAATATTGCGCCAATTGCAATGTTACTTGCGTCAGTAGTCAAGTTAAATTCCTTTTCAAAGTCGGGATAAGCTAATACGGGTTCGTCAGTCAATAATTTTTTGCACGTTTCAAATGTCTGAATGTATTCGGGGGTTATTTTAATTTCTTCTCCCTTTCGGAGACATTGTGTAAGAGGTTTTGTAATTTTTGCAAAGTCCTTAATGAATTTACGATAATATCCGAGAAGTCCAAGAAAGCTCTTGATTTCTTTGGGTGTTTTTGGTAAAGGAAAATTTAGAATTGCTTTTATTTTATCCGGATTTGGTTTTACTCCTTCCGAGGATACTATATGACCAAGGAATGCGACTTCCTTGTGTAGAAATTCGCTTTTGTCAAGTTGAATTTTGAGGTTAGCTTTGCGAAGTTTGTCAAATACTTTTTGTAAATTAGTAATGTGTTCATCTAATGAGGTTGAAAAGACAATAATATCGTCCATGTATACGAGACAGACTGTTCCTTGTAAATCGCGCAAAACGTTATCCATTACTCTTTGGAACGTGGACGGAGCATTTTTTAATCCAAATGGCATTCTAAGGTATTCGTAGTGTCCATTGTCAACAGAAAATGCGGTCTTAGGGATGTCTTTAGAATGAACTTCAATTTGGTGAAATCCACTTGCCAGATCTAAAGTAGTAAAATACATACAACGTCCTAATTTGTCTAAAATGTCTGTAATATTTGGTAGGGGATATTTGTCGTCAATAGTTTTTTCATTTAACCGTCTATAGTCTACTACAAGTCGCCATTTCTTTTTGCCACTAGCGTCGGTTTTTTTAGGAACGATCCATATAGGTGAAGACCAAGGTGAATAACTCGGTCTAATTATTCCTTGTTTTAAAAGACTGTCAATTTGCTTTCGTATCTCCTCTTTATGGATTTGAGGGTATCGGTAAGATTTAGTATATATGGGAATGTCATCTTTCGTGTTTATGTGGTGTTTAATTTCGTTAGTAAAACTTAAGTCCTGTCCTTCCTGATGGAAAATGTCATCATATTGTCTACATAAATTAATTATTTTTTGTTTTTCTTCCTTATTAAGGTGATCTACTCTAATTAAATTGTCTATTCTATTATTTGAATTTTGAGATTGCGGACTGATTTGATTTTCTTTAAACTGTATTAATTCGTGATTCAAGATTTCAGCTTTAAGCGGTTGCTCTACGAATAATAATTGTTTTTTATTAGTTAAATTAATTACTGGACAGACAAAATGCCAATCATTTGCTGAATAAATACCTTCTGGAATTAAAAATTTATTTTCTATGTAAGTATTTTTTAAAATAAATTCGCCTGATTGTATGTCAATAGGTAATTTCACTAAAGTTTTTGAAAAAGGTTCTGTAATGTATTTGCCAGACATAAAATTTGGTTTTGATAAGAGTTTTAATTTAGAATTTTTTGTTTTTAATAACTTATTATTAATATCAATGTTTGCATTAATTTTTCGTAAAGTGTCAAGTCCTATTAAACCATCAAAATATTGGTGAAATTTAAATATTAAAAAGTCTAATGTGTCGTTAGGTTGATTAAATTCTTTAAACATTGGTATAGTTATTTTCTTATCTAAATAGTAAGTGTTAAGAACTGCTTTAATTTCAATCGGTTCAATTGTTGTAGTGTGGTTTATGTTAACATGTTCCGGACTCAAAAATGAATTTGAGGCGCCAGTATCGACCAAAAACTTTAAATTTTTGCCTGTAGGGGATTTAATATGAATGTAAGGGAGTGTGTTACCATGACTATTAAGATCTAAGTAACCGAATTGTTGTTCCAAGCAAGTTGAAAATTTGAATCGTCAATTTCATGTTCACTAATTAAATTTGTATCGTTTTCGTTATAATCGTCAGAAATAAAATTTTCGTCAGAAATATTTTCAGTAATTTCGTATTGATCTAAGTTTTCATAATTTTCGTTATTAAATAATTCTTCACTTGTAAATGTAGGTCGAGATGAGGGTGCAAATGTACGGTTTTGGTTATTATGGGGTTGTGAGGTAGAAAGTTGAGGTCTAATATTTATTCTGCTACTTCCAAGTTCCATAGGTTCAGGTCTAAATCGTTTTATTTGTTGGGTATTAATTTTTGAATTAGTTTGTTGAAATGAATTATTTACGGGTCTTATCTGAAATGGTCTGTACGGTGTCTGTTGTGTTTGAATTCTATTAAATGGCTGTTGTTGATAACGTGGTCTAAACTGCATCTGTTGTACACCTACGTGATTTTGATTAGAGTGTGTACGAGTGTTGTAATTATTATTATTACTATTTACATGTGTAATTGGCTTGTGTTTATTAATGTTTGTGTTCTGTATGTTTTGAGATTTGGTATAATAAATGTTTTGTTCTTTGATACAAAATGCAAAAGCTTCCGCTAATGTATTTGGTTTCATCGCTCTGATTGTTGACCCTAAAGGTTCTTTCAAGCCTGATAAGAAAACATTTAAACACATTTCATTATATAAATTTATTTTTGATTGTTTAACATCATTGTTGTTTTCATGAATCTTAACATGATTTGAAATTGTGGACAATATTTCAATTACATTGCTATAAAAAGCTTCAACCGTTTGATTATTTTGTTTTAAATTGTGTAAATCTTTAATTAAGCTCGTTTCGTTACGTTTATCAGAATAATGAGTTATTAAATTTGTTTTTATTTGGGTCCAATCGATAGGGGTCCCATACATATTTAAAATTTCGTTTGCTTGACCAGTAATTTTATTACGTATGGCTCTAAGCAATAATTTTCCGTAACTAGTACCATTTACATCGGGAATTAAACATAAAATTTCCTCGACATTATTAATAAAATCGTATAATAATCGTGTATTACCATCAAAATTGGGCAAATCTTTGATTGCGTCGGGAATTCGTAATGCATTAAAAATATCTGTTGGCGTTGCCATTGTATTATTTGAATTATTAACTAAATTAGAATTATTTGTTCGATTTGAAATATTTAAATTAGTGGTACTGTTTCCTAAAGCTAAGTTTTCGCTAATATTACTCGTCGTATTCCCTGACGAATAACTAGCAGAATCAATATTACTTCCGTTTGCAGCGGCGTTAGTAATATCGTGAGAAATGTTGCGTGGATAAGGATCGCTACGTGTAAGGGATAGTTTTGGTTTAGGAAATGTAGGCATTTAATTTCCAATGAATAAAAATTGCAAGAAAATCGACTTACATGAGCCAGAATAATGCAACCATTGGTCCTCTCGATGATATGCTTTCACCAAGGAACTGCTGGTGGGCGATATCCTCTCGTCCCGTATTCTGGAGTGGTTGGTTGTAGGTTCTGGATTCTCCGCGCACTGTCGTAGATTCGGGAAACCCTCCAAAGCCAAATATTCTCTTCAGCTTCGAAAATTGCACTTTAATATTCTTTTAAAATGCGTTTTCGCGAGTTTAACCACTTATACGACTTTTTAATACGCGTTAAAAATCCGCACGACTGCGCCAGTTAAATTATCGAGATGATAATTTGAGTTTTTAAAAAATTTTATTATCCCAAAATTAAAGTACAATATGCTTTTGTACCAACACGGAGTGATCCAATATCTTTAAATTGACGCAACAAGACTGATTTCTTTTTGTGAGATTCCTCTATTTATATCTTTTTATGATTGTTCTAGAATAATCACTCAGAGTTGGCGGTTCCAGGAAAGAAACATGATATTTTAAATTATTACAATGTATCAAAATTATAATTAAAACAATGAAATTAAAGATTTTGCAAAATTAGCATTTTATAAGATAACAATTAAAATATAGATATGGATTAGCAAAATAAGCAATTATTTTATATATAGGATGTCCATATTGTACAGGATGTTACTATATATATATATATATATATATATATATATATATATATATATATATATATATATATATATATATATATCAGACATTTTTTCTTCAGAATCGTGTTCTACGGATCCGAAAACGGATAGCACCTCTACTCTCGCCTCTTCCCGTTCTTATCATATAGGCTTTTAGTTGACAAATTCGACTAAAAAACGTTAGTTTTGGCAATATACTTCGACTTTGACATAAAAACTAGGTGGCGAGGTTAGTTACGGTTACCCTTTGCCCAAAGGTTAGGTTAGTTTTGACACTATACAGATACACTAAAAATATAACGCAGAACAAAAACATAAGTTATGTTTTTCACCTGACGATGGTGTAAAAGCCGGAAGTCGACTCGGTTTTTTCTACGATTTTGTTGTGAAAAGTAACAAAGCAACGATCCCATGTTTTAAAAACATAAGTATTTATACAAGATATTGCTACAGTTTTATCTTTGTAAGGGTCCGTCCACACGCTCAAGCTTTACCACCGACTTACTTGCGCAAACCAGGTTTGTGCAAGTAAACATGTACGTATTTTCCCGTCCATACGTACATGTTTACTTGCACAAACCTGGTTTGCGCAAGTAAGTCGGTGGTAAAGCTTGAGCCGTGTGGACGGACCTTAATTTAGAGTTAATATTTTAACAAAACAATAAATAAATAAACTTTAAGGTTATTTTGTCGTTTGGTAATTTTGTCGTTTGGTAATTTTGTCGTTTGGTAATTTTGTCGTTCGGTTTATTTGTCGTGCGGTTATTTTGTCATTCGATTATTTTGTCTACAGTTATTTTGTCGCGGTTATTTTGTCGTAGTTATTTTGTCCGCGGTTATTTTGTGGCAGACCAGTGAAATATTTATTATAGACACTCCACAGTGAAACAAGGGGACAAACTAGGTGGTCTATGTCTCTGTTCCACTTGTAATGAGTTTGTGACGTAAAATCTCCCCCACCATATCGTGTAGGTACACACCGTTTGCAATTGTGTTAGTTTATTGTTTGCCTTTGTGTGCGTATTCACACATACCACCACACCACACGTATTATGGGACAGACCAAGCTGTCCAATTTAAGTAACAATGGTGTTCATTGTTAACACAATGCAGTGTGTGTTCGGCGACGGACACTGACTGACTACCTGCCTTAAGCTGTGACTGGTATACAAATGACTCCAAGCGAATTACACTTTTTTTATATTAGTTGGCTTCTAGTGTTCTATGCAGTGAAAATATTACTTCTGCCATCTATGTATTCGTTTTTCACTGACAAATAACCATCAACGCGTTGCTGCCATCTACATTTAATTTATTTATAATTTTACATTCAGATTCAGAGTGGCAATTTATGATTTTACTGTCATCATATGAAATTTGACTTCAAATATTTAAAAAATTTGTATAAAAAATGTTCATGTAATCAAAGTTGTTAAAATCAATTTTCTAAATCTATTTTTCTAATTATTAAATATAAATTACTTAAGTCTTAAGAATATTTTTTAAATAATTGGCATATGAAATTGTATTCATTACGATGCCTCTTTGTGACCAACTTCTGACACAACCTACTGTCAATTTTGATTTTGACATCTGTCAAATTATTATATCATTGTACATTTTTAGGCTTAACGTTTATAAACAATAATAATTAAGCAATAATTAAAAAACAAAAAAAATACTTTATAATTGAATAATAAAATATCATGTGAAATTAGTTATATTGTTTCAAATAGATTAATTCTACAAAATTCAAAATTTTATATTAATTTATAATCAAAATGCATGAAGCTTACGAAGCCTTTCAGCTATTAAAATTAAATGTACAAATCGAATCAATAGCAGCTTATGGTAAGATAAATAATAATAACATAAAATTTTTTCTCACTGTTCTAATCGCTTTCGTCTTAGATGATAACTTATTAGTTGGAACTCGTCAGGGGCATCTTTTGATGTACAGCGTGACCCAACGATCTATTGACCAAAAACATGATGTTCAGTTATTAAGATATCACAAGACATTCAGTAAGAAGCCAATTCAGCAACTAGAAGTAATACCAGAATATCAATTACTAGTATGTTTGACCGGTAATGTCAATTTGAGTCCATTTTTGGATTCGTTTCTTTTATGTGTTTTTTTGATTATAGATAATATTATTTCTGTCCACGATGTGAGCTCAATTAACTTTAATCCAATATACACAGTTTCCAAAAGTAAAGGTGCAACACTTTTTACACTAGATGTTAAGGTACATGTTCTCAGAACCTTAATCTGGAAGTAAAATAAAACACTAAAATTTTGAAAAATGTTTATAATTTTTTAGAAAAAAACTTCAATGACTGGTGAAACTTCTATCCTTGTACGATTATGTGTGTCCGTAAAACGTAAATTACAATTGTATTATTGGAAAAATAATAAATTTTTGGAGTTAATGAACGATATAACTTTGAATGATGTTCCAAGGGCACTAACTTGGTGTGAAGAAACGATATGTGTTGGTTTTCGAGGCGAATATATTCTTTATGAGGTAAATATTATTAAAAATGTTTGAAATTTAAATACATATTAATTTTATTTATTTATTTTTAGCTTAACGGAACCCATAAAGAATTATTTCCAACAAGTAGCAATCGATCTTCTGAACCATGTATTACCAAAATTTCGGACACAATTTTCGCACTAGCACGTGAATGCCAAACTGTCCTTGTCAACAACAAAGGAGATGCCGAAACAAATAAAGTTTTAAAATGGAGTAATCCTCCAATTGCAATGGGTAATTTCTTTCAATATAATTCGATGTTAGTAACAAAAATAACCTAAATGCTTCTCAAAACCACCAATTTTTAGGAAATGTAAAGGTATTATTGTTACAATTTACCTCGGTCCAAATGAATGAAATACTTTTATTTATGCAAAAACTGATTTACACACAACGGTAATTATGCAAAAGCACGGCTCCACCTATTTTTGGCTCTAAAAGAAAAACTAGTGATCCGATTATAATGATTTTTTTTTTAAAATGTTCGCCGCTATGGCGAATTAGTTAAAAAAAATACTACAACTCGATATCAGTACTGGAAATTCTGGGAAACTGTCCTTAAATTTGAAAAAAATTCAATTTTTTAGATTTTTTTAAAATTTTGTTTGCATGTGTGTCAAAGTCGAAATATATTGTCAAAACTCACTAAATTAACCTAACCTTAACTAACCTCACCACCTAGTTTTCATATCAAAGTCGAAGTATATTGTATCTAAATATATTGTCAGAACTAGCTAAACTAATCTTAACCTTAACTAACTTCACCACCTAGTTTTTATATCATCTCCTCTTATTTATTTTAATCCATTTTACCAAAATATGCACTCAAATCACGGCGTTGAGGTAATCGTAGTCGTCAAAATTAAGTCAATTTTTCTAATTTTCGCGCTTATTGTTTCGAAAATGCAACGAGATATCGATTTCTTTATTCTTGAAAAAGTATTTATTTTGGTCAATTTTACTAGACCATGCACTCAAACACAAATAAATGGACAACACATACTAAATGACAAGAGAAAATTTGAAAAAATTGAATTTTATCAAATTTTAAAACAGTTTCCCAACCTTTCCATTATCGGTATCGATTGTAGTATTTTTTTAAAACTAATCCACCATAGCGACGAACATTTAAAAAAAAATCATTAAAATCGGATCGTTAGTTTTTTTTTTTAGAGCCAAAAATAGGTGAAACTGTGCTTCTGCATAATTACCCACTCAACTAAGGGAAGATTCGCCAAAAAAACATCAAAAATCGACCTTTATTATTTATTTATTTATTTATTTTTTTATATAGTTACAAAGAGATGTTTTATTAAAAAATAATATACAACATTATTTATGTCTTGAGATTGCAATTTTTTTTTTTTTAAATTCAAAATGAGCTGAGTACAAATGGGGTTGAAATCTACACCACGAGATTTTTTCACCTTGATGGTTCTACGCGTTCTGAAAGTCCTAGTGAACTAACAAAAAAAAAAGTCAAGAATTTTCTGAAAATATACATATTATTATACAGTATGTTATGGCACTAACTAGGATCTAAGAAAAAAAATAAAAAAGGCTTAGGTTTAACTGAGCAGCAAAATAAATAAGAATTGATCAGCAAAAAAGGCTAGTCTTAGCAGCAAAACTTGAGCAGCAGATTAAATAAATACGGTCAGCTTTAAATGTATATATGGTCGGCTCGTAAATAAATTGAGCATAAGATAATATGGTTCAGCTAAAAAAATTAAGGAGCAGCAAATATGGTTCAGCATTTAATATTTTTTTGAGCTGCAGTTTAGTTATTTAAAATATCTAAAATATACATAAGGGTCTTTTTAAAGTTTTTAAAACCTGAAATATGAAAGGATATCAAATAAACTTCTGATTTTCGGCACTTGTTCCATGTGTAATGTCAGTTTCTGTGTCGAATAACAGTTTTCCACACACATATGTAGTTTCAAATTTCACAAATTTATTTTAAAATTTGTTTATTTGGTTTAAATTAGTATAATATACTGGTCATTTAGCAATTAATGTTATGGAATTTTTTTAAAACTCCAAAGGAAAATTTTCCATATGCATGCAAGCCCTGTGTAATGGTTTATTATGGTTGTACAGAACGCTTGTTGTGGAGTGCAAAATAAACCTACGAAATGTTATTTTCAATTCAATTGTTAGAAACTGATATACTTATTGTTAGTATTTATTATTAAAAACGACGAATTTATTTATTATTTATTTATTTATTGGCATTTAGTAATAAAAACAAAGTATCTATTGTTAAAACATTAAAAACGTTAAAAACGAGTAAAATAAAAACACTCACGCCAACAATTAATACAAAATTCGACAAGTGTGTGAAAATGATTGAAAGCGCGTGTAAACGAATCAAGGTCAAGAACTGATTTTTACTGTAATTTTTAATTTAGATTTGTGCTGTAACTTTTTTAATTTCACAGTAGCTGCAGACAGGCTGTAGACCTGCGTAGTAAGTGTAGCCAGGATGTAGTCGTGCGGAGTAGGTTTAGGTAGGATGTAAACATGCACAGTAAGTGAAGTTGGTAGACCTGCGCAGTAAGTTTAGGTAGGATGGAAACATGGACAGTAAGTAAAGTTGGTAGACCTGCGCAGTAGGTGTAACCAGGATGTAGACGTACGCAGTAGGTTTAGGTAGGATGTAAATATGCACAGTAAGTGAAGTTGGTAGAAATAAAGTTAAAGGAAGAATAAAAAAAATGAAATATTTCAAAATTACCTCATAAATTACCTTACCATTATAACCTTGAAACATATCAGACGGGCTAGTTAATAATCTATAAAGTTCAATGTTTTAAGGTTACAATTTTGTGAGGTAACTTTGAAATATTTCATTTTTTGTATTCTCCCTTCAACTTCATTTCTACCTACTTCACTTACTATGCATGTCTACATACTACCTAAATCTACTGTGCACGTCTACATCTTGTCTGCAACTACTGCACATGTCAAAACTAAAAAATTACAGCACAAATCTAAATTAAAAATTGCAGTAAAAATCAGCTTTTGACGTTGAACTGACTTTGGCCGTTGACTTTGAAATCACGATTAAGGTCATATCCGAATACACAATTCGCCGCTTTTTTTCATTTCCACGGTCAAAAGAGAGAATTGCCTTTTAAGAAACTGACCTGGCCGTGATCTCAAAGTCAAGGTCGTCTTCGGATGCGCCGTAAAAAATACTGAGACTCACCTGTACTCCACCATTTATCCCAAAGATTTTTGACCGTTTATTTAAAAAAAAAATTTCAAACAAATCAGTCAATTTGCCACTCTAATTTTTTTTGCTGCTCAGTTATCCTTTTTGCTGCTCAATTATACTTTTTGCTGCTCAGTTATTCTTTTTGCTGCTCAATTATCCTTTTTGCTGCTCAATTATCTTTTTTGCTGTTCAATATTTGTTTTTTAGCATGTCAAATCGTATTATTATGCTGATCACATTTTGCTGGCAAAATAATTTTCTCGCTAATAAAATATTTTTTTTTAGCTGATAAATTTTACTGCTCAATAAATTAAATTACTGCTCAAATAATTTATTCCCAATAAAAAACCAGCGAGAAATCGCATATTGAAAATAAATCGTCAAAAATCACCGTTTTTTCTCGGCTATAAACAGCCGCCATTTTGAAAATATATTACAGAACCAAAAGGTCCTAGGTCTTGCCAAAATGACGGTATCGAGGAATAATATGCACTTTGATTTATATCGATATCTTAAATATTTTTTGAGATACACGCGGAACCATGTCTAAAAACGTAGTTTCCAGAAAAAAGTAAATTTTATAACGTCAGTGAATTATGCGTGCGCATATTAAAATGCTCATAACTTTTTAAATTTTCATTTTTTTAGATAAAATCTTAGGAAAATATTTTTAACACCTTAAAGAACAAAATCTTAGGAAAATATTTTTAACACCTTAAGGTATGTACAAACCGGGTAACAAAATGTTGGCAACATGTTGACGATGTTGGCAACATATTTGTTGGATACAGCAACATGTATCTGGATACATGTTGTCAACAATGTTGCGTGTCTAAACCAAAACTAGTAGTGCAGTCAAACTAAAGGCAGTTTCACAGTGAAAATGGAACAAACAATTGTTGCTGCTGGTGCAAGTGCTGCGTTCATTATAATAGCTGCTCATGCCCAAAAACGAAAAAGAAGATGGTGGCAAAGACAATTCTTAAAAAATGGGACAAGCTATGGCGATAACTTAATGGCTGATTTATTTTTGAACGACGGTACCTCGTTCCGCAATTTCGTCAGGTTAACGAAATCTGATTCATGTCAGGTTAATGAAATCTAATGTCCCACAATGCAGGATAAGATCTCAGCATTTCAATTAGCTCTACCACCATCTCTTTAGTCCATATCATGTTTGCTGCAATTTTTTTTTTTAATATTTAATAATTATATTTTTTCTGGTAACAATAACGTTACAATACTACAAAAGTGGCTAAATATCTACTAAACAATAATTATCGTTAAGGATGTATTTCACAGATTCCTTCGTTAATTCTAATTTTGGACAGTAACATATCGAACCCAAAATGAATTTAAAATTTCATGAGGTAAACTGAATATGATTGTTATTAATAATATTAATTAGTTCAAAATAGTTTTCAGAAATGATATGTATTATTATTATTATTATTATATGTACCTGTGTATTGTTGTTTACTCACTTTGTTGTACGACACACATTTACACAGGTTGCTTGGTAGCTCAGTAGTCAATACTGATCAGCCAGTGATAAGTGACTCCCATAACCGTATTGAACCTTACCGCACCGAACATGAACCACCTCATAGTCCCAAAAACACCAACGGTCTCTTCTCAGAAATTCAACAATGATTTATAAAAATATAATTTGAAATACATAACAACAATATTTACTTATTAAAAATTTCTAAATATGTAAATGGAACCTATTGATAAGTAGTGAGGGACGATATCTACATATGTATGTTTAAATGAATAAATTAGGTTTCGATGACCTTTTTTTTCTTTTCCTTACGTTAAATTGACAATTTAATTCCTAGTACATTAAAAATTGAAATCTTTTTTCTACAATTGGTTAAAATCTTTTTTATTGAACATAAATGTTTTTTGTATAACGATATATTAATATTATTAATACAAAATAAATTAAATATCCTGGAACAATGAAATATATTAAATTAAAAGAAACCGTCACTGGAATCCTATATTTATATTATATTAATGCTAAAATTTTATTATTTTATATTAAATGATTTTTTTCAAAAACTAGAAGCGTCTCCAAATTTTCGTTACCAGTTTAAGTGGTTTTGGGGCATATAGTACTACAAAACTAAAAAAAAAAAAAATTTTTAAAAAAATAACAATGTGATTAACTAGGAATTTACAAAATATGTATATAATTATGTTTACAATACGTAATAGTACTGTACATATGTATGTATAAATAATAAATTGAATGTAATCGCGGCAGATTGTTGGCAACACCGTCCAAACTGACCGATGTTTTCCATTTGAAATGGGATACACGGATACAAGCAACATTCAACAAATTTCTTTGTTGTAATGCCGCTCAATGTTGACGTGTATCCGTCAACATTTTGCTTGTTGATGGGATACATGTTGGCAACATGTTGCCAACAATTTTGTTACTTGGTTTGTACTACGCTTTAAGGAACAAAAAAAACTATTTCTTTTTTTTGGCGAATCTCCCATTAACAGAATTTTTAATAAATTGTATTGCATTAATCGAGAGAATGGAACTCAACAAACTGTTCGCTCAATTTATACTCTTAATATCTTCTAGAAAATCAGGTTAAAAGATCATTTCGTCAAATTCGTTCCCATTAATTCCTAAAAAGATGTTTGAGGATATCATTCAGAGAGTATTCCTAACACTTAGAAAAGTAATAATTTATATTTTTAGCATGGGATGACCCTTACGCGTTAGGCTTATTACCTGAATCTGTCGACGTTCATACTGTTGAACCTTGCGGTCTTGTTCAGAGTCTAACAGGATTACCAAAAGCTAGATTGATTGTACGATGCAAACAGGGACTTTTGTACGCTGCTAGTGTTGGCCACATTTGGTACATACGAGCTGTAGATATCGCAAAACAACGACAAGTGCTTCTGAACGATAAGCAATTTCAACTTGCATTAAAATTAACGGTATATTTTATTTTTTGGCAGTTTGAATCGTAAAGCCCCCTAATTCAAATTCGAATTTTACTTATTTTAGAATATCTCTGATGAGACGGAAGAGGATAAAAAACAAAAAATTTATCAAATTCAAACATTATATGCACATGATCTGTTCGCCAATAAGAAATTTAACGAATCAATGGAAGAATTTTTAAAATTGGATACGGATCCGTACGATGTGATACGGTTATTTCCGGATTTATTGCCACAACAGGCAAATGAATCTGAACCATCACCTACGATCAAATTACAAGATAAAGATTTGGAAAATGGTCTCCTTGCGTTAATTTATTATTTAACCGAAGTTCGTTCAAAAATACAAAAGAAATGTGCTGAAAATGGAAGTGAGTCAGGAAATATTTCTAAGTCAACGGCTCAGTTGCAACAAATTATTGATACAACACTGTTAAAATGTTATTTGCAGGTAAGCAATATGGTGTCTGTAAAAGTTTAATCTGTAATTAACCTCGTCACAAACGGATATAGCAAATCTACTATTTCAATAATTTGAAATTCGAAAGCAATTTTTTTTCTTTAACTTTTAAATGATTAAGACGAGTTAACTCGTCCTGCAATATGGCGGCTCAAAATGCTGTGATATGTACAGGTGCCGCCATCTGTGACAAATTTTCCGAAATACGGTATAATACTAAATAATGTTCAATTTTATCAACATAGTTTAGTATAATTTATATTTCATAAATTCCTAGGGTTCACTTTTTTGATTATAGAGATTAGACAAGGAGACGAAACTCATATGAGAGGAATTGACAAAATTAGTCAGGAAAATGGTAAATATAAGGCTTTCTTTTTTTACCACTCGCGGCGTTAATAATGCTCGAATACTGATGTGAATATAGCGAATATAGTAACATAAAACGGATATAACAGAATGTAAATACAGTACTTATTCTCAAATGGAAACACGTCGGGATTGGGGAAGTGAGTGCTTCCATTTGAGAATCACCAATTTCGGTTGATGATATTTAATAATAAGGAAATACATAGAAATTACATATGTATGAGGTAAACTCTTATAGTTTCAATTACTTTATACGGCGGATATCCAATGGTACTGACTCCGATTTTACATAGTGACGTCAGCGAATTATAAAATATACAATATAAATGATGCGACGCAAAATAAAAATTGTTAAGTTTATTTTAAAAACGCTCGAAAAACCCACTTTATAACTGAGTTGAACATTGAAAAAGATTCCAGAAGATTCTATTTAAAAGCTAACAAAGATAATACAGAAGCTTGCGTTTCCATTTGAGAATAAGTACTGTACCGCTTTCGTATCCGACGAACACGAGTGCTATCTTTGATTTTGATCACTTTTTTGAATACATTGAGTTTCATCTCCTTGTCTAATCTCCATATTTTTGATGTTGGGATCTTTGATTTTTTTCTTTTTCTTTTTTTTTTTTTTGTAACCTTATCTATTGTACTTATCACTTGCAGTAAAAAGTCCGGCATTTTGAGACAAAAAAATTTTCCATGTGGTTAGTTTAAAAGCGTTAAATTTACATTTAATACATTTACATTTAACACATTCACTGCTAATTGTTACATACGAAGTGGACACTGTAGTATACCCCACACGGGGCTTAAATATAACACGACCATACACGGGCCCATGTATAATAGCAGTGAAAGTGTTAACAGTTAATTAATGACGTAAAGATTATGGCTACCTGTACACGATCAGTAATACTGTCAGTATCAAATGACAAAAATAATGAATCATTTTTTTTTTTTTTATAATATAAATTACATATACGAATACTTCAGAATTATCAATACACGATCAGTAATAATGTCAGTATTTCTAAATACTGACAGTATTACTGATCGTGTACAGGCAGCCTATCACTTCTACCACCTGGTATGGTGGTGAACTTAGAAGCTGTATCTGGTCGTACATTTACGTATTGAATTTTGATTATTTTTTTGAATAATCTTAGTTTTACGATTCCTAATATTGGCGACGCTAAGATTACACCTGCGCCTCTGGTTGTAATATTAGAAGCAGCATCAAGTAAAAGATGTACGTATACGCTCAATTGATATAAGAAATATGTATTATAAAAATTGTGTGCAGCTTACTAGATTTTATATTACAATTTTACAAACAGAGACGCGAGTGAGAATCTTTGCGTCACTAATAGGATTCATTATAGGTATAGGCACAATAGGTCAGAATATGTAATTTTTAATTAAAAACGACCGACACTTGGTATAGATTCTTACTAATAATTTCCATTATTTATACAATTTGTTATTAATACAACTAGTTTGTGGTTATTTTTTATAGATTTAAACAGTTTCTTCCAAATTAATGAATAAAGACCGCGTTCAGACCGACTGTTAAGTGATTAAGACTGTTAAGACAGACCATACTATACAAATTCATAGACAATAATTTATTGCAAGCTATTTATCTTTATTTCTTAACACATCTACCAACATTTTCATATTTTGCTTCCGAGACTACTAAAGTAGCGGAAGCATTGTGATTACTTCTGAAAAATAAAATTTTTCCCCTTCAAAATAAAATTTTTTTGTGCACATTTTACGTTTTAGAGCTTCCTGAACAATTCTGGTTTGGTGTCTGTCCGTCCATCTATCTGCCTGCCCGTCTGTGTGTCGCCAGTTTGCACCAAGTGGCATAACTTCTGAACTGTTCGACTGTTTGTAATGAAATTTTCAGAAATTATGCAGTTTGGTTCCTAGATGGTCCGCTATGAATTTAACCGAAATCGGAGTAACGGTAGCTACGCCGCTACCATGTCATTCTATTAATATACTAAATTGCACTAAGTGGCATAACTTCTGAACTATTCAATTCTTTTTTATGAAATTGTCAGAAATTATGCGGTCTGGTTCCTAGATGAACCCCCACAAATTTCATTGCATTCGGAGTAATAGTATCCACAGCGCTAAATGTCAATATCTTATTTACTGCTAGTCCCACTTCGCTCAAATTTTTAAAGTATTTTGGGGGTTAATTTCTAAAATATTTTTGCTATTATTTTATAATTGAGCCTTTAAGTATTTTGAGTTACAGCAATTTTTTATGAACTTTAAGGCGAAAATATAATTTCATGGTATATATATTTGGTGGAATACTGTTTTAAAGTCTTTTACGAGTACGAGGAAGCTGTGTGCCACACCCCACTGGCAGCGTATTTTTTCTGTTCCACTTATGTGTTCTACTTATTACTAAAGTGTTGTACTTGCTACTAATCACTTAACACTAAACACTTAATAGTCGGCCTGAACACAGTCAAATGAACACTGAAGTAATTTCCTTTGATCAAAAAGTCAATTGTCCGCTGTCACTATGAAATTGTATCGTAGGGAAAAACTTCTGTCATAGATGACATCAATCTTATGTTAGACTATTATTATACGCTTGAAGCATTTTAGATTGCCTAAATGCTAGAAGAATTAACTCATCTTATCATCCATCAAAGGAGCTAAATATTTATTAGTTACGATGTGTTAGCACAGTGGTTCCCAAAGTGAACTCCGCGAGTAGCCATCAAATGTTTTATGAAAAACGTTTGATGACTACTCGCGGATGATTTTATGGAATGTGGGAAAGTTTATGGTGCGTTTTTGTCTTTTTCCGCTCGTTAGCAGTATTTTTTTTCTTTTGGTCGTCAATAGTATTTTTTGGGAAAAACGTAACTATTTATGTCCCGAATTCACGAAATCTTCTTAAAGTGAGGTTAAGTGCTCGCTAATTCTATTTGAGGTAGTGTTCTGTATAGATTGAATAATTTAAAAAGTGTTCCGGGATGAAAAAATTTGGAGAACACTACGTTAATTGTTTTCCATTAAAAAATTTTTTTTTTGACAAGACCCCTATTGCGGCGCGCAATTTCTGTATTCGCCACCAGATATTTAAGCATTAAGTGCACATTCGTTTGGTTTCCCAATTCATTTATTTTAAAGAAGGGGAAATTTTTGAAGTAAAAGTTTTTTATTGTTTTTTTTTTTTTATTGTACAGAAAATTAAAAGTACACTAACCTAACAAAATAATTAGAAAATAAATAGAAAAATTAAATTCTTAATTTTCTTCTGATGCCATTTGCATTTCTAAACTTCGTGTAGCTATTCGTTTTATAATTTGAGATGATTTTTCACAGCTTTCTTCAACGATAATTTCTGTAGGCTCGGTATTGTCTGTTACAATGATGTCGTCTTCGATACTTATATTTGATGAGTCGTTTCCAAGCTGCTCAGAAGCTTTATGTTCAGGGACTTCTGATAGATTTACGTTGTTAATATTTTTATTCGATTTTTCAATTTCTTCAGTTTTATTATCTTCATTTATACCGTTTTCTTGATCTGTATTATCGATTTCTGTGATTATATTTTCTTCTATTCTTTGTGAATTTCCGGTAAAATCATCAGCTGAGCTGAAAAGTTTCCCAATATTTGTATCATCCAATGTTATTTCATCTGATAATTGTTGGCGTAGCTTCTGACGGTTTCTGTGTTTAATATTTTTATTTATGATTTTAAGTTGTTTTTCAACACTAGTTTTATCATCCAGTATTTGGGTCAAATCTTCGTCATCTGATGAACTCTGTAACGAGACGTACTCTTCCGAATCTGTAGATTTTTGTTGCTTTTTCAAGTATTTCCCACCACAAACGATTTTTGATTTTTTCTTTTCTTCATTGTAAATCATTCGTACTGCTGGATTATATGTAAAATTTTGATCGTAAAATTCAAATTTCTTATACTCAGATGGTGTAGAAGATTCCTCATCGGTGGATATTTTCTCGGAAGAGTTTTGTAGTTTACCAATATACGCACTTAGAGATGTTGCAACATTACTCGATAAAAATTCATCCAAACTTTCCCGAAATTTATACATATCTTCTCGCAGTTGTCTGATACTCTCTCGCATTAGAAAGCTTACGGGTTTTTCGTTTTGAGGTTTTTCTTCATTTTCATCTGTTTGGTTTGACACTACAGTTTTGGACTCTTTCATTGAAGCTTTATACTTTTGTAATTGTAATTCCCTCTTCTCTTTTTGTTCCTTTAATCGTACTATGTCTTCAGCGATGCTTCCACGTGTGGAACTTTTCAAGTCTGTACATCTGAAGGGCGTTTCTGTAGTGTATTTTTTAAATTTTTCGATTTGTTCTGGAGTTGGAACACAAGGTAACAGTTCATACTCTTTTTCGTCATTACTGAGATCGTAGTATGTGTCTGAACTTGATGATGTTTCTGTATCTGATTCAGAATCAGCTTGTATCACCCAGTCTTTGTTACCAGTTTGGGGGATGATTTTTTCGATGTATTGTTTATAAGAATTTATTTTGGTTTCTTTTGCCGTGTTTTTGTTCTTATTATCTTGACCTTCTATCGCTGTTTCGCTATCTGAGTCTGAAATGCCATCAAGATGCAATTCTTTTTCCAGATGTTTATTTTTAAAAGATGTAATTGCAGATTCATATAGTTTTTCTAACGGGTCTTCGAATTCAGTTTCGTTGTCGCTAGTTTTTCTAAAAGTTGCCAGTTCAGTTTCTTTAGTCATAAACTCTTTCATTGTTTCTTCAATACCATCGTTTTCGGCTGCCCAAAGTACCGAAACCTCATTTTTATAATTATCCTCAATCGCTTCTTCAAAAAATGGATTTTCTGACGGATCTTCAGGTACATACGTTCCCGAATCGTTTTCTGTAAAATTTTTAATTGAATGTATTTCATTAGCTGAAATATTTTCTGCAAGAGTGACAGTGGTTCGGCTATCATCTTTTTCAAGGTTATTGCCAATTATTGAATTATATGATGAAGTTGTTCGGTACAAACTTGAATTTTCAGTAATATCTTCCGTTTGTTCATCTTCAGAACTACTATTATTGCCTAAAGTGTCATTGCAATTACTTTTTGTTTCATCGTCACGTTTTGAATTATCAATTTGTTCAAATTTTATTGGTGCATCAAATATTTTTAATGCTGGCTCGTCGTCTGATCCTTCATTTTCTGCTATACACATTTTTAACCATCCTTTATGTGATTCCGATATTTCCTGGACTTGCTCGCTTTCGTTATCATTTTTCGAAATTTCTTCTATTAAAGGTTTTGGCGTAGATGTATTTGATAGTGATGAAGAAGATTTCGCAATGTTAATACTGGCATTTTGCCAGGGCATCCTTAAATGTTGGGTTGATTCTTGCTGAGGAATTTCTGGCCTGTTGTGTTCTCGAATAATAAAATCGTTTGAAACTATTCCATTTTCGTCACTATGACTATTATTCGGGTTATCATCTTCGAGATCTTCATTTTCATCAGGCGATTCGCCATCGCTACTCAAATTGCTGATTTGAGTTAGATCATTTTCAGTATCTTGTTCACCAGTCACATCTGCAACTGTGGACGGGCCTATACCACTATCATGTCTTGAATTATCGTTTTCTTCGTCATTCAGTTGTACACGTCGGCCACGAATTCGTAGCACAAAATCAACACTTTCTTGTATTTGTCGACGGTCTTTCTCGATCCATCGGCGACGTTCATCAGCTTCCTCTTGTACACCGCCACGTTGCCACGCTTCAGCGCAAGCACGTTCACGTGCTGATACTGGACGATCGTCTAAGTATGTTAATTGTTTGATTGCCAAGATCAGTGTTTTTCGATATGCGGGTATGTTTCGGATCACTGGATTGCCCATTAAATAAAGGACTCGTAAGTTTTTCATTTCACTTAAAATTTCAACGATCAGTGGATCTGCTATTCGATTATATGATAAATCTAAGATGCCAATTGGGGACGTTCGTAAAGCCTCGAGATTTTGAATGTCGTCAATATAATTGTGGGCTACATTTAGTGTGTTTAGCACGGTTAAAGCTTCGATGTTTTCGATTTTGCGTAGTTGATTGTAGGAGAGGTTGATGGAATCCAGAAGCGGACAGTGGTGTAAATTTTCAATTTTTCTTATTAAATTATTATGAAGAAAAATACAACGTAGATTTGCCTGTTTTTCCAAACCGCTGATTTTCAGTAAACCATTATTTTCCAACCATAAACATTTTAAACCGGTATATTCTTCCAGATTTTCAATTTCACTAAAACCTTTATAATGCAGGTACAGTACATCGTTTAATTCAGGCGTCGAATAGAGACGATGTTGTTGACAATGTTTACGAAGAAATTCCTTCGTCATTTTCGGTAATTTTGATAATTCCTCTTGTAAATATTTATTGCCATATTTTCGTTCTTCATAAATCATATCACCGCCAGCCATTTTGTAAGCGCTCATTTTGTATGTTTAGCAGTTTTTTACTTTCCCTTAACAAACACTATTCGAATGATACTGTGTCTGTAAGTAAATATTTATAAAACTTTGACAAAGTGTTGTTCTTGAATTTTAATATTGATCAAACAAAATAACAAATACAATAACAGGTTGTCATAAATATCGCGTGCCGGCCTTCTTAAATTTATTTTAATCGTAAAATTTATTTTTTAAATTGCACATTCTATAAAATATTTTTTCAATAATTTTTTAGATGCTACCTAAAACCATTTAAAAATAAATTTAAATTTTCACCCTTTATCAGTAAACAAAATATTATAATTTTATGTTATGTTTTAATTTCTTCTACTATTTCATATTTCAAAGAATCCGAGACATTCAAAAACAATAATTTTTATTTTATAGTTTTATAAAATTTTAAAAACGTGGGCGTTATTTACTGAATATTGAATTTAATAAAAATAAATTATAACTCCTTTGTCAGGATTTGTTGGGAATACAATCTTTCTTTTGGGAAAGGGTCAGTCCGTATCAAGTGGTCCAGAGGTGGCGGCTCGACTATTGTACATATTTGAGGTATTAAGATCAATTCTTTAAAAAAATTATCTTAAATCGTTTAAGCCTGGCAGCCATTTTTGTTTTCCAGTTTGCCCTAATTTTTCTGTTTGCAGCCTTTTACGCCAATGCACTTATTTCATAAACCGTTCATCCTAAATGGCTGAAATAAAAACCATTTTAAAGGTAATAAATCTCTCTTTATTTTAAGTTATGTTCATATTTGGCCTATTTTCGTCCATTCCACAAGAAAATTTCATCTAAATTTGGATATCAAAATTAAAAAAATTGACTTTTTGAACATTTTTTTTTTATAGTAGGAGTGTTTTATACAGCTTGGTATTTTTTATGGGAATAGTTGTAAATGGATACAACTACCCAAAAAAATTTCAATTGCGAAACTTGTATTCTTTAATTTTTGCATGCTTCCAAAAATTGACTTTTTTGCAAATTTTGGGCCTTGTATCTCCAATGGAGCTGGTGATAAAAATCTGCAATTTGCACAACTGGTAGTATTTTCGAAGTAGGTTTATTAGAATACAAAATCAACTTGTACATTTTATTTTTAAGGAACCCGGCATTGAGAAATTTGCCACCAATTGGAAAAATTAAGGTTTTGTAAAAGTCAAATATACAAGTTGATTTTGTATTTTAATAAACCTACTCCGAAAATACTACAAGTTATGCAAATTTCAGATTTTTAAAGTCAATTTTTGTAAGCTTGTAAAAATTAAAGCATACAAGTTTCGCAATTGAAATTTTTTTGGATAGTTGCGCCTATATATAACTATCCCCATAAAAAATACCAATCTGTATAAAACACTCCTTCTAAAAGAGAAAAAAATGTTCAAAAAATAAATTTTGCTTAATTTTGATATTCAACTTTAGGTGAGGTTTTCTTGTGGAAGAAACGAAAATAGGCCTAATACGTAAAATAAAGAGAGATTTATTGCCTTTAAAATGATTGTTATTTCAAGCTTTAAGGATGAGTGGCTTATGAAATATGTGGCATTGGCGTAAAAGGCTGCTAACAGTAAAATCAACACAACTTAACACTATGAGGCCCGAGCACTTTCATAGTAAACTTCCCCGGAAGCCGGCAATATTTAAAAAAGAAAAAAAAAACAAATACATAAAATAATTCAAACACTGAATAGATTCAACACAGTTCAACATGTATGTGTAAAACTGTAAACATACGTACATACTACATACATATGCACTGACTCACTGAGACTGATATTCAAATCAATTTTATTTAAAAACATAAATTATAGTTTTTATGTATTTTTTGTTTATCTTAAAATTTTTTATACATAGAAAGCATAGAAACCAAAAGAGTAGTTTGTGTTGGTATGTATTTATGTACATGTTATGTATATTATGTGAGTAGGAGCACATCTGTGTGATGAATGATGGTAAACATCGCACACATAATGCGTAACCAACTAATCAATTAATTATTGATCGCGGTCGGCCTCTGGGGATGTTTTGTTTGGATTCGGATGCCGAAGCCGTGGGACTGAAAGTGTTAAAAAACAAAAATGGCTGCCGCGCTTAAACGGTTTGAGATAATTTTTTTTTTTTGGAATTGTTCTTAATACCTCAAATGAAATGGAAAAAACTGTGAGAATATTAATTTTTTCTAAAATGGTCGAGCAATAAGATTGTGATGAGAGAAGCAAAAATAAAGTTTGCTAGTCTAAGAATAAATCATTCTTAAAGTAAGATTGATCATTGCTAAAGTCGATAGTATGCATTGGTCGTATAATTCTATACATATACTGGTCGTGTGTTCGTTTTACTTTCTCTACCGGCCCGAGTAAAAAAAGGTTCATCATTTCAAATTCGTTTTTGACTCTAAACATTAAACGAAAATATAGTGGATTTTAGCTAGATGATTTTGTTTAATTTATTTTAAAAGATATATCTATTTTGAACCTATTGTCTTAAATTTTTTAGTATAGGCAAACATATGTTCATTGAATTTATCTTTATTATCTTTACCTGTTAAGGTCGTCATACATATCGTTTCAGAACCACATTTTAAACGATGTGGTTCAAAAACCGTCTTTTTGTGTGCGTTTTCAAAAGCCGTTTTTAAACGTCGCCGTCGAGTAAAATCGCCGAACGTCTAAACGTGTAAAACGTTATGACTTTGTGATAGGATACAGTGGTTAGCTATACAATGATATTTCGTTTTTCTTTTGATACAATATAACTGAATATTTGTAATTTCCTATATATTCAATCTATTGATAATTCCTGTATATTTATTAAAAATTAATATTCGTGATGAATCTAAACAGATATCTTGCTTAATTTTCATTATTTATCAAATTAATAACAATTGATTTATAATAAACTTCTACTATTTATGTAGAATCGGTTTCATAAAAATCTGGATCAAGTTTTACGTCTCTTTGTCTAGCTCTGTAAAATGAAATATAGCAAGAAAGTGTGCAGATTTTTTTGAAACTACCTAATTATTCATTCTTGAACGTCATCAACAAATTTTTAAATCAAAAATTATTTTTATACAGAATGATTCAGATGGTTTATACTAATGGTAAATCACAGTATACCAATATAATTTATTTATTTTCAGACAAATGACGCATTGGTGGCGCCTTTGTTGCGGTTAAACAATTGTAACTTAAATGAAGCTGAGAAAACGTTAAAAAAATATCAAAAATATAGTGAATTAATTATATTATATCAAACCAAAAAGCAACATAAAAAAGCTTTAGATCTTTTACAAAAACAAGCAGATGAACCAGACAGTAGTCTTAGAGGTCACGAAAGAACAATTCAATATCTACAACATTTAGGTAAGATAAAAAACTACAAAAATATTTAGAAAGATACAAAATAAAATTCATTTTATTTTGTAGGTGCTGAACATATTAATTTAATTTTTGAATATGCTGGTTGGGTGTTGGATAAACATCCGGAAGATGGCTTAAAAATATTTACAGAAGATTTAGAAAAAGTAGAAAATTTACCACGGCCAAAAGTCTTAGATTATTTACTAAGGACACATAAGGATCTAGTTATTCCATATTTAGTAAATAACTTTTTTTTTTTTTAATTGATAGGTATGTTCCAACAGACACTCGAATTAATTCTCGTTTTAACGTTTTAATGAGCATGCGCATAGTTAATTTTACTCTTCCAACTAGGAAGAATTCCAGTTTACACAGAATTTCAAATTCTGTGTTCCATGAAGTATTTAAAGCAAACTCGGAACTCACCTGAATTGGTTTTTGAAGTTCTTGCTACAGAGTAAGTATTTCAAATTCTAACCATGCGCATTAACGAATATTTTATTTTTAACCTTATAACTTTAAATGATAATCAAAATCAAACAAATTTAAAAATTTGAAATGTTTTGTCAAAGGAAATTTCAAATTTTTTGCTTTATTTAATTTCTTTAATATATATATATATATATATATATATATATATATATATATATATATATATATATATATATATATATATATGTATATATATATGTATATATATATATATATATATATATATATATATATATATATATATATATATATATATATATATATATATATATATTAAATTAACAAACAGGTATATTTTAATTACTTATTTTATAAATTTTGATATTATATTATTTTGGTTAGTATAGCAATTCCCCAAAGAACGTGTTCTTTGAAACCGTGTTGTTCGAGACCACAAAAAACAGTCATTCCATTTCATTCAAAAAAAAAAAAATTCCATTCAGTTTGCAAGTTGTGGGTATTCCAAACATATTGCGGCTGTTAAAACCTACTTTTCGTTATCGAACATTATCGATAACGAACTACTTATCATAAATTGGTTATAATTGTTTAATTTAAGCTCTATTAGTTCCTCTGATTTGGTCAACAATAGATATTTTTAAAAAAATTACATTTCGTTACTTTCGTAATCGTAAACTTTTGATCGTAAATATCTCGTAAACCGTGCATCGTAGCTCAAAAATAAGGAAATTTTTGAAGGCTTAAGCGAAGCAAGTTGTGGGTATTCCAAACGTATTGCAACTGTCAAAAACCTACTTTTCGTTATCGAAAATTATTGTCATCATAAATTGATTATAATTGATTAATTCAGGCTCATTAGACCCGTTGATTTAGCCACCAACAGAATATTTTCAAAAAAATTAGTTTTCCATACTTTTCGTAAACGTAAACTTTTGATCGTAAATATCTCGTAAACGGTGCGTCATAGCGAAAAAATAACGAAATTTTTGAAATCTCAAGCGAAGCAAGTTGTGGGTATTCTAAACATATTGAGACTGTCAAAACTTACTTTTCGTTATCGAAAATTATCGATGTCGAAAATAACAATATTTTCAGAATTTAAATATGTAAATTTCTACACATTCGTTACCATTTTTATATTCTCTAAAAGTTTTAGTAGTTTTTATTTTCAGTATTTTTTCAGTAACAGATTTAATTTACACGATTTTTATTCGTGTAAATCAAATCCACATAGAAGGCATATATTCGCATACATTGAGGACCGGTGTAACTTTATATCAAATATTATGTATATAATATACGTATTTTATTCTTTTTCAAAAGAATTACTTAAAAATTGTCTTCTTTGAAACCGTGTAATTCGGGGGAAGGTACCCGTGTTTTTCAGGACCCGTGTTAAGTGTTCTTCGGAGGTTACCTGTAATAAAGTAAAATATGGAGAATTTTCCTTACTTTTTAAAAATTAAATTAATGTATTTTAATGTACAATATTAATTTTGTAATGGATATGTTTATAAATATTCTTCATAGTATAGCAGGTATAGAATATACATAACTCAAGTCTTTAGTAGAAACATCTTTTGAAATCCCTTACAATTAATTGAAACGTTCCTACATATTTATTGAATTGAAATTCTGAACTGAATTTGATGTAACATTATGGAATGGATTCGATAACTGGATTCACTCGAGTTGGAAATTCTAGTGTTTGTTGGAACATACCTAAAATAAATTCAGAGTTTTTCTAATTAGCAGGAAAATATTTTCTAGGAACATGTGGTCCATGTTTGGGATGATACAAATTCCCTATTTCATAATGCTTTAATACATCAATATCGAGAAAAAGAACAACAATTACTTGCAGAAACTGCTTCAGCATCAGAAAAGAAAGCTGGTCAGCATATACGTAGCAAATTATTAGACTTCTTAGAAAAATCACCCCATTATACACCCGAAACTGTTCTAGCGCATTTCCCTTACGATAGTAAGATTTCGTTTTTTATATCATTCTGTTTACACGTAACTGTAGCTAATTACGAGAGTATATTGTATCAGCTAGTGTAAAACATTTTCGTATTTTTTTAATGTTCTTAATATTTTTTTACTTTTGGGTAGGTTTATACGAAGAACGTGCAATAATTCTTGGAAAATTAGGTAAACACAAGGAGGCGTTATCAATTTACGTTCATGTACTTCGGGACATTCCACGTGCCATAAATTACTGCAACACCGTGTCCGATAACGAGCAAGCGAAAAACGCAAGTGGAGAAAATAGCAGTGTTTATGTCACATTAATTAACATGTTACTTTCGCCAACAACGGCCAACTTAGTTGGTGCAGGCGTTGGAGTTTCGGGAGTTATTCCTCAAAATTTTGTTACTGATTTAGAAACTGCTTTGATGCTTTTAGATAAATATGCATATAAAATACCACCAGTAGAGGTCAGTTAGATTTTTCTTTAATTTTGTTCCACGAGTAATATTTAAAAATGATTTTAGGCCCTGAAAGTTTTGCCTGATAATGTCCCACTTGGTAGAATAAGACATTTTCTGGAAACATCTCTACGAACTAAATTAAGTGAACGACGGCAAACTCAAGTATTAAAAGGTCTACTATATGCGGAACATTTACAAGCTCAAGAGCTTCGTATGATGTACGAGAAACAGAACATCCTCATCACAGAGTTAAATGTTTGTAATGTTTGCAAGAAACGATTCGCTAATCAGAGGTAAGAGTTTGTTCGGGTTGACTCAAGAATCAAAAAATTATTCGTAAAAATTATATTCATATAAAATCCTTAAAAAACCTTTTTTTGTGCGGTCTTTTTTTGTGCGATTTTGCGATTATGTATTACATATTGGTATTTAAATTTGTATTATTAAATTGGTATTATATATTATACGTACATGGAGATGACAATCGATGCCCTGCTCTCCAAACTTGCATTTATTTCTGTCTAACATATCGGTCTATGGTTTATCATTATCGCTCTGACATCATTAGGAACTTCTCATTTACCCCGCACCGCAGCTGCACCGATTATCTGTACATATAAAATTATATGTATTATACCAATTAAACGTATAGGTATATTTTTACTTAATACTAGTTCTAATTTTACCACCACAGACGCGAGTAAGAATCTTTGCGTCGCAAATACTTAAAATTAACTTCAAGTTTATCTACGTCACTAACAAATGAAACCAGTCTAGGCTACAGTGACTGTATAATATTCTTTATAACAGTGTGGCCATTGGAACCATATCCGCCATATTCAGGCCAAATTTGAAGTGAGTAACCGTAGTAACAGAATAAACAAGGTATACAAATTCAATGCATTTGGCCTGTTAATGGCGTCAACCAATCAAAAACTAGACCTACTAATGGCCACACTGTTATCAAGTATATTATAAAGTCACTGTAGTCTAGGCATACTGCCTTAAGTTACTATAGTTACCCTAGCATTTTTCTAAACATCATTTTAAATGGTTTAGAATAATATAGTATCAAGATGGTTATGGGCAAATTAAATAAATTGAACTGTATTAAATAAATCATCTAGTAGCTTGGTTAAGCATCATTTTGAATGGTTCGAAATATAATAACATTAAAGATACCGTGAATAATTTAAATAAGTTAAACAGTATAATACAGTATAAAATATTAAGTCGTATAACAATCTAATCAATCAGCCAATCATTAACGTTTCGCTTTAAATTCCGTTACATTTGTCTGACTCACTATTTTCGTTATAGAAGTTCTATTAAAAAGAATTTTAAAAATTCATTTAGGATGGTGTTCCGAGATTTATCATTTTTCTATATTTAATTTCACTTGACTACTAATCTGTGTCGCTTGGTGGCAACTCAATTTTAAATAGCTATTAAAATACAAACTGAAATGTTTCACGGATATTTTGTACAATGAGAGAAAGAGAAAAGTGCAAGGAAAATACCCCCTAGTTGCATATTTTATATAATTTTCAATTCGTGTAATAAAGATTAACTTTTTAAATGATTAAGACGAGTTAACTCGACCTGCAATATGGCGGATCAGAATGATGTGATATGTATATATTCACTGGTACAGATGCCGCTATCTGTGACAGATTTTCGAAATACAGTATAATTCTAAGTAATGTTCAATTTTATCAACATAGTTTAGTATAATTTATATTTGTAAATTCCTAGGGTTCACTTTTTTGATACTGGGGTTAGAGTGTCTATAATAAATAGAGTGGTGACATGAGTGCTGAACGCTAATTGGTTCCGGCATTTTCTATCATAAAATACATTGGAAATAAATTAAATGTTAACAAAAACCATTTAGTTTAATTTAGAAAGAATAATTAAATTAAAAATTTTGAATTGTTCATTAATTCATAACTTATTAACAATAATTATGAATTCAAAAATATTTACTCAAACATATTGTGATAATTAATTTTGAAGCTCTCGCTCTGTTTTGGACAGAAAATGGATGATATATCACGACTCTATTTATTATAGGCAGAGATGGGAACAAAAGGTCCCTAACAGAGTCGCCATATAAAATATTTTGTACTGGGGGGCTACGAATAGAACTGGAGGGCTGTCATAAAACGTAAAAATATTATCAATCTTTTTAAAAATCATTTTTACGACGTTTTACTATTAATACCACATCGTTAATGTTATTTTGTGTCTGTTTGTGTTCTTTAATTGCCAATATTATGAATCATTTTGCTTGTTATATGTACATACATATCTTTATATTTTTCTAATGCAAAAACAAAACCATGTTCAGTCTTGTGAGCGACCTACTAGAATGATAAAATTTACTAATACAATTAATTTTGTTTACGTTAAAGCAGGTATAAAGAAGGTGACATGTACATATTATTAAAATAATCACAACGGAAATAGAGATATTGTTTACAATATAAATGTTTTGAATTCGTTTAAATTAATTTCTATTACAGTCGACCACTTATTTATTCAACATTAATTTTTTTAAATTATTTTTAAAATTAAAATTATATATTATATTATGAAAAATGGGTAATTTTTAATTTTTACTGATTTGTTCTTTAAAGCTTCCTTAGGCTAGTCATCAAATCCAGGGGAAAATCCTCAGCCTTCTAATAAAATTTATAGCCCCCCAATTCAAAATATTTTATATGGCGATTCTGTTCGGGACCACTGTTCTCCCAACTCTAATTATAGGGACTCTAGTTGGGGTCTGACTTTTTTCTTTTTTTTTTTATCACCGGCTGTAAAAGGTCGGGCGTTTTGAAACAAAAAAAAATTTCTCTATGGTTAAAATAAAAGGTTTAAGCTGCTTATAAATATAAGATTGTCATAGTGTTATTAATAAAATATTGGATCGTAAAGGAGCATCCACATTCTCGCGAGGTTGGCCGAGTACGAGAATGTAGACGGTCATTTCGTTGTGCCTCGCAGATAGTGTTATAACGCTATTCATATATCTCAGCCAACCTCAGCGAGGAACCTCGTCCAACCTCGGCAAGAATGTGGTGTGCCCTTAATGGGTTAATTTTTGTAATTTTAGAAAATTAATTTATATTTTTGTTACAGCGCTTTCGTGAGAAATCCAAATGGAGATATTGTACATTATTCTTGTCAAGATAAGAAAATATAATATCTAAGTAAATTGATTTAGTAATTTTATAAATATGTAAAAGCTTATAATATATAATTTTTATACCTAAATACATATTTATTATTTTATATGTTCCTTTTATGAAATAAAACAATTTAAAAGTAATTTAATTTTTTCTTTAATTAATCTTAATTATGTTTTGTTTGATTAATTTAAATATTAATTTTTTTTCTTATTTTAAATTATTGTAAGACAACGCCCTTTTAATTTGAATTAACCGCGTTATACACAGCATCATAATTATTTCTCGTTTAGAATTAAAAATTAAAAACTATATTTGGAAAAATTATTAAATATGTAAAATTAGATATTTTCTAAAAATTTGGGAGCAATAAAGTGAATAAATTTATAGTTTTTATAAATTTTAATACAAAAATTAAATGGATCTATTTTATAATGCGGATGAGTACATCATTCATATTTATGTATAAGTAAAAGTAATGTCAGAAAGCGGGTAATTTTTGATGCAGTCCGCAGTCGCGTATCTGTTCATCGGTTCGAGTCGTAAGTGTGTGATAGCCTTTCGAGGAATATAGTTGAGAAATTTGACAGTTTTAAAGTGTTTTGTATGTGTTTTTTGTATTTTTAAGGTGGAGTACATACTTTTTAATAAATGTAAGTACAAAAAATTCATTCATTCAAATATTTTTATAATTAATTTCATTTTATTTCCAAATTTAATTGATTGATTTCATAAAAAATGGCTGGTACAATTTTGAAAATTGTTTAGGTGTAACCTGATTATTTTTGGTAAAATTTAAATCATTGATTGAATTTAAATATCTTATTTAGTTTCATTTTAAGTTTACTTAAATATTTTTTGTGGTTTATTTGAATTTTATGTGATATTTCATTCAATAATTGATTTTAACCTAAACTTGATTGCTGTAGTACGCTACTGCTGTACGATTTAATCTCTATTGCCATTATTTTTACATAGAATGACATCACCAATTTAAATTAACTTTTAAATGTACCGATACGATTTGATGTTTTAGTGTATATACTTAGGTATATGTTGAACAGGTGAATTTTTTTTATCATAATTATGTGATGAAAATTGTAATTTTACTTTTTAATTAAGTAATTGAGTCAGATCGATTGCCTTTTTTTAGTTTTTACTTAATACTAATGTTAAGTGACTATTTTTGCCGGCCGGTTCTATACATGTACTAAAATAAAATTATCTTTACTTGAGTGATAAAGATTTTTTGTAAATTTTGTTTTCTTTATAGATAACGACGAATTATCTTCTTTTTATTTAATTTTGTAATATTTAATTTTTTTTGGATATTATTTAAGCATTGTAGGAATCGTAGGAATGAATCATACTTAAATATACATTGCCACTGTAATATGGGTACACTGGGTACTATTTGAACTATAACCAGTTTATTGATTGCTTAATGTTCAGTTCCTTATCATACAGAAATTTTGTTTCAAAATTTGATAATTTTCTAGTTTTTATAATTTATTATTTTTTTAAAAAAATACATTTAGGTGTATGTATACATTTTGGATAAATTCAGTAATAAATAATAATTCCCTATAAATATAAGAAGGATATAGGTCAACTTTTGAATGGGTTCACAAGTTTGATGCCCCCTATTGTATTTGCCACATTATAAAATAATGACTAAAAAAAACGGTGTCTTTTTTAAATTTGGAAGTTCAGTGCGAAGGTATTAAATGCACTATCAGTTCAAATCAAACAAGGTTAACAGAATAATTACCAAATTTTTTTTCATTGTTTCTTAAATTCCAAATTATTTTTAAACATACCCGCTATTACTTATTGATTTAAGAAAATTATACATTTAGAATAAAATTACATTATGTGTATTATTTAAAACATGTTTAAAACAATGTTTATATCATATTGTGGATTGTTTTTGTATTAGTCATTATGTAATTTATATGTACATAGTACGTTGAACGGTACTAGTACATATTATATAATGTTTCCGCTACAGTGTCTACCATTTTTATCGACCACTAGTATAGTCTATCCTGACTTTGCTCATCGATCATATATTTTTATCACTTATTACACGAGAGGTTTGTATTTTTTCGAATAAATTTGGGTTTGTCTAACGAAAATTTATTGCCTAGCAATTTAACGAGAAGAATTGTCAACTAACAAAAACGCGACAGCGGAGCTGAAGCGTTTTTGGGTTGACAATTCTTCGAGTTAAATTGCTATTAGGCAAGAAATTTGAGTTGTAGAAAGCACAAATTTATTCAGAAAAAATATAAAACTCAAGTGTAATACGGTAAGATAATTTCACGAATAAAATAAATTAGCTGAATTCTTTTTTGTGCGGTGGATAGAGACCGCATAAAAAAAATCGCACAAAAAAATATATTCAAAAATATCATAAATATCTATAAGAAGTATATTCGATCCAGATTGTACAAAAAAAACTTTAATTTCCTTGGAAGTTGCTTCTATAAACAAGATAAAGCATTAATTTACAAGTAGAAACATTTTATTTCAATTTTATAATATTATGAAAATTTTGAAAAATACATCTTTAACAAAATTAAATGATGCAATAACTTATGTTCTTATGCAATGTATTGATTAAATGCTTAAAAGCCGTTAAAGAGAATTTTTATCAAATAAAGTTATTATAGTAACTGTTTAAGATTCTTACTGTCTCATGATTTTGATTCACATTATGCATTTTAGTGGCCATTTTTTACAAACCGCATAAAAAAAATCGCAAAAAGAAATCGCACAAAAAGGGACCGCATAAGAGTTCAGCTGTATAATTCATATTATAATTTAGTATATTGTTACTGTGGTTCTGAAGCTAGTAAAATTTTGTACCATTTTTATCGCTGTAAAAGTCTGCCCTAACTTTTTTCCATGGTAAAAGTGAAAAGAGTACAATATTCTTATGGGACTTGATACATATGAGTTAAATTATCTTACTAATTAACTCAATGGCTGCCAAACAATTTTTGTTTGTAAAAGACAGGTTTAAAAACATTGATAAAGAGAGAAAATTGTTTACATATTATCTGCGTACTTCTGGAAATATTTTATTTTAATTGTAAGATTTTTGTTTCCTTCATAAAATATAAACATTGTTATGTGTTTTGTAAAGTCGGTATTAAACTAATATTTGGAACATGTAATAATTTTTTTAAAATTATTTCAGATGTCATTATGATATTCATTTTAAGTAAAATACATTCTACAAAAACATAAGTAAAGAGAATGAAGAAACCATTATCTACCATTCTTATAATTTGACATTCCCACTTTGTGTGTATTGCACAATATCTTACGTATTCTTAATTTTATAAATTATAATAATATAATACTGACTTTATAAGAAGCGTACGTGCATGAATACCTGCTGCAGATCAACCCTACTGCAATGTGGCCAATGTCAAATGTGTTTTTATAGTTGACAGAATAATTTATTGATTTTTTATAATATGTAATACATACATATTTAGTCAAACTTTCGAAAATTTTTTTGCTAACAATAATAAACAATTTTTTTCATGCTCTTATAGTACACTGTAAATTCAATTATGTTAAAACATTCAATAAAAATTATCAGAAGCAAATTTTATATATTTCTGTAAATATTTATATATAAAATTATCCACAGTATTATTTTTTTTATTATTATTTCATTTTAAAGCAAGTTGGACAACTAGAGAAATATCAATTTAACTTTAATTTAACATTTTTCGGGGAAAAATTTTTATTAGAAAATAACCCAGTGTGGATTTTTAGTGTCCTTGTAATTTATTTTTATTATAGAATTGAGAAACAATATTTTTCAATTTAAACCATTCGAGTGCAGCTTAAAAATGTCAAAATGATTAATGACCTTAAAAATATAGTCTTGTCTTTTGTTGCAAGATATATTTCCCTCTTTGTTTCCTTTGGCATGTTAACATGCCAATGGCACTGAATCGGTTAATTGTTAATCTTAGAACTCAGTATGTATTTCGAAGTTTTCCTAAATGATACTATACTATTGCGAACATTTTTGCTGAGATAATCAATTTCTTCTTACATTTTTTCATTGTATCTGTGATGATTTAGTCATCATAAGTCAAAAAGTTCCCATATAGCTCATTTCCATCTGAATTAAGTTACAAATATTGTAACTTCTTTAATTCATTTTTAGAAAGTTCAAAGATTAATATTTTGAATGTTGTTGGTCTGTTTTTTAGTTCAATCTTTTTTATTCATTCCACTCTTAGGAAAATTGATCGGGGTGTGATTGTGGCTTCCATATATATGACTCTAAAATTTGAAAGCGGATTTCTGTTCAGAGGGGCCTCTTTCTGATAAATTGGAAGAAGTCAAGA
Organism: Brachynemurus nebulosus; assembly: GCA_035578155.1. NCBI lineage: Eukaryota > Metazoa > Arthropoda > Insecta > Neuroptera > Myrmeleontidae > Brachynemurus > Brachynemurus nebulosus. Next base: position 53,896,162 of record JAPWDM010000001.1, on the reverse strand, counting down.
AATTAAGAAGTCAGGGAATTTTTTAATTTATAATATTTAAAATATTTTCTGATGAAAGTTCCATGCTAGCATATCCCATCTATTATATCCTTTTTTTCTCTAGGGTAAGGAAACGCAGTATCCTGAATAAAGAAATCAATGTGGGTCTATTTAGGATTTCGAGTGCCATTAATGGCGTCTTGTCTTCGTATCTTCAAAGTTGACGTCAAAAGAAATTCATAATGTTCCTAATTTTTATTTTTTTGATAATCCTACTATTTAAGAAAAAATTCTAGAGTATACATCCTGTCAAAATATCATTTACATTTCAATAAGAAATGTACAATTCATATCCATAAAAAACATACTTATCCTTATTGCATTTCTATTCATGAGGATAAATTATGATGTCGGGCTGCAAATATATACACTGCATAATGTCAGGAGAAATAATAACAGAATTAATGAATCACAATATTATCATATATGCACAAAGAGTGGGATTGGATAAAAATTTGTAATACTCAAAAATAGAATAATTAAGACAGACTACAGTATGATTTAAGCAGATATGTAAATTGATAATTCATGGAAAATTTTTCATTTAAAAAATGTATTACATAATTAGAAATTACTATCCGTTGGTCAGTTTGAGAATAAATCTACATACCTAGTGAAAACTGGAGTTCAGATAGTTTAATTTAGTACTAAGTTAATGAAAATTATTTTGAAAGTTTGCTATAATAGTAACAGTCTAATACCAATTGTCTAAAACGGTTATAAACTCAACTTTGGAATTATAGGCTATTGACTATGTACAAAAAAACAGGGAGAAAAGGAACTAATTTGTAACAGGTGTTTTATTGTTTCATATGTTTCGTTGTACCCCAAAGATGATAAATTCGCAAAGTGCTATAAAATTTAGGCGTGCGTTTTTACGAACGGCGTAAACTTATCGACACTTACGTTTTTTCACTATAACTCAAAAACTATGCATTTGTCGTAAATACACATAATATGAGTTTTTGTAGAGAATTAAATTTCCTATCGAAATGGCACTTTATGAACTCAAAAAGCTTTTTTCTCAACAAAATAAGTCAAAACAATTATCTTAAAAAAAAAGCTCAAATTTTTCAATTTTTCTTTTTTTTTAAATTTTTGAGTAATACTTTTTTCTGAGTGAATTTAGGTATAGGGATTGGTTCACAAAAAAGAAAGCTGATGTAATTCCCGTCAGAATGGTGACCGATCAAAATATTTTCGATAAAAACCGGCTGAGATACAGTCGTTCAAATTTACCTACATTTTTACAATTTTATTTCTTTTGACTTTTATACCATATTATTTGTAATTTTTACACAAAAAAATTATTTTTATTGAATACAAACATTATTTTTGCTTTACCAGAGGTAACGATAAAAGTGGTAACGATAAAATTTTGATATTCATATGATCTTAGGTATAAAAAAAAAAACTTTAATATTGTACTAATTTATAGTTCTAATTTTTTTTAAAAGTTACGTGTATCTATTATATTTCTCTCATAATGTTTTCAAATTCAATATCAATATCTTCATCAACATCGTTTTGGACATCCTCTTCTGTCATTTCTGGAACATCCGCATTTTCACAATTTAGGCCCATACATTCTTTGCAGAACATGGAGCAGCTAATTCCTATAATTTTCTACAGCCGCAATTTACGTCATAGAATTAAATCGTAATTTCTCTTTATGGCATTAAGGCCAACAGTTTAGGTAGTTCTCGGTTACAACTTTTTCAAAAATTATCAAAAAGCACAAAATTTTCTCTAACCAATTTCCCACTAACTTCTGATGCTACTAAATATCAGGGTTTAAGGACGTACCACCAAATTCAACAGTGGGAAGGTAATATTTTAAATCCATTTGAGTGGGGTTGGAAAAAATCTAAAAGTGGATTAGTGCCAATTAAAACAACAAAACCTCCTGCACTACAGAATTTACTGGAACAAATAGCTTGCGGGTGTATAAAAGGTTGTTACAGAAATTGCAGCTGTAGAAAATTAGGAATTAGATATTGATATTGAATTTGAAAACATTATGGGATAAATATAATAGGTACATTTAATTTTTTTTTAACAAATAGAACTGTAATTTAGTACAATATTAAAGTTTCTTTTATACCTAAGATCATATGAATATCAAAATTTTTAGCAAATAATTTTATCGTTACCTCTGATAAAGCAGAAATAATTTTTGTACTCAATAAAAATAATTTTTGTCTGTAAAAATTACAAATAACATGGTATAAAAGTCAAAAGTAGTAAAATTGTAAAAAAGTAGGTAACTTTGAACGACTGTATCTCAGCCGGTTGTTATCGAAAATAGTTTTATCGGTCACCATTCTGACGGGAATTACATCAGCTTTCTTTTTTGTGAATCAATCCCTATACCTAAATTCACTCAGAAAAAAGTACTACTCAAAAATTTAAAAAAAAAGAAAAATTGAAAAATTTGAGCTTTTCTTTAAATAGTTTTTTTTTTGACTTATTTTGTTGACAAAAAAGTTTTTTGAGTTCATAAAGTGCCACTTCGATAGGAAATTTAATTCTCTACAAAAAATCATATCATGTGTATTTACGACAAATGCATAGTTTTTGAGTTAGAGTTAAAAAACGTAAGCGTCGATAAGTTTACGCCGTTCGTAAAAACGCACGCCTAAATTTAATAGCACTTTGTGAATTTATCATCTTTGGGGTACAATTGAACATATGAAACAATAAAACACCTGTTACGAATTAGTCTCTTATTCAGTCTCAAATTACAATCGGAATTACGTAGATATTGGTGACAATGACAATTTAACTCATGTGTATTTTATAAGAATATTATATTTGTTTTCTTACCCCCCCCCCCCCAAAAAAAAAAAAAAAACAGGATAAATTTTACAGTCAAGAAAGGGGTCGGAAATGACCATTATTATAATTATCATTATCATCTTGTTTCCACCGTTTTAGTTTGTTTTTTTCGCAGTCTGGTTTTTCGATTTTTTTAATTAACTTTTTTATGACTAAATTTTTCAGTTTAATTTTGGATTAACCATGATTTTGATTTGTCCGTCCTTGTTCTCTCCATTACTGCACCGAGTAATCGGTGTTAACTGTATTTTGACAATATGGATGGTGTTTCTAATGAAGATAATACGCCTGAGTCTATACTACGAACTGGTCAAGATAGAAAAGACAGGCATGTATACAATCAAGCTTTTTATTTGGGGGGGGGGGCATCATATAGAAAAAATGAAAAAAATTAATTTTTTTTTTAATTTTCAAAATTTTCAGAAAAAAAGTAAACTAACAAACTAAAAATTTGTTCTCTGAAGATTTTTTGTTTATAGTGAATCTCACCAAAATCATTATTTTGATCTTTTTCTGATAGTTTTTATGTTACGTCACACATTTCTAATAACTAAAAGAGTATTTGGAAAAAACTAAAGAAGTTGAAACTAAAGTAGTATCTTGTGAATGAGCTCTCCGAGCAAAACTAATGTAGTAAAATGCTAAAGTAGTATAATACTTTAGTTCTAATTAAAGTAGTTTACAAAACTAAAATAGTAAATTTCTCTGATTTGGTGCGCGTCAGCCTTAAAGTAGTATTATCTACAAAGTAAAAATTGTGCTTTATTATGCATACAAAATGGAACACCAACATAATGTAACGTTCATATCTCCTTTATTTAAATTATCCGACTTCTATCATCCTTAATTTATTCTTGAGTAAATATTATTGTTAGGGTTAAGTGTTAATTAGATCCAAAACGTTAAATGACTCAGTTAGCCAAACTGAGTCATTTAATTATAATTCACTGATAGTGGTAACAGGAAAATATTTCACCGCACGATTTAAAAAAAATTAATGCCACCCCCCCCCCCCCCCCCCACTTCTTGTCGAATTAAATATTTTGAGAACAATTTTTGTCTGTTGCTTCATTCTGCATACAAGCGTAATGGTGTAACCGTTATTTACAGAGTTTCAAAGAAAATCGTACTTCATCCCAAAAGAGTAGTTCCCTTAAGTAAAATCGGGAATATAAAAAGAGTTGTATACGTATCTATTGATACAAAAATTACATTAATAACGCATTTCTCCATTGAATTGACTGTTGCTTCATAATTTACAAAAATATTTATCGCGGTTTGAAAAGTGAAATACATAATTATGTAGCAGTTTCATCTAGTGTAAAATAGCTTTCAGAAAACATAATACAAAAGTGATAATGATAAAGGTACTATGTTCGCATATATCGTTATTTAAATGATAGTAATACTAATACCAATAAATAATAGGATATGATGCAAAATATTATAGTTGATGACAACCGGAAATACCATTTAACAAGTTTCAAACACTCTTGTAACACGTCATACATATGTGTGTGTGTATGTTATGTTACATATGTATATGATACCAATTATTATTATTATTATTATTGCTCATTGCTCATATCTATTTAGAGAGCTTCATACGGTACGAACTATGGACGTAACTTGAACTGGTACTAAAGAATTTTTATCGTTAATTTTTATTTGTTGTTGTTTTTGCTTGCGCTATTATTATATACTTGTTAGAAAATATTCAATGAAAGTAAATATGATTATGTCTTAATGTATTAAGTTGAATTGCAAGTTCGCTGGGATGCGAAAAGCGTGGGATTCTTTCCGTTAAAATTGCTTAAGTAGAAGACACATCAAAATTTTATTAATTCTTAGACAGTTATTGTTTCTTGACCCCAATTGAACTCTTGAATTTAGTCAATGTGAATTGAAAGTATACAGTATTTACATGAGCTAAAGCCTGTTTGTAAAAATTAAAACAATATTAGAATTCATGGCCTTTAGTGATGTTTTATAAGGTGGGGAAGAGAAAGAAAATTGTATACAAAACTAATTGGGAATCTTTAAAATGTTAAAATGTATAATAAGCCGAGCACACGCTAAAACAATTAGATTATACGGCCTAAGTAGTGGCTTAAATTACAGTGAAGTTATTACTCCTGAACTACAGAAATCCAGTTGATAATCATTTTTGAACAAAAGAAAAATTAAAATTGAATTCGTTTGTTACCTTGCATCGTATGCCAAATCAAATATTTTGATCGTGTCCAGTTGAATTTAGGCTCGGACTTAAAGCGGCAAAATTTAGGGGACTACGGAAAATTAGAAAATAGGTAATCTCTTAAAAAGAACCCGAGGAATAAACCCAAAACTTACCGGACAGTGATACCAATTGTCAGTTCCAACGAATATCGATTTCATATTGAATTTCGCCCTATTGCTTCTTCAGATTTAAATAAAGAACATTATGAAGAAAATTAAATCGAAATGAAATATAAAATCGATATTTACTGGAAGTAAAAGGGAGCTGTAGCTTCACTAGCCGGAAATCAAATTTGACTGGCAAGAGTTAGGCACCATTTAGGAGTTAAAGAGCTCTAACAAAACTGTTAAACTTTTTTCGAAGTATTACCTGGTTGAAATATCGTGGGTCATATCTGTCCCTCTTAACAAATTTAAATTAAAAACTTCTAAATATGTTTATATTAGGAGTGCAAAATTTTGTTGGGCTCGTGGGCGTGGCGGATCCTTAACAGTTAAAACTCAAATTATGGCGGAAGCACCGAAGAAAATATTTTTATATAATCCATTTCACTTAAATGTAACCATGATTCATCACTTATGAATTTAAAGAATTTCTGTTTTCTTGGCTTTATCTCTTTCATTATTGCACTTCCGTAGATTTTAAATTTGCAGTTTGTTTTTAGAAAAGAGCAGAAGATTGATTTATTTCGAATAAAAGAATTATTTAATTCTTTAAAGATGACTCATGCTCAATTGTATTTGAAATTGGGTATATATAGTTATACATCAGATTGTAACATGTAGGAAAGTAATAAATTGAGTTTTTTTTAACCGTTAGCACTGAAATTCCTTCCACTTACAACTTGTAAGTTTAATAAACTAACATAATATGTCGGCGGTAATACGACAACTAATTAATAGCCTTAATAATAGATCAATTTCGGGAGACAATCGAGATGAGCACTAGGAGTTAATGTAATGATAAGAATCAGACTGAAAATTAGATTAATCGGGCTTAAATTCGGTTGTAATCGAGTACCATTTTATTCTTCTAATAGAGGCTTTGGGGGAAGGAATTCAACCATAAGTGGTAATTTAAATTATACTTTTACAGTACTTACTCGATATCGAAGGTGAAAAAAACACGATTTTTTTAAATTAAACGGGAATGGGAATAAATATGAGTGAAAATTTTTCTTTAAAAGTGGAATCCATTAAAACGAATTGCTACAGTTGAAATGGAGTAGGAGAAAATTGGGCACAAAAATACTCTTTTGCAATCTTCTTATCGGGAAACTTTTGTTTTCTTTTTCTTCATACTGTAGGCCAATTTGATTCATTAATTATAATGAATCTCTCCATCGTTTTTTGGCCTTCCGCAATTCTACTTCCGTGCGGTGACTCATCTCTTGCAATTTTTACAATTCTAGATCGATCCATTTTACTTATATAATCGTCCGATTGCCTCCGTCTTTCAAGTACCCAAGTGCAGACCGGTTGAATATCTAGTCTTTCATATGTCAGTGCATCTTACTCTAAATTCTTCTCAATGTTCTCATTTCGGTCTCAAGAATTTGCTTAGTGTTTGAAGTATCGCACCGCGTTTCACAGCTGTACGGCGTAAGAAGAACTGGTCTGACCACCGATTTTTGTAGATTGAGTAACTACAAAAAAATTTTTAGTAACTCACATAAAAATTTGTATATATTTTTTAAATCAATTTAATTGTAATTCCGGGAATATGATGATTACTATACATATTATATGTATTGAATTTAAATCAATATGTTAATGAGGTGAAGCTAGTAAAAAATTCGTTAAATTGTGTAATTAATTAACAATATTATAATAACTGTTTACTTTGTTGCAAAACTTTCATTTTTATATTTATTTTTATTTATGTGTTATTATTATCCGCTTACTAGATACTCTTTATGCTCTGTTTCAAATACATAATCGAATAATTTTTTTTTATTAAGATTTACAGTTTAAACAAATATTTTTAAAACTAAAAATTTATTAATTATCACTGGCGATAAATTGATGAATAATTTGATCATTTAAAAATAAAGTTGAATATAAGATCTATCTAATCAGTTGTGAATACTTTTATTGATTGTTCACTGATTTGAAAAAATTATCCAGTGTTCTGATTTTATTTTATAATGTTAATAGGCTTGATAATTAAAAATTAATTAATTAAAAACACTAAAATAATTACAAAAAAAGAATATTACTATATTAAAACACACTTTTTCCAGAGTTTTTAAACAAAATAACAACTGTTTTTCAATTGAATCGAATATTAACTCGCTTTTGGCTTTTCTCAACCCTAATGACTAATGAGTATTTTTAACAATAAGTCAGTTATACACTTATACCAGAGTTTCCTAACGGATGGTCCGCGGACGATTAGTAAGGGGTCCACGAGATGTCATTATGATATTATATTCCTACTGTATCACATACACGCAGGGCCGTGGAGAAAAATAGCGGGCCCCGGGAATAAAGCATAAGTGAGGAGCAAAAAACGCACATCTCTTAAAAATTTCTCCCCGAAAAAATAAGTGACGAGCCAAAAAAAAAGTTTTTACTTTTTCCCGGGCCTCTACCGACCGCTACGGGTCCTCTTTTCCAAGCCGGGTCCCGGGATTACAACCCCGCCTACCCCACCCTCTCGTCAGGCCTGCATACACGGTGTATTATTAATTAATAAAAACTAAGGATCATATTATGTTTATACAAGTGTGAGTAACTATTTGTGAGGCTACAATTTTTTTTAAAATTTATTTGGATTTACAGGGCCCTGTCAAAATAGAGATTGGATGAAGGGCGTCTGCCGAAAAAGAATGTTGGGAACCTCTGAGTTATACGAAGGAATCGCTGTCAATTGCCAATTTCCCTTCAGACTTTAAAAAATCTAGCTTTTTCTAAACTTTAATTTTTTTGTACATATGTTGATAAACCTCGGAAATCCACTGATATTTCAGTTACCAGAAGACATTTTAATTAAAATAGAATATTAGTTTGCCCTGATGGATATCTTGAAATAAATGTAATAAATAAAGGTTAAATATGAAATTCAATATTACTTTTGTCGAAATACGATATAAATATCATAATAAAAAGATTATCAAGTTATTTTTATAAAATTTTTAGTTACTTTTAATAAAAAATTTCCTTCCAGTGAATTTTCGTTACCAGTTGTGTCGATGTAAATTAGGTATGTATGATGAAATTATTTATTTGTTAGATATCGTCAAATGGGACTACTTTGCACAAATTGTAATTAATTTTGCACTCAAATTAGATGGATGGAAAAAATACATACATCGTCACGTAATATGTAAAATGTCCTTATCAACTGGTTTTAAATATTATTACGTTACGTAAAACTGTTTTCTTAAAGTGCATTTATTAATATTTGTAGGGCTTCACAAAAATTTTACGGTGATGAATGATGATTCTATTGATTACGTCTAATTAAAACCAGAGGGGATCATCTGTACTGTTAAGTGTAAAATTTTGTATGAATATAAAATAAAAATCCAGAACATATTCTGTTCATTAGCTGTAAATGAAGATAACAAAGTAGAAAGTTGTAATGTTGTAAATACCACTGAAACTGAGCATGCTGACTGCTGAATATTGTGTACAAATTTAAAATCGTGCTGACATGACTGACAATGACATTTTCTTGCATCAAATCGTGATGTCATTGTACACGTCCCTATGACGAGTCGTTTTTCGTGCCAATTTGTTCATTTAAAATTGAACAGTGGTTTTTCAAAAAATTTAACAAAAATTAACTAATTTATACGTAAGAACAAAGCATTTAGAAACATTTTTCAATTGCAGTCAAGTACCCTATTATTTTGTTTTTTAACCATATTTATTTACAAGTTTTCCTAATTAATATATGTATGTATTTTGGCATGTAAAGTTGCCTTTTTACTGGAGCTTGTGTTGCGCCTCTGTTTTTATTTATGTTTTTGTTTATCGAATCTTGATTTAGGAAACATTTTTAAAAATAAATCTTTGTCATGAGAACAATTTATTTCTTTTAACTCACAATCAGTTTTGTTGCATTATACTGAATTTGTCAACAAAATTTCGTTAGTCATAAATATTTTTAAATGAACTTTATTGAAAATTTAGTGATTTTACTTTTATTTTTTGAAGTCTCTCCTCACATTTGAATATGTTATGGGCATCCCACATAAATGTACATTAGGTACATTTAATTCTTCAGTTTTGTTACAAAAGTGTTGTAATTACATACTTTACATACAATTTAGTAAATATTGGTTTGCACCGTCGGGTCACACTATACTCTTACACAGCTAGCCTAAGTAACACAGTACAAGGCCAATCACATCACTATGCTAAAAATAAGTGATGATTTTATAAAAAACATTCACATATTATTTAATAGTGTTGAATTATATCCATGTGTATTAAATACACTACATTCAGATCGTATGTATGTATAAATAAGTACATTTTTATACTGACACATATTTGTGTTGTTGTTAATAATAAATAATTTACATATTTTGTTTATGTTTTCTAATTAACAATAGAAATGAGATGTTCAGATAAGACTAGAACTGAAGGAATTGTCTTAAAGAACGAGTTTAATTCATTTATAGATTATATTTTTATTGTAATACAGAAAAGGTTTTATGTTAGTCTAATTTTTAATGATGAATACATCCGGGTCGAAGGACCAAAATGTTTATCCTAAAATCCTTCTAATTCATTTATTTGCTAAAACTTCTTGTAATACATGTACAAATTGTACTCCTTCCATTTATTGATGGCAGCACTGAGAAGTGTTATATCTTTAAACTTTATTTCAGTTAGTTTGTAGTCTGACTCATTGTTTTGGTTTGAATTGCTCGGACGATCATTACAAAAGGGGAAGATATAGGATATTGTATTTACATACTTTTAAAAAGTGCTGAAAAGGGTTGTGTTTTCTGTTGCAATTGATTTAGAGAAAAACGAGAAAAATAACACAGGCCTGCAAAATTAAGGTCATAAAAAACTTTTTTAATGTTAATAGGTGATCTTTATATTTTTTTGGGTGCTAAATCCAAATTTGAATTTCATTATTTTGTATCACCCACAGTTTTGTCACATTTTGGCTATGTCAGATTTAATGAAATATGCTAATATTCTATAAGAGTGAAAAAAAATAACTTGTACAAGACAAACAGAGCTTTATTTTAACACATAAAATATATTTTTATTCCTAATACTAAGTTTTATGAAGGTTTTAAGAGTCCATGGGCTTATATTTTCTTTCTCTCTTTTCTTTGAAGCTTCGGATGTGGCTTTTTTCCTGTGTGCCGCTTGCTGACTTTCTCGGTGAAAGGACCAACAGTAATCTCCCATCATCCTGGTGTTCCAACGTCCCTGATAGCGTTTTTCCATTATCTTGATATCCTGGTGGAAACGTTCTTCTTGTTCCTCACTGACAGCTCCTAAATTGTCCAGAAAGTAGTCTAGCTGGCTGTTTAAAAAATGAACTTTTAAGCTCGTTAAACATCCCAAATTCTTGAAGCGATTAAGTATATTAGATACAATGGTTATATTATAGTATGGGTCTTTTTTGTTACCCAAAAACTTGTTAACAACTTCCTTGAAAGCAATCCAAGCCTCTTTCTCTTTCACTGTTATATGTAATTCAAACTCAGAGTCAAACATCATTTTTCTTATATCAGGGCCAACGAAGACGCCCTCTTGTAACTTTGCTTCTGATAAATGCGGGAACTTTGAGCAAAGATATTGGAATTATAAGATATTATATTCATTATAAGATATTGGATCGCTGGCTTTCGCATATTTAGTATTATATTGATTGCATTAATTTTCGGAACTATTTTTTGAATATAAAGGTTTATGATGTAAAATGTAGGGAAATGGTGGGTGATACAGCAATTTTATTGTTATTTTCAGATTCAGCACACTAAAATCCATAAAAATATGGTTAAAGTATTAAAAAAGTTTTTTAGTCGTTGGCCTGTGTAATTTTAGTTGGCTTAATACACATGGGTCATTTTGCTCACATGTACTCTACCGAGACAAACTGAACAAATATCGTAAAACTTTTCTAACGGTCAGCAAAATCTAAAATTGTGTTTGGGGTGGCGCACTCTACCAGAAAATTATCCAATAAAATACCGACTTTTTAGTCGATCAAATTTCGTAAGAGTCCCTTAAATATATTTTCTCATATTTTCTAGCACTACTTTTTAATTTTTTTTTAAAACTATTGTTAGTTATATGACAAATTCTTTTTAAATAAATTTTAAAATGTTTGAATAGTACCGTAAAATTGGATGACTTTGGTCCACTTGTGAACTTTACACTGTTATAAGTTTTACACCAAATGATATTAATTTTTGTTTCTAGTTACGTTTTATGGGTCTATATTAGTACTTTTAACTTTGAAATGGGGAAGAAGCTAAAACATTCTAAATATCTTTTTTTTTTAAAATAAGGGTGGCCAAAGTCAGACGGCGAAGTTGGATTATTTTGGCCACATGTTTTATTTGGAAAACGCAAAGAAAGAAATATTTTTTGTTTTTTTTTTGTTTTTTTTTTTTTTTTAAATAAAAATATGATAAAAATACTTCTCTTTTTATGTTTTTTTTTATCAAATTTTTTAAACAAATGTAGCAGGTAAATTAAAAATAAAAAATACAGGGTTTAATTGTAATTTTCCACTTCTGGTATTTTAAAGAAACCTCTTTTGGATGGGATAGGTGCTTACAGGTCGAAAACAACGCAAACTTATGGTGGCCAAAGTCAGACAAATATTAGCGAATAATGCAGTAGGCGATTTTGACCGCCCTTTGGCGGCAAGACCTAAAAGTTTGCTGCCTTGGCTCGTAAAGTTTCCTAAAAGTTGTATCACAGCATATTTTCGCATGAAAGTCATAGATATCGCCTCATTGTGAAGCTGCCCTTGAAGTTTTTGAAGGTAAAAATTGCGGGTTTTTCGTGAATTTTTCTATTTAAACTTTTTCGGGTACTAAAAATCAAATTGTTTTATGTATATAATTTTTTTCGAGTCCAATATAATCTATAGAATCAGTAAAAAATACTATTCCGTGCATAAGTATTATTATAACGTAATCGTGCATAAATAAAACAAATATTGAAAAATGACCAAAGTTGACCATGGTGGCCAAAGTCATCCAATTTTACGGTACTAAAAATTTATAAGTGATTAATTTTATTATATGGGTAGGGTAAAAGCCCCGATTGTGGAACACTATTTTTAGGTATTTCATCAAACTTGCTTATAAAAATTAATAAATGAATTAAACACCCATTTTTTTTTCTTAATAAGCATGAAACCAAGTTTTTTTAATCCAATGAATATGTTTTTAAGAAAATATAACCCCAAGAATTTTGATTTATTAATGTTTTGTTTTATAATTTGTTGACGCGTATAAAAAAACGGGCAGAATATATTAACACCCTTTAAAATATCAGCATAGGCACCAAAAAAAAACACGTATTTAACATACATGGCATACAGTGCCATCGTTTGACATATACTGATATCACGAGTTGCGATATCTTTTGATGTATCTATGTAAGTATTTATTGATGGTTTTCTAGAAAACTGACACAAGTCAAAAAACGTGATTTTGCAGGAAATCATTTTTAAAATTACTGGAACAGATTATTAAGATTTTTTCATCATCAAACTTTTATGCAAAATGGCGCCCATGTGTGTCATATGGTCATAACATAAATAGTGTCCAACATAAATTGCTAGCAGTGCCACAAAGCGTTCGGTCTGTGAAGTACGTTTAAAAAATTAATATAGGTTTCGTAGTACTTACAGTATACGATTTTCGCCACCTAGTGTCATCTAGGATATTTTAAAAAACATCGTGTACTTTCTAACTTACCTATCTATCATTGTTAATTTTTTAGGCCTTCGAAGAAGAGCCTTATAATTTTGGTCTAAAAAATTGAAAAAGAGGGGGAATCGGTAATAATAATAATAAAATTTAAAAAAATAATTAATGAGTTGCACATGCATATACTAGAGGGGTGTCACTGTCCTTAAAAAAAAAAAATAAATAAAAACCAGCCAAAAATCATAAATTAACACTTTCACCATTATATGTGACGAATACATAAAGAAAAAATGACTACAGCAATTTTACGTTTTCATAAAAGAAAGCTAATTTTTTTTTTGGCATCAATTATATTGTGCTCTACTTTAGTCTTTTTGTTGTATATTAACTCTATCGACGATCTATCAACGATATCACCAAAAGGAATGTACATTTTTCTTCTTTTTTATTTTTATACAAACATGTATATATTTTACCTTTTTTATCTTGTGTCACTTTTACAAACTACTGGAACTTTTTTTCTGACTGGTAATATATACTGCCACCTATTATTCATATTTGTGAACTAAATTTAAAAATATACACTGTGTCTTTTTATGTTGGTATCATATAGAAAACTTTTCTTATTAACTCCAAGAAAAAAGTAGTTCTTCCTAAAAAGTTCTGCATGGTTTAAGATCTAAAATGTAAATTGCAATCATCAGTATAAATTTTTTCAGTTGTTTGTTTATAATGTTTGTCAGAAATATGTATTTTGCTCAATATGTATATAATATGTATTTTGACAATATCAAAAATTGTTATGATCAGAATTAGAAAGCTATATATTTAGATACGTAATTATATTGAACTAGATGTACCTGCGACATCGTTCGCGCAACGCATTGTTATAAAATCAATGAGAAGTATATAAGTGTAATAATAGTGTACTGTCAAAATAGTGTACTAGTTGGGCGTTTTGTTAGGAAAGGTTATAACCATCATGGTGTTAATAAACAAAGGAGACAAATTTCCAAAATTAGAACTTAAAATTGTAAAAAGCAACAAAACGTGATTTTTCTTGTAATTCGATATAATTCCATATTCGAGTATAGTTTTAAATTCTGATCAACTTTGTTTATAACAATTTTTGGTATTAATAAAAATAAAAGTACTTTATAATATTAATAGATTTGAGCGTTACTTTACGGTATTCCATATTTGTAAATAATAAACAAATATTTTACTTCGCAAAATACCACTTTTATTTTGAAACTGTGACAATATTGTTTCGAACCGTCAGTTCATTTTCAAACCGAATATTCGAAACAATATTGTCACAGCTTCAAAATAAAAGTGGTATTTTGCGAAGTAAAATATTTGTTATTATTTATAAAAGTACTTTACTTTTGAGCAAAGTTCATAATTTTTGATAAATCGAGTAAACGAACGAAAAAATTTGATAACTGATGATGTAAGTAAAATAATTAATGTACTTAACTCAATATTAGCAAATTTAAAAAAAAAAAGTAGTTTGTAAGTTAAAAAATAGGTATGGCTTGTTTTCAAATTGACACCTGGTTTTTGTTATACAGGTACACCAAGTGTCAGTCAATATTATTGTTTTGAATAAATTAACCTAAAAAAAACTTTTATATGAACAGAATTTAAATGTTCAGAATATGATGATCATGATAATTGATAATAACATGGTAAGTAGATAAAGAATTAGATACATTCAGTTCAAAAATTGTTGATTATTTTTTTTTTTTTTTGGTTTCGGTGAATTTGCAGTCGATTTGTCAAACATGGTTATGTTACTTTTATAATCGTTGTAAATTATTAAGAAAACATAAACCAATTCGTGATTTTATAAAGAAGAGCGTTCCACACTTTGACTAGTCTACTTAAAATGTTCTGTGAGTCTACTAACAATAAATCTACTAAGTACTACCTACCCACGCACTACTATTCTGAAAAAGTTTATATATAAGCTACCTGTAGCTGAAAAAGTTTATAAAAATTGCAAGAAGTTATATTATGTAAGTAGAAAAATAATAATTAGTTAAAAAATTTTAACTATAATGAAAACTAAATTTACTTTTTGTCCCCATAGCAGAACTACGCGCAACACGGCGACATTGTCGCAGAAGGAGAACGGGCTCCTGCAGAAAGATTACTAATCTTAGATTAGCTATCATAAAACCAACTAGAATGTAGTTTGCAGAATGTAGTTTGTTGTGAATTTGACCGTAAAAGGGAAGGAAAAAACTTTATTTATAGTATAGTAAAAATAACTAGAACGTGAAAATATCCTTCTTTAAATCGAAGACAAGTGACTTAAGACTCCGCGAGCGCTGGCGGCTGCTAGCAGGCTGCGCCGTATTGGATATAGACGAATTAATATCGAGAAACAAGCGGTTTATATTTATAGTATAGTAAAAATAACTAGAACGTAAAAACGTCCTTTTAGTAGCGGAAGCATTGTGATCACTTTTGAAAAATAAAAAATTGTTTCTCTCCAAAATTAAATTTTTTACGCACATTTTACGTTTTAGAGCTTCCTGAACAATTTTGGTTTGGTGTCTGTCTGTCCGTCTGTGTATCTCCAATTTTGCACCAAGTGGCATAACTTCCGAACTATTCGATTGTTTTTAATGAAATTTTCAGAAATTATGCAGTTTGGCTCCGCGATGGTCCCCTATGAATTTAATCAAAATCGGAGTAACGGTAGCAATTCCGCTACCATGTAATTCCAAAATTGCACCAAGTGGCATAACTTTTGAACCACTCAATTCTTTTTTATGAAATTTTCAGAAATTATGTAGTTTGGTTCCTATATGGCCCCCTATGAATTTAATCGAAATCGGAGTAACGGTAGCTACGCCGCTACCATGAAATCCCATTAAATGTCAATATCTTATTTACTGCTAGTCCTATCTCGCTCAAATTAGGGTATTTTGGGGGTTAGTTTCTAAAATATTTTTGCTATTATTTTATAATTTAGCCTTTAAGTCTTTTGAGTTACAACAGTTTTTTATAAACTTCAAGGCGAAAATATAATTTCAGGGTATATAATACTATTTTAGAAGACTATTTTAAAGTAGAATACTATTTTAGAGTCTTTTACGACTCAATGGGGTGTGCCCACCCCATTGACAGCGTATTTATGTTTGAAACACGTACATAAACTTCTTCATTGTTTACAAATCAAATACTGGTATAAATCAATTATTCAATTTTTGTGAAAATGGAGATTAAATTAAGCTTTGACGTGCATTTGATTTTGGAATGAAGGAACATTTAATGCTTCCGCAACCTCTAAGCAAAGTTTTTTTACAAATTTCTCTGTTATAGTACTCTTTTTCTCTTTGGTTTCAAATACGAGAATTATTAATTTTTCCATATCCATTTAAATGTATCCTTAATTTATCAAATAATAAGTTTTATAGAATTGTAGTTTGGTACTACAAAAATTGTAACAAATGAAAATATCCGTTAATGGCCAATATTTAATATTTTCCTAGTTACCTAAATCAATTTTTTTTAAAAAAATAATAAGTATTGATTGTGACAAGTTACAAAATATTTTTAAATATTCAAAAATTAATTTTTATTCTATTTGATATGTTTTCCTATCAGTGACAAAGTTTATAAAGTGTATCCTATTATTTATGGTACTCTATGTTATACCTTCAGTGCATATTTCATTCAGTATATATATCTGGCATATTTGGTGAAACTTTACATTACACGTCACAACCAATAGGATCGCTCGTTGCTCAAATGTACCGTTTTGGCGGAATTTTTATTTAAGGTAGATAATTTACATTAATTTCGTTATGAAAACTAAAATTAATCAAACAAAAAGAACTGTCCTAAGAATTTGTGACATGTATAGAATATTCTAAAAAATGTTTCATAATATTCTAAAAAAACATGCATATTCCCTATTATAATTTAATGCCAGATTTGCACTAAATTTAATATTAAACAGTAATTGTATTGTATTTAATAATATATTAAATGTCGAAGTTAACGTTCGATTTACAGTAAACTTACAGAAAGTTTTTGGGTTTTACACATGCCGTCGCAGAAAGGTTGAAAATGTTCTGCTTTGGGGCTTTTTGTAAAAATATGCATTTTTAGAATTTCGTAGTTTTGACAACAAGAAATTCTTATGGTTTGTATAGTCGAAACATCCGTTCCTTGCGAAAGACTTTTCCGTTCCACCAAATATTGCGTCCGACGAAAGGGGTCGCCTAAATCCTGAGCGATTAGATAAATTAATATTTTTAAAGTTAATTGACATGAAATATTGGGAAATGTAATTTTTTTATTAATTTGATTCAATAAACGCATATAATTAACTTATAGTTTCATTTCCTGATTTCTTGAATAAGTTTAATTTATTGATATAAAAAATACTTCTACCTCTACTAATTCGTTATCAATAATGTTTTCTGTTTTTATTAAGCATATTTCAAAATAATCGACTACCGAATCGAATAATTAAATATCGATCTTTTAATCATCGATTTAATCGAGAACCGATTCCAGCCCACTCGATTCCAATCGAATCGGAAATCGATTTTTTTTTAATGAATCGACATGCCTACTCCACCGGAAAAATTTGCTTTAACCTTAAGGGGATGGTAATGAATTTAATTTTTTTTCTCTTTTTTATACTTTCATATGATTGGACAACATTTTAAGATTGTTGTGTCAAAATTTGAAACAAATCGGAGTAAAACTAACTAAGATATAGAATTTTGAGCGTTTGTTGCGCCAATAGGTTTTTGTATTCCAGCCCAGCAGGTACGTGGGAATCCCTGAATTCTTTTATTCATCGATAGGTCTTTGGAAGTATATTAATATATACTATAATCAATGACGTAGTTATGAATAAATTTTTCATATTTAATATTGCATTTGGTAATTATGTACCAATTTTTGGCTCCAAAAGAAAAACTAATATTCCGATTTTAATGATTTTTTTAAATGTTCATTGCTATGGCGGATTAGTTAAAAAAATACTACAACTCGATATTGTTATTGAAAATGCTGGGAAACTGTTGTTAAATTTAAAAAAAATCTATTTTTTAAGATTTCTTTTTTTATTTTGTATGCATGTATGTCAAAGTCGAAGTATATTGTCAAAACTACCTAAACTAACCTAACCTTAACTAATCTCACCATCTAGTTTTTATATCAAAGTCGAAGTATATTGTCAAAACTAACTAAACTTACCTAACTTTAACTAACCTCACCACCTAGTTTTTATAATAAAGTCGAAGTATATGTAGAAGCACGGCTCCACCTATTCTTAGCTCTAAAAGAAAAACTAATGATCCGATTTTAATGATTTTTTCTTTTAATGTTCATTGCTACGGCAGATTAATTAAAAAAATACTACAACTCGATATCGTTACTGATGTCGTTACTCGATATCGTTACTATGTTATTTTGTATGCATGTATGTCAAAGTCGAAGTATATTGTCAAAACTACCTAAACTAACCTAACCTTAACTAATTTCACCATCTAGTTTTTATATAAAAGTCGAAGTATATTGTCAAAACTAACTAAACTAACCTAACTTTAACTAACCTCACCACCTACTCTTGCCTCGACCTTTTGGTCTATTGTTTATTTTGGTCTATTTTATCGAAATATGCACTCAAAAGTTCATACAAACGCAGACACACAAAATGATAAAAAAAAATTTGAAAAAATTGAATTTTTTCAAATTTTAAAAGTTTCCCAGCCTTTCCATTATCGATATCGAATTGTGTTTCGCTGGTATCTATGATTTAAGGTAACAAAATATTTTAAAATAATGAAAAAAATTCGTCAAGTCCTCTGAGAAGGCCTAACTTAGTGCGTGTCAAAAAACACGCACTTGACGAATTTTTAATTAGTTATGTTATAAGTCGTTTCAAATCTAATATGTCTGACGTTTTTATTTAATAATAAAAATTTCGAAATTTTAATTCAATATTAATTATTTTTCAATTGATTTTACGTTCTGAAATAAAGAAAATATTAAGGTGAAATTATAAAAACAGTTAGTTAAGTATTTTAGGCCCAAAAATAAATTAAAAATGTTTATAAAATAGGTAAATAATAGGTCATTCTCAAAATGGAATACATACCCTAAAACTTCGAACTCATTTAAAAACACTTCTACAAATAATATTTAACCCGTATAAAAAGATAATTTAGCTATCCTAATCTCTTAAATGGACTAATAAAAATTATTTGTATACTTTTATTATGCTAATAACTTTAAAAATTCGGTGAAAAATGTTACAATTTATAACTCATATGTTTTGAATAATGATCATCCACCGTTATAAAAATTCACGAATTCAACAAAAATTGTTCGATATATATATATATATATATATATATATATATATATATATATATATATATATGTATTTCTTAAATTAAGTGAGGAAACATTAAATGCGAGGTGAATTTAAATTGAAAAATAATCATTCTATTAATAATAATTTTTGTTATCAGAGGTTTCTTTCAGAAATAACTTCATTAAGATATAAATGTCAAAACTGTTTTTCTATTGGATCGCGTTCCACAAACGGGGCTTTTACCCTATATAAATAAAGAATTTTCAAGGATGATGTATATATGTACAGTATTAATATAATATTTGTTAAAGAAATTATATTTTATGCTAAGTTTTATTTCATGTTTTGTATTTGACGATTTGATGATGTGGGCCATTCATAAAATTCGCTACGCAAAAATTATGCATTTTTTATTAACCCCCTCCCTCCCTCGTCATCATGCTGCATCACATTTTTTCCACCCCTCTACCTAATAATACGTCACAAAACCTGGAGCTACCGCCCCAATGATTATTTTTGTTATTATTGGTAACATGCAAAAAGATATCTAAACAGTTTGATTTATCCATAAAATTTTCATCTAATATAAAATTATTGTTATTCTTTAGCGATTTACCTACTGCAATAGCTACTAAAGTAAAGTTGATGTAGTTATTTTAAATGTCAACAATTATTCCCCCCTTCTGTTTGCGTACTTATTTAATGGATAACCCTTGCGTAAAAAACGTATTCCATCCATCCAGCCTTTCAATTGGTTTTTAATTTTTTTTTAAATTGTCTGATTTATTTTTATTTTATAAACCAGTTAATTTCGTACATAATAGTTTTCTGGCCCATTCTAATAATGTTTTGAACAATTTGTTCCCTTCTTTTCTTAATGTTTGTACAATTATGTAAACAGAATTCTTTGTCAATTTTTCCAATATTGAAAAAATTAAAATTACCGTGATGCTACGATTTACATATACATATGTATGTATAATTTCTATTAGCGGAACATGACTGTAAATAAAAATCTAATTAAATATGTATTAATAGAAAAATATATGTAAATATGCTAAATTTGGTAAACAAATTATTACATACGTACTTCAGTGAAACCTGTCCTTCTTGTGAAGTTGATTTAGAAATTGGTGTTAGTGTGTATTTTAAAAACGACACACCTGTTGTTACTACAGAGTAATAGATATATGTTTTGATTATTTCTAATAATACGTCTTGTATTTATTTTTGAAAAAAGTCATAAAATTACATATGTATGTGTATGTATGTTTATGCATACATGTATGAAAGTGAATAAATATATTATACACATATTCTTTGGATAATTTGCAGTTGAGAAGTTTTTACTTTATTTTCGCAAAATATAGTAGTTATGTGTTAAGATGGTTTTTTTACTTAATTTTCCGTTTTGTTTTAAAAGGTGATTGTATTGTAAACGCTGTCTAATATAAAACTTGAAAAAGTTCCAAATATTATTTTTCTTTTTATGTTGATATTGATAATGATTACGGAATATTTAGGAATAAAGAACATATTCTTTTAATTATTATAAAACTATCATCATTCACTACTGCTATCGATCAATCCATTGGTTTAACTGAGACAAATTTTTCCAAGCTGATGAAAAAAAAAAGATAGACAGTCATGGAGACTGCCGACAGAAATGAAAACTTAAAACTATTCCACTTCATTCCATTCAGCACTAATGTTACACAACATGCCATCCTTTAGTTACGGATATACTGCTATTACACAGCTAGCGATATTCTAAAGGATGCTCATGCTCATGCTCATGCTCATGCTCATGCTCATGCTAATGCTCATGCTCATACTCATACTCTACTTGTTCATACTTACTTTGCTTCATTTGCTTACAATAATTTTCGTATACCTTTTCCAATAATTTTTGGGATGACTTTTCGAGAGGGTGTTATTAGTGACCATAAACTTTTAAGATGTTAAATTATTTTTTATTACTCATGCGGGAGAAGTACTAACTTGGCGCACACATTTCTGTGCGCAAAATAGCTGTTTGCCCACTGTACTCTTCCCGCATACTTTTTTTGCGTGTGGAAAGTAACTTTCCACACGCAAATTGACAATAAAACCCGCAAAATTTAATCAAAACACGCAAAGCCGCCTCTTAATTTTTCATTCAATAAATATTTCATAATTTTTTCTATAGAAACCGCCAACAAAGTAATTTAAACGATAATTAATTCAGAAAAAAAAGACAAACTCTTAAAAATATTATTTTAAAAAGTAATAAAAATGTCAAAAATAGGTGATAATAATAGAAAAAAGTATGTGAAATTCGTAATAAAAAATAGTATGTGCAACTCGTGCGGGATTGTCGATTGCCCTACTCAAGCGAATGAGCGCACTCACTACGTTCGTGCGCTCAACTTTGCTTTCGTGGGCAATCGATAATCCCCTTAATTTTAAAAACTAAGCTTGCACGTAATTTTAGTCCCATCAGTAACATAAAATTTTAACAATCAATTAACCTATCGGTTCCTTGTTTTACTTAAAATTAACAAGCTTTTCCGTAAATAACATTGGAAAATTTTTCGATAGTTAACAATCGACGATTATGCATTAGAAAAATTTCATACAAATATGCAATACAGTCAAACATACAAATTTCGATGTCCAAATTAATGCAATATTTTACAAGAATAAAACTTTAAAAATTAGGGTAATATTTCTTAAACTCAAAATAATTAATACAGATAAAATAAAAATCTGTCCATTCTTTGATATATTTTAATTTATAGGAAAAGTTACTAGTTATCCAAATATTTCCACACACATAATGATAGACCTTTCAACAAATGATTGAATGAGTAATTATTATCATAATATTATATAACTTTAGTCTAACTAACTAAAAAAGTTTAGTCTGACATAGACTCTATATAAGGATTTTATATTTATATAAATTCATGTTAAAAATAAGAAAATAACAATTATCATAAATATCTATTTAGAACAATTTCTTAAAAATTTACCTGTTTTTATTAAATAAAAGAAATTAATCTGTACAAATATGTACCTTCACTAGTCCAAGTTGTAAAAAATATAACAAAAGATGACCCTTCATAAAACTATTGACAATAATTGTGAATACATTTCAACGCAGACTTTGAAAAAATGTAGGTATATAATTTATGTACGTAAGTATAGTTTTTCAATATTTAAATGAGATGACTTTTCAAGTACGGCAATAATCAGCAGTATTGTTCGCAGCATGTTACCTACTTATCTGTATGAATGCAAAAAGAAACCGTTGCTTGTGAAACAGGTAACAAATTTAAATACAATTGGAGTGAACATAGGGTGGTATTTGTTGTAAACAATAAAATAATTTAACATCTTGAAAGTTTATAGTCACTAATAACACCCTCTCGAAAAGTCATCCCAAAAATTGTTGGAAAAGGTATACGAAAATTATTGTAAACAAATAAAGCAAAGTAAGTATGAGCAAGTAAAGTATGAGTATAAGTATGAGCATGAGCATGAGCATGAGTATGAGCATGAGCATGAGCATCCTTTAGAATATCGCTCAGCATGTCGATGATGCGAACTCACAAGATTTTACCCATCCAAAGAGCATCCAACGTTCACATCATATAGTCGGGTATATACAATGTGCTGTTATATCTATGTGTTACGTGTACACGTTAAGGTGGCTGTACACCGAACGTAACATTGCTAATAACACGTGTTTTTAGCAATGTTTTTAACAATTTTTTAATATTGGTTAAATTAATGTTAATAACATTTGCTATTAACATTTGTTAATAACATTTGCAATTAACATGTTAAAATTTACTGAAATATTTAATAACATTTTTGCTATTAACTTTTGTTAACATTTGCTTTCCGCATTTGTTATATTTTTCACTAACATGTTAAAAAAGTTGTTGATAACATTGTTAGCAGCACAATTTTTGCTATCGATCTGGAAGCGGTCTAGATCAAAGGATGTCAATAACAAAATGTTAAAAACAAGTTTATTATGAATAAAACGTGTTAACAACATTCTACGTGCATTTTTCGGTTAGTTAATTTAAAATAGGCGATTGCATACATATCAGCTGTTATTATTTTGTAGCTATATTTACAAAATATATGTCTCTGCACATTTCTTGTAAATTTATTTTTTCATTAGTTCTTGTAAAAATAAATTATATGATAATGTTTATGACTATTAATAATGCAATGCTTGACATTCTAAAAAAATGAAAACTCTCAAATGACAAGTCTCCTAGTTTCATTTATCATTTTTTTTCTTTTTAAATTATTTAATATAATTCGTCCATTATGTGTGTCTCTTTTTTGAAGGTATGGACGAATCCTTAATTTTTTTTCTTTTTACGTTGATTTTTTACTCTAATAATCATCACAGGAGCTCCTACAATAGCAAGCTAGTTCTTTCCACGAAATCATTTTTAAACTAAAAGTACTAACAGTTCTACTAAAAGTATAGAAAGTTCAAAGACAAGTATGTTAGTAGCATGTTTTGTTTCTAATTAACATCGTTAGTAAGGATGTTAGTAACACTGTTATTAACTATGAATAACAATGTTATTAACAATGCCACAACTATACTCATTGAAGTGATTTAAAATGTTACTCATTTTATATCAGAAACATTGTTATTAGCATATGAATGTTAACATTTTCAAAAGATATTTAAACAAATGTCGATAACATTTTTGTTATTAACATTTTTGTTTTCAACATGTTTTTGCCATTTTTTCGGTGTACAGGCACCTTTATATTCACAACTGCAGATATGTTGTTAACATTCGCGTATCGGTGACGCGAACCCATAAGATTTTCTCGTACCAAAATTCGCGCAAGGCCCCTAAAGAAGTTTTCACTTCAAAAAAATTGAAAAATTTTTATCTAGCACTATTTCTTATAACTGAACGATAACTATAGCTCAAAGAAAAATTTTGTAAAGATTTCAAGCAAAAAGTTTCAAAATCTCCATATACGACCATTTTTCAGTAAAATACAAAGCCTTTCAAAAATCACTTAAAAATTATAGAAAATGTTTGTTTCTTTAATTTATTCCAGTAGTGTAATTGTATTACTTCGATTTGGAGGGGGGGGGGGGGGAGGTCAAAAATAATATCATTTCATTACAAGGTTCATGAAGGAGGGAAATTCAGAAGAGATAGAGATGAAGTCATATAGTTTACGAACACTATAATACAATTATTGTTTTCTTTTTAGATAACAAAATTCTAAAAATCATTTATACATAGAGTTTTTGATCAACTTAGAATATTTAAACTATTTTAATTATGATTCATATACGAAGACAGATGAGGTCATTGCTGTCTTTTACGAATTTGATTTATGATTAGTTTTTTTAAAGTTTCTTTGATGAATTGTAAAGAGTTCATATTCATTGACTGCGATTTAATTGCATGCGGTTTTGGGCTATTTACTAGTCTACAACTAGACTTACTAGTCTATTTACTAGACTACAATTAATATCTTATAGCTTGTTATATTATTAATTTTACAACATTTAAAGCCGAGGGCAAATAATAATTTATCTAAATCATATTATGTTATGTTACCTTCAGTTTAGCTAATAGCGATTGGTGAAATTTTAATAACAATAGACGCGATAGACGCCATTTTCAAAAAATATTATTTGTTTCATGATAGTCATTATTTGTATGATTTTTTTTTAATATTTAAATCTTAGATGGGTAGTATGTGTGGCTCTGCTGTGTCAAGCGTATTTCGAATATTTGAAAAATTGTAGTTTTGAGAAAACTTGATTTGAATAATTTATCAGATGATCTTAATTATCTTAGACATTATGAAATATCTGAAATAATTGATTTTTATTAGGCGTTATTAATCCATTGTTGCAGTATTAAATCAATAACGCACAAATATACAATTTGAAAATACAAGAAATAAGGAATGTCATACAATCAAAATAAAAATTTAAAAATAAAATAGATACAAACTACAATAAATACAAATATACGAGGGATTGAGTAAAATCCTTAAAATGTTATTACATTGCTATATCTCAAGATACTTGAGATTCGTGTGACACGGCGGAGCACCATTCATATGTATGTATTCATGTTGAAGTTTTTTCTTTCATAATTTCACAAATCTTCGATAAATTTGTTGAATCGAAGAAGATTGTAAACATTCAAATTCCTAGTACCTATGTAATTTTAATAATAGTTAAAACCAAATTGTCGTAGGTGTATTTCAAGGTGAATGTTTATTTTTTGAGAGCAATTTTAATGTTTTAGTTTATGTTTTATGTCAACGTGTTAATCATGAAGACCACGGACATGCTTATTATTGCTTGTATGTCAAGTAATGGCAGTTTTAAAAGGGATTAAACGAGTAAAGAGAAATATTGTTTATAATCTATATATCTCTCTTCCTTTGCGTAACAAAATCACGTAGACAAAGATACCTTCCAACTATAAGACGACATTCGTTGCATCGAATATCATGTCATGAGTTCACAGACAAGCAATATGTGTAAAGTAGATGCATGAAGATTGACGTACCTATTCAAAGCACGTATATAAAAATTGAATTTTTCCATTACAGTACAGTGTTGGTTTAATTTACTTTTTATTAGGGCCCCATAGAAAAATGTCGAAATTCTTATCGTTTCGTTAGGTCCGCCTATCGCTACATTTTCAGAATTTCAACATCTTTGGACCTATGAACATGAAATTTTTCATATACATGTTACACGTAGCGACCGTAATTAATCTGCAGTAAAAAAGTTGTTTTTTTGGTTGCCTAAGGTGCTCTTCTCCCGTATTGAAGAGTGGAAATGAACATTTTTTCCCTATCTATCGTGTTGGGGTGTTGTTAAAAAGCTTTTTCGCGAAAACCTCGTTTTTAAAATTTTAGTTTTTTAATCTAATAAATTCTAAACTAATTTTCTTTCTTTTTTACTAGTTTTTAAGATCCACTTGTAAATCCGAATGTAAATTTTAAGCTGTTCCTTAACTCATTTTTTCGCCGTCACGTGCAAGTATTAAGATTCAATTATGCGCTTATATTTCTTTGAAGTGTTGATCATTATTTCGTGGCGCTAAATATCTGTTATAATAATGTAGAAGGGGAAATCTAAATTTTTGCAGAATTTTCGTAGTTATGGAAGTAGAAACGGACATCTCGTGCATCACATTAGTCACAGATCAAGCTACATTTGTTCATAATTTGTTCATTCTACAGATATTGCATGATTCAGACGCCCGTCGATTTTGACAGGTATATCGAGCTAAAGTGCAATAAAGTTATTCTAATTTTCTATTTTATCTTGATTCTGTAATTATAAAATAATTGGTGAGAAATTTACCAAATATATAATCAAAGTCCTATTTATAGTTTAATAAATGTACATTTTTAAAATGGATTTAATCTACGCAAATGCATTTTGCGGGAAATTGTGTAAACGTTCGCGACCACCACTTTTGTAATTTTTGTATAATTTCGTGTATAATTTTTTGTATTTATCCACAGATTAGTAATAAAAATAACTTTTTTAGTAACAAAAATTCTGAAAAATTTATGATATTTGGCCTAGTGCCGAATTTTGAGATTCATTGGTTTTACCACAGGATGAAATTTTAATTTAATAGTTACA
Organism: Brachynemurus nebulosus; assembly: GCA_035578155.1. NCBI lineage: Eukaryota > Metazoa > Arthropoda > Insecta > Neuroptera > Myrmeleontidae > Brachynemurus > Brachynemurus nebulosus. The sequence continues at coordinate 53,869,161 of JAPWDM010000001.1, read as the reverse complement.
ATTATCGAACTATAAAATTTTTGTATCGATAAACTCATTATAACGCAATTATTTGTTTTTATTTCCAAAATTGATGTTTGAGTGATTGAGTGAAGAACCTATTAAGGATAAAATCTCGTATTTTAGGTTATTCCAGACTGTAGCTATCGCTAAACACCTTACTTACCTCTTATTTTTCAGTGGATCAACAGATTTATTTCAATTTATTATATTTTCTTGATCTACTTTTAGCTTCTATCAGTATCCAGCAATAAATTAAAAGTGATGTGATTTGAAGTTAGGTATTATGAGTTTAACATGAAAGGTATTATACGTATTATGTTAGGCAAACAAAGGCTGAAGTGAAACTATTCTAGTTGCGATATTAAATGTTATGTTACTTGATCAAATGTCTATATTGTCCTGTATTGATTAGTGGGTGTAGTTGAGTGATTTATTTTAATACGTATAGTATCTAATTCATAATTATATTATTATTGAATGAATATTATCAAATTATTAAAATTAAAAATTACGAACAAATTCATTTTTATTGAGTTTAATGTTCCATTATTTATAATCTAGAAAACGTATTATTTATGTTCATCTGAAAAACGGAAAATTATATTTCCATGTAGTCTTCCTCGATGTATGAAATCATCTAAAATTGGATAGATATAAATTCCAAAATTGTTTAAAGTCTACGGACTGATACTAGCAATACTTTAAAAATCTTCTTAGCTCTGCTACGATTCTAACAATCTTATTCTTATGTATGCTTAAATTTATTTTAAAAAAAGACCCGTATTCACCTGTATTAAAACCCCCTGCACCTCTATTGCTAGTACCTATTATATGTCTTTTCTCACTTGAGTATTAATGACATTAATTTTGACCCTAGGATAGATAATGACTATGTATACGCGTATATGACTATTTTTTATGTTTCGAATTTTTAGTATTGATAGTACTGCTCACTTTTTTGGACTACATGTAGACTGTCTCATCTACCCAGGCTTGCCAACTACAAAAACGTGTTTTTCGGGATATTTTAGTTTGATATCCGTGACTTGGACCTACTGTTGACTTATAAGAAAAGCAATTTTATGGTGGCTTCATTTCAACTTTCATCAACTTAATTAATAATTATGAAACAATCTCAGATTAAGAAATATCATATCAAATTTCTATTATGGTTTTGAATTAAAATTTCAAAAGCGTGTAGTAATTGGATTTTATTTCATCATATTATTTATCAACCATTCTCGATACTCTAGAATTCTAGCAATTCTAAAATTCACAAATCTGCAGAATTAATAAGAATATAAACAAAAACAAATCATATTCAATATTATTAAAAACTAACTATTAGTTTTTAACAGTAATAATGAATAATCTTTGGTATGTAATTTAAAAAGAAAAATTAACTGAAGACTGAATTGTCTTAATTTCTGGACCATAGGTGTTTCGCAACCTCCAGGAAAAGGACGTTCTGAACAGTTGAACCCTCCTTCTATCCTTAAGTATCTCATTTCTCAAAATAGCCCAAAATTTCAAAGCCTTAATAAATTATTTTTTATTCTTTTTAAAAAATGTGTGAACTTTTAAAACATCTCTAACAATTTGTGTACAGTTTTTCGTTATTGTTAGAAGTTAATAAGGTGCGGTAAATGTATCTTTTATCTTTTTATATTCGGTTCGTTAATGAAAATGTTATCCATAAAAATAAATGACCTATATTCACAATACATCTTCTGTTATGTCTCTAATTGTGACAGTTATAACGTGAAGGTCATACCGTTTATGTATTTTAATTTATGTAACAGTTTTTATCATTTAAAAAAAAAAATCAGTCTATGTATATTTATAATAGTATTAGCAATAGGCAACATCTCATTCACTACATAGTACAATTTTTGTGTGTGCTATTCACTCACGTGCTTCCTAATTTTTGATGACATAATAGACTATAAGTAGCAAAATTTGTGTACGAAATTATATATGCTTGTATGTAGTACATAATATGATAGAATAGTTAATTAAGTGTTACTGACTGATATTAGAAAATAGAATTATTTAAAAATAAATTTATTAAATAGAACATCTTTTTTTAAAGCATTTAAGAATATGTGTCTTTTTTTATTTAGATTTTTTTTTAAATGTACTATTTTTTGCATGTATATGATTTATGTATATTTTTCATACATATAGGGGAAGGTGGTATAATACGGGGTTGTTAAGCTTTAATGATGAATAAAACTCAGTTTTAAGATCAAGACTTTTTTAAATTATTTCTACTATCTTTGATAATCCATCTTCTAAACAAGACTAGAAAAAAGAGCAACAAACGTTTAACATTTTCATGAAATGTATGAATGCAAAATCTCTCTAACAATGCTCTCTAAGTACGATACAGCAGAAGGTTTGGCGGGAGGAAGGTTTCCCAAGCTGTACATCAACGTAAAATCACTTTTTTAGTTCTAACATACAAATGTAGTTTCTTTCTTCCACTGTTTGCGTATGACTAAAGCGGGTTCTACACGATGCTACGAACGTTCCTTCCAACGTTCAATCGAACGTTTGAGGCAATTAAGTTCGATAGTTGATGCGACGAATGTACCTGCTACACGGTGAATCGAATGTTTGATCCAATACGAATGATGATGTGTTGGTACTCAGTCGACAACGCTGTTATCTGTCGGATGTTATCTCTAATGTTATACACTGATGTTGTCTCTCTTCACATGAACAAGTCGTGCGCAACCAACGAACGCAACCAACATTGACCTTCAAACGTTCGAAGCATCCCTTTGACTCGGTGCAAGAATACCGACATCGAACGGGACACGACCAAATGCGAATGTTTGACGCTCGACATTGGACACTCGTAGGTTCGAACAACGGCTACACGATGCTATGAACCATCCAACGTCGAATGTTGGAAGGTGTTCGTAGCATCGTGTAGCAGCGGCATAACTCTATTGAGAGGACAGATCGAACGTGGATACTTACTTGCGATTGGTGTTTTCAGGTGGCGTGATAATTTAAGTACTCCGTCTTGTCACATCTTCCTCTATCATTTTTAGATTTAAAAAAAAAAAAAATACAGACACTTAGTATAGTGAGTAGTTAGTGTTAAGTATGTGCCTTTATTAATTTGACATAATAGTAAAAAAAAAAGTCCGATTTACACAATACCGAATCTGAAAATCGAAGTGTTTGTATCCACACTAAAAATTGCGATACGCGCAGGTTATTTAAGTTGGTTTCTAGATAAGAATAAATGACTTACGATGGCTAAGATTTTCAAAATTAAAAAAAATATTTTTAAAAAAACTAGTTGAAAGTTTTTATCCGCATATTATATAAAAAAGAAAAGTTAATTAAAAGAACTCTAGAATCGTGACGCAAGATCGTTTACCCCGTGGATTCTTAGTGCGAAACGTGTCGGTCTGAAACTACGTAGGACAATTTATTTTTGATGACATTTACTAAAAATTAAACTTTTGAATTCTTTTTTTTTTAAATCAGAACTGTAATCTGAAATCACCCGTTAATTATTAATAGTTCAAATTTGTAACATGAAGACAAAATATATCTAAATACGGTACTTGACTGTATTTAAAATTTGTGTCAAATGTTAAATAATTCTATGCATTATCATTACATATGTCCAATTTTAATGATGAAACATAAAAAATTTTGATAACTATTTAGAAATTTTATTTTGAAAATCGCCATTTTTCAACAAATATTCAAATTAGTAAGAACGCGCCATTTCTTGAATATGACGTAATATTTTGTAGCTAGATATGTCGATTTTGATAATTTTCATCGGTGAAGTGAAATTATGTTTTCTTTTGAATATTTCTATTAGTTTATATAAATAGTAATAATAATCGGCCAGAATTCTAATAAATACTTGCTTTTATTTTGACATTTTATGAGTATAATCAAAGTTTTGAGATTATAAATTTTGACATTGACGTTTAATTGCTTCAAACTGTGACGTCACTATAGTGGGAGTTTTTCCCGCCTTTTTCTAATTTAAAATTGTAGGGTTATTTATTTTTTTTTTTTTGATGATTCTTTACAGAATCTGTCGAAAATAAAAAAATTCACTTAACTGATATGGAAAAACAATGCTTTTAGAATATTTTTGTAACTTCAGTCAAGTACCCTATTATCAACAAAATAAATAGGTATAAATTATCATATTTGCATATTTATCTTATGATTAACATAACTAACATAAGTTTTTTTTTTATCTAATTACTAAATTAGACAATTTTTATTTATAACACCACTAAGATAACCCGTCATTTAAATAATATTCTGCAAATATTATATAACCATATTTATTTTTAGAACTTCTTATTTATATTTCGTAAATTATTATCTTTATATGACAGTTAATTAGCGATATTTAAAATTAGCATGAAAAGGAACACAAATATATAATCATTTCACTGTATAATATTCAGCCATGATGCGGAATTTTGCATTTGATAAGAATTGAACTCTATACATAATTAATTTGTCTGCTATCAATTGTTAAATATATGGTTAAAATCATCCATATGTTCAGATAATGTAGGTAAAATTAATGTTTTTGATAATTTTTATTTTCTTATTTAAGTGTTTTTAAAAAGGTTAGCGTTTAAAATGATCCATTAAAAAATATATTAAAATAATTTTTAAAACTTTAAAAGTTAGCGGATAATTTTTAAATTGGTTAACTATTTAATTTTTAGCGATAAGAATATTTTGACCTTGTAATTATACATACATATGTAAGTCACAACATAACGGTCGTTAAATTAGTTGTTTTATTACAACTGTAGTACTGTATTTATATTACGTGCATAAAGTAGAAAAATATATGTACCTACATATATTGTTTTATTAATGTTTAAAAAATTACTTCGCTAATGGATCAATTTTTAACATTTTCCTATTAAAACTAACAATATAGAATATTTACAAAATCACTTCTGTGTCGACGTCATTCAACTTAAAAATTTGAAATTTAGCACAGAGGTAAAGTGTGGTCGCCCAATTTGAGACGCTAAATTAAATTTTGGTTTTAAGTTCAAGGAGTAACGTGCGAAGCGGTAAACATTTTTTTTCAAGGTCAGAAGTAGAATGTCAATGGGAAGTTTATTAAAGCACGAATTCAAAAAGATATCAAAAGTACATAGGATGTATCTTTTTTTCATTTTTTTAGAGGGGGGGAAGTAGATGAGAACGCTTAAAAGTTACTCTCCCCCACAGTTATCATATTTGCATATTGCTCAGAAACATTTGAAAAAATCATTAGCTTTGAGATTAAGGTGAAAAAGCCTAATGGGATAATTGCTTTGAAAAATTTAATTCTTTATTTTCTTATAACTGTCAAATTGATGTTTAAAAACAACTTATTCTACGGAACACTGTTTGTGCAAATATGACATGTAGTTGGCATATTAGTACAGTAAAATTGTTTAAAATTATTTAAGACGTAGGTATGTATATGTATACTGAAAATCACGAGTCTCCTATTGCTACTTTCTATTTCCACTATTGTACGGTTTGAACTTGACATTTCATACTAAATTCTAGTTACTGTCCTTTTCAGTATTTCATCCTAATAAAAAAATGTACTATAGAAATAATAAATTATTACTTTTGGTAACTCGTTTACACTATTTTCGTTTTTATGTCGCCAAAAATAAATGAATAGTCGTCTGACTAAAATGAAACCGTTGTTAAACACAAACTTGCATGAATCATCAAAGTTTTGAAGGAAATTTCACAACCATAAATATTCCGGTAATTGTATTACTCTTAGTCTTCTGTAGCGCATTTAATTTTCGTTAGTTTTCTAGACATGTATAGAGTACATGAAGGAATGGAGTTGGCGAAAAATTAATGTTCAAGTCCACTAACAAATTTTTGAAAAACAGTTTATGAATTACAATTCAATTTTAAGCCATTTTAAAGAATCAAGATTGCTTTTTGTTTCTAGGAAAATAAAGGAAATTGTAATGTAGTCAAACTTCATTCAAGCTTTTATTAACCCTTTGCACTCCAACCAGTAATCAACATCAAGACGACTTTTCTTAGATTCTGACAGTTACGAAATGATCACCAATAAATCTGGGGTTCAATTTCAATTTAAGCATTAATTACGACAGTATAGGCAACCGAGGATATTGATAAATATTCGCTTATCAAAATTTAAAAATAATCTACTGAAAAGTATTGCTGGGCTTAGGCTTAATACTTTTAATAATTTTACAATAGAGCCATTAAGAGCTTTTGAATATCATTATCCTTATGTAATGTTTATGTATTTTGTGCTTTATAGTGAAATTGCTGTATAGAAATAGCTTAAATAGTAGTTTTGAAAGACATGGAATTTTTTGTAAAATGATGACTTCATTAGATTTCTTATTAAGTTATTAATATATTTTAATTAATTACATACCTACAGTGTAAATTACCATTTGTATAACATTATTTTGTCTACTCTTATATAAATATATATATATATATATATATATATATATATATATATATATATATATATATATATATATATATATATATATATTGTTTTGTTTTGTTTTTTATTTGTAACGGTTTATTTCTATATCAGTTATTAGCGAATTTCCAGAATGGAATCCAGTTATTACAGCCACTGTCATGACGCAACTTGAGCCCGGGACTGTGGCAGAAATTTGTTTTAAGGTCCCTAGAAACCGAAAATAATATTCACTAAAATATATATATATATATATATATATATATATATATATATATATATATATATATATATATATATATATATATATATATATATATATGTTCGCACGATAACTCTCGAACGAAATGTCCTAGGTTCCTCGAACGATATTTGGTGAAAATGTTGGAAGTCCCAAGCCCTTGGATGAGTTCTTCAGCCAGACACATCGGATGCCAGGAACATGGTTGTGTTCTTGCAAAAAATTAGTTTTTTGCCAGAATTTGAATTTCACTTATTCAAAAATTTTTGTGAAATTTTTTTATAAAAGGGGGAAAAATTACATAAAAAAGGTCTTCATACTGTTATTCTATGTCAACTAGTTTCCTAGAAAAACTAATTTTTATAAACGGAAATTCGCTATGTTATGCAGGGTGCTGCTACAGGGGTATTTTTATATCCTGTCTGTTATTTTAATTTAGTATTCAGCATATTCAGTCAGTTCAATACAGTACACTGTTTTTGTTTTTCAAAGTTGTTGTTATGTGATGGCCTGATGGGCAATGTATGTTTACGTAGATTTATTATCATATCTACACGGTATTACACTGGAAATATTAGATTTTAATATTCATAACGCCCCAATGTTTTAATTTAGAACCATAACACATACATACATACAAGAGAGCATATGAATATGAGTGTTTTAAAAAATAACAAAACACATGAAACACAGCATTAATTAATTATGCAAATGTTTATATTGTACCGAGAGACAGAAAGGATAGCGACAAAATAAAGGATGGAAATATTATAAAATCATCTGTTTAAATAAAATATTACAGAAGTGTAGAACTGGAAATGATAAATATGTCGAGGGAGGGACACTAGGGTACAGTATCGTACAAAAATAAACGATAAAGAAAGTATCACGCTGTTGTTTGATGTTCTGCTTTGGGGAATACATATCTTTATTCACTTCGGCCAACCCATTCTTTTAAGCCAAATAAAAACTCTTATAAAACTGATTGATTACGAAAACGATGCAAAATTTGGTATTGATTTGGATACTGGAGAATTTTTGGTCATTACTCGGCTTGTTGCTTGACTTACACTAATTAATCCAATTTATTTTTTAGGATTTTATTAGAAAGTTTTAGCAAAAAATTTAGTCAACAGTAGTAATACTCTTAAAAAGAATTTAAAGAAAATTTAATAAAATATGTGGTCAGCTTTAATAAAATTTTATAAACAAAAAGAAGTACACAAGGGATTGACCAAAAATCATCCTACGATCAACTGGTTGGACACCACTCATATAACAAATACGTATTGTTATATCGTCTTTTAATTTTTCGCTCTTTCATAAATACTGTCCACGCTAAATCCTTTACTTTCTGTTTTGTAAATATCTTGTCATTCTTAATCTTTAACCGGTAAGGTGATGTCTGTGAGTGGTATACAAATATATTCTTTCAGTTTTCTTCCTCCCTGCTTGTTTTTGTTAGCTGAACGTTTGTGTATTCTTTTATGGTTTAGGGCAAATTTTACTCTGCTGGCGTAAGGGGAGTGTTTGATACATGCATATACGTGTGATCTCCAGTTTTGGCTATCTATGCTACAAGCCCGCGGTATGTTAATTTGTTGATGTCTCTCAGACATCACCTTACCGTGAGTATTATAAAAATTCACCTTACCGGTTAAGGGTTAAAAATATTGGTGGTGGAGGTGCCGTGTACAAGCGATCTTTTACTTACGTGTCAGCTGTCACAGCGATTGCATTGCCAGTATCCTTTAATACTACAAGTGGTAATTTTATTATTCGCTAAATACAGCGGCGTACTGCCGTGTCACACTAATCTCACGTATCTCAGAAATGATAGTTTTGAGAAAACTTGATGTGAATAAAATATCGTATTATCTTAATTCGCTCAAATATTATTAAATATCTGAGATAATTGATTTTTATTATGCGTTATTGATTCAATGTTGCAGTATTGATTTAATAACGTATAAATATACTATTTGAAAATATAAGAAATAAGGAATGTGATACAATCAAAATAAAAATTTAAAAATACAACAGATTAATTGTTATATTATTATTAACAAATTAATTAATTTTATTGTCAATATATATACTAGGGATTGAGTAGAATCCTTTAAACGTTGTCACGCGAAATTGCTGTATCTAAAGATACATGACATTCGTGTGACACGGCAGCGTAGTGAACATAACTGGCGCCCGGGGCACGACACTTTATTGGCGCCCCCCATTCCTACCAAAAACACGTATAGTTAATATTTGGCACCTCTTTGGTACACATTTGGCGCTCTTCTGCAAGTCGCGCCCTCTGGCTAAATACACTAAAAATTACTTAAATTTGGAGGATATTCATGTTCAGTATATGTATTTTTGACTAGTAGTGTAGTACATGTACATACGTATACGTATGTGTGCCTGTGCAAAAACACAAAATGATTAATAAATATTTAAATTGAATTATAACGGCAGCATTTATTGACATCGGTAACAAGTGTTACCGATGTCACTTATATGAATTTCAGATATTTTAATTTTGTTGTTATTTGGTTATTAATGGACATATTCAACATTTAATATAATTTGATTGGGTTGACTAGTAAGTGATGGACATTTGATTTAGCAACATCTAGACTTGCCAACGGCGTCGCCAGGGGGGGGCAGGAGGCAGCTGCCCTTCTCAGGAGGTTTGCGGGAAAATTACAAAAAAAGCCTAAGGTGTTTTTAAAATTTCTTTTTTGCAACTCTGAATTAAAAAGTTAACTTTGCCTGTGATAGTATCAAAATAGCTTACTTTTTTTATGCGTGAAAAAAAGTAGGCAAACAAATTAATCTCTACAGAAACGATACAATACAAGTCATAGTCAACCATGAATAATTCAAAACAAATATGTTCAAATAATTTTTTTTTTAATGTAGCTGTCAAACTTTTATTTTTCCATTTTTCGTTGATTTTTTGAACAGTAAATCAGCTTAGATGCTCTGGTGACACAATAGAAAATCATTTACGTATATAAATTAGGGAAAAGTGATGAATAGGACTTAAATTGTATATGAGCTGACAATAAAAGTCTTAGGATTCCTCATTGTTTATTATTAGCTAATCTAATAGAAATTATAGAATTAACATACCAATACAGATACCAAAACAAAATCAGTATACAAATATAATTACATATATATATATATATATATATATATATATATATATATATATATATATATATATATATATAATTTTTAAATTGTGTAATATTTAATATTAGATATCATCTCAAGTGAAGACCTTATTTAGATTCTATACTGATAACATATAATATGTTTTCATGTCAGTCATCCAAGCTTGTAAGTTGTGAGAATTAGAAATTAAAAAATACACCTTTTATAACGCAATTTATTTGTAAATTAACATTGAGACAATATATCTGCAACTAATTTTCTCAGAAAATGTATTATCTTAATCTTTATTATTATTATGTATTATGCATAAATTGTTTCACTTCATTTTCCACTGTATAAAAAGTTACCACTATACGGGTGCCCTGAATGTTGTTTGCAGTGGTAAAGTTTAATCGTACTACTGGCACTTGGGTTTAAATGTAAATAATATTTGTAAAATCAATGAGTTTCAATATATTAACTCTAAGAATTACAAACACTCAGCTGCAGATATAAATTAAATATAATTAATGAATAATACATTTTTTTCATCATATTTGACTAAAATGCACATAATTAATTACTGTTCTTTGTTAACTTTTAAACGCCTCCACTTGCATACATCACCGATAAACTTTAAGTGTAAATAATACCAAACTATTTTATTCATAAATCTGTAGATTAAAAATACAGATTCAAAGATTAAAATGAAATATCTTTGGTTTTAAACTTGGAGAAACGAGAAATAAAAAAGTATTATAGAACTCAAGTAAAAGAAAAATGCTTGATTCTTAACTAGATCTGAAAAAAAAAATTAATTGTCTCCACTTTCATTCTCTGTAATATGTATAATTAAAATTAAATCTGATAATTGATATTGATGACAGTTATGTTTTTTTGGGTCAATTAGCAATACACTTACATGAACTGAATATTTTTCGCACTATTTAAATTTAAAAAATATACATATATAGGTAGTATATTATATTAACATAATTTTCATATCCAAGACCTTGCTGTAATTAAAATTTGTCCTATTAAAAAAAAAGAACCAAATATATAGCAAGTGATGAGTCATTTCTATCTGTGTTTATTTTACATTCTAGAGCAGGCTCTACATTCTCGCCGAGGTAGGACGCGGTTCCTCACTGAAGTTGGCTGAGGCTTAAAATATATTGTTATAACACCGAGGAATAACGAAGTGACCTACACTCTCGTACTCAGTCAACTGCGCGAGAATGTAGACCCTGCTTAACAGTACACGCACAGTACACGCAGTACACGCTTTTATGTGACCATTTCTTATTCTTGTTGCTCATTATTACATTCGTTGTCACTTCAGTACTACAGCCATTATATACCTATTGTTTGCATGATAATATGAAATTTGTTTGAATAAGAATCTCTTTTACAATTCGTATACATATAAGTTATATAACAGTGCTTTTATACATACGAAAAGAAATAAATGAAAATGGGAAATGATGAACTGACCAACTGTCTCTTTTTTAGCCACTTGACGTCAGTCACATTAGTCAAAATTACATACATAGAGTGTTATCATGATAATTTCCCAAATCATAAACTCAATTTTGTATGCTTATTATCTAGCAGATCTGTAGAAATTATTATTTTAATTGTAAGATTCACGAAACTTAAAATACCCCTGTCGCAGCATCCTGCATAACATAGCAAACTTCCGTTTATAAAAATATTTTTTTCTCGGAAACCAGTGTACATAGAATGATGGTTTAGAAACCTTTTTTATGCAGTTTTTCTTCCTCTTTCTAATGGTGTAAAAAAATGTCGCAAAAACTTTTGAATAAGTGGAAATTTTGGCAAAAAACTAAATTTTTTCACGAACAAAAACCATGTTCCGGGCATCGAATGTGTCTGGCTAACGAACTTGTCCAACGGTTTGGGATTTCCAACATTTTCACCAAATTTCGTAAACTTAGGACATTTCGTTCGAGAGTTATCCTATGGACACATATACATACATACGTATATATATATATATATATATGTATATATATATATATATATATATATGTATATATATATATATATATATATATATATATATATATATATATATATATATAATTACATAAAAATTTTAGTGAATGTTATTTTCGGTTTCTAGGGATCTCAAAACAAATTTCTGTCATAATCCCGGGCTCAAGTCGCGTCATGACAGTGGGTATAATAGCTGAATTCCATTCTGGAAATTCGCTAAAATGCAGATATGATGAGCTAGAATCAATAACGTCGAGTCATAAACTTTAGCCTGTACAGGAACCTGTAAAAATCAATTTTGAAAAATCGCTGCAATTTTACGCTTTATGTATTTAGTACAAAAAATATTATGGTGACTATCAATCTTAATAGGCTTTTTTCAGATGTTGTCCCTTAATTCTTTAAACTGAGAAAAAGGCAATTAAATTATGGTCTTGTGAATCTGGAATTAGTGTGAATAATCTAACTTAAGTTTCAAGCATTCACACTTTTATTGTGAATAACACATATGATTGGTGACAAAATACCTATGCTTTATACTTACTGCTCAATTCATAACGTTGTAATATTTCTTTTGCCTGATACTTCTTGTACACAATGTAACCTATAATGCAGTACTTATTTTTATTTGCATAAAATAACAAAATTTCATTATTAGCCGTGAAGCTGTAGTAAGTACTTAATAATGATTCATAGCATTTCTAGACAGATCTCTAATTGAAAAGAATTTAAAAAAATATTTTTCATTCGTATTTACCATCTTTTTATATTCCATTCAATAAAATTTTCAACTACGTCAGCATTTCCCAAACTATATTCTGTAGAACACTATTGTTCCGCAAGCAGTCATTAATTGTTCCGTGAAAAAACTATGAAACTGAGACTAGGAAACAACACTCTATGCTCTTATGTGTTTAACACAATTTAAAAATTTAGAGAAAATAAATAGTTTTTTTTAGCACGAAAGTAATTGCGGTCTTAACTTGGCAATGACATAAATTGTGTTAATTTCCAAATTGTTATTGTTGGTAGTTTATCAGAGATTTTACGAGATTAGTTTTATAGAGATCAGATTTTATATTCCTCAAATCCATTGGCATTAAATCGCGCATTGTGGAGAGCAGTCCGCGGGACAATTATTTTTCAACATAATGTTATCTATTTTTTTTTTTTAAAGGTAATTTTTTATAAATTTCCATAATTTGTAAACGTTTTAGCGATATTAATTTTTCCATAACAATTTTTCAATTTTTAGTGAACGTAAATGCCAAACGCAAGGGCGGTGGTTATATTTCATGTCACAGATATTTCCATTAAAAGTTATATCACTAAAAAACAACACGTATAAAATTTATAAGTCTATAATGTAACATTATTATAATATATAGGTAAATGATTTGTATAAAAAAGTATGTATAAGGAATGATACAAATAGCTAACTACTGTTATTGACAAGAACTCATAAGATAAATTGATTTAAATTGCGCGCGCAATAAATTTAGCAAAAACCCAAATTGACACTAGTGTTCTACGATGAAAATAGTTTAAGAAACACTGTACGACGTAATCATTTTCATTATACATACATAATTATAATTTATTAACTTTTGTACAGAGTGAACATCCATTTACTAGGCATACTGCTTAGATTGGAAAAAAAAATAATATGGAAAAAAATTTAGAACAGATAAAGGCATTACTTTAACTTCCTGTTTTACTATTTACACCTTTACTTTGTCAATACAGATACATACTCTGAAAGGATGCTGGGCTTGAAAGTACTTAGTTAAATAGATGTGTAATACATTTGGAGATACATTCGCGGTATGTATGTACATACTTATTATGTATTATAATTGTATAATGTATACGATGTATACTGTTGTATTTTTCTATTAACATTTGTTGGTAATCAGCCCCATTATGTTGCTGTGACCTTGTCCGTTGCGTACACAATTACTTATAAAACTATTTATTTCAATTTACTATTATATAATCAACGGATAAATAAGTATGTACATAGAATAGCTTCATATGTGACATCATTTTAATAAGATATTTACATACAATTATTATTATTAAGATGTACCTATTATTGTGTTTGCAACAGGTGAATTTTTTTGTTATGGTGTATCTTAATGTGTGGGAATTGTTTCAAGTTAATTGAGTTCCTTGTGTTTATAATTTCATTTGTAGTACCGAACATGGCATGCATTTGTATTGAAATATTACTATGTTCTACCAACTAAAATTTTTCCATAAAAATATATGTTATAGAGTACTAAGAGACAAATTATTGAACAAAAAATGGTGGGTGTCGCTAACGTCTAAGTGCCAAAAAAAAATTTTCTTAAATTTAAAAATTTTAAAAAATTAGTATAATAAAGGGATATAATGTTAATTTTTTTTTTATTACTTCGCCTAAGTTGGGTACACAATATATATTAAACTCAAATAAATCGGCTCAGTAATTTCGTCAAAAAAAATTGTTTTTGAAAATTTTTGTCTGTTTGTGTATTCATAAACTATTAGCCTCGGAGGGTTGAAATTTGGCAGGAATGTATCTGGGGCTAAGAAGTATTATTTCCTATAAAAACAATCAATTTTGCGTCAAGGGCCGTTTTCCCTATCTTACCCGGCTATGCCCTTTGCTTTGAGTACAAAGCCCCAGGCATAGTAAGTAATGTCAGCTCTTTATTGTCAGCTCGTTTCCTTCTTCAATTTTGCATCCTCCTTGTCCCCATTTTTAATTCCTCAGAATAAATACGTTGCACAGTAGTATCATTAACGTTAGATATTACTTTTGGATATATTACTCAGGCAAGCATCTAGTCTATTTCTTAGATCCACTCCTGGGAAATTTTATATAAGGATGGAACAATTTTAAATTTATGTGCTAAAAGTTTTATAGTAAACGGAATTTTTATTTTTGAAAATGTAATAAAAGCAATAAATTGCAGGTTTTTATGACAAAAAGAAATATAAGGGTTTTCTTGCATATTTCACTTTAGGAAGATTCCTTACCCCCCTTTTTCAGTATTCTGCAATAAATTCGTCAACTTGTTCTGGTAGTTTTTTCCATTGATAATATATGATGGAATCTTTTTGTACATACATCTCTTAAGTAGAATAGCTTAAGTAGAAATATAAAAAGTATAAATATTTACACTCCAAAACTTGATAAGAAATTAGAAGCTCTTCAACTAAAATTTTATAGTCCCTATACTCTGAGGAATATATCTATTTTTGCAGAAAATAGATCTGGATATGTGATTGCTCTTGTATCAGATAAAAATAACAACCCAACTAATGGTTTCTTAAACTCGCAGAAATTCCAAGATATTAACATATCTTGTAAGGTACTGAGATTTTCTTGCCACTTAATAAGATGACCTATACTTACGTGTTTTGCAATAAATTGCAGGAATCTACGCTCTTATTTTTCCAGAGGAAAGCAAAAATAATTCTGATGTTAGTTTTTAATTAATAATGTGCAATTTTCTTGTTGACGTTTGAAAGTTCATTCTCCACAGAATTGATTAGGATCATTTTCGCACTTGCTGGACATAATTATATACTGTTTGTGTAATACAGGAAATCATACGCAACGATATGTTTCTTTACGTGAACAGACTGCAGACATCAAGACTAGCAAAGTTTTCTTTTGTTGACCAATGATGTAATTTGCAATCTCCGTGTAAATCAATAAAACATTTAGCAGCAAATTTTCAATGTCATACATACATTAAAATAACATAATGTTGATACAAAAAATGACTACATAATGGCAAAGCAACTAGTATAAAACATTGTGAGTGGGTTTGGTTGAATCACACTCCAGAGTATCGTTCACAAACGTGTTGCTTTACATATATTGTATGCGCTTATAAATTTTAAAGTAGCACATTAGTACTTACGGATCAGACTGAAAAAGAATCGATTATAATATTACAATAAATACACAATTGTGTTCGTTCCGTTTGAATATTTCAAAATTATCTCCGGCTATATTTTCCTGTTCTTCTTGTCCATGGCGTAGGTGAACTGGATGTGGATACGATTCATTCTTTGATATAACATGTATATAGCACATAGTACATGTATAATATAGGGTTCATAGCACACAACACGATTTGTTCCAATGACAAAACAATGTTTGTACGACTGTTAAATACAACTAACAAGTGGTGCGTTTCCCTCGTTCTTCAAAATTATAACTATCATTTTCATCCCCTAATGTTTTGGGGGAAAGTTGGCTCGTTAATTTAACATGAACTTTCCTCTCTTTTTGTAATAAAAGGCAAACACCTGCGTCTTTTATCTACCGTTACCGTTCAACATTATAAATACATACTTGTAGACAAAATGTATGTTTTTGTTCTGCGTAAATGTTTGTTATGTTTTCAGGACAGAACAGGAAGGTTATATTGACAAAGGGAACGCCAAGTGCAAATTAGAAAATAAATAACTTATTTGGAAAAGTCACTTCCGTTTTTTGTTAGTTGTTTGATTGTTTTTACTCACGAATCACGAGTAGGTATAAATGTTGGACAAATTTCTTAGTTATTCTTTCATTTATACAAAATCCGTAATTATGTAGGTAATTTTGATTTTTCGGAAACATTTATATCCGCTGGAAATGATAATACACATAAAATTGTTACTTAGCCTAAACTCTTAAGGTTTGTTCCCACAAATATTTCAAATTAATTCTCGTTTTATTGAGTATGCGCACAGTCATTTTACTGTTCCACTAGGAAGAATTGTAATTCGAATTTACAGGGTTTTAAATCCCGTGTTCTTCCATCAAGGACTTTAATTCTGAATTAACTCAAATTAATTTTTGAAATTCTGGCTAGTCTATTCATGAATTCACTCAGTGTAAATTGATGCTAAAATTGCAGAGTTGTGTTAAGTAGCTAAGATAAATTTAACCATTCTCTACTAGACGTCTTTTGTATGTAGACTTGTTTGTATTCTACCGAAACGACGAAAGTAGATTTGAATGAAAAGTGTGCCGGTACTCGCTCCCCCACACTCAAATTTTTAGTTGCGACAATTTTCGAACACCAGTAATCACTTTAAGCGATTCAGTCCATTAAATACCGAATTGAAATTTTGAATTTGACTTGACCTTCAAATAACATTATCGAATTTAAAATTTAGTACATTCGCTTGAATTTAAAATTCCAGTGTGTTTTAGAACAAACCTTTGATATCATAATGTAATAAAGCACTATTATATCAAAGCACCTTCATCTTACCAAAAAAAGCATGTCTTGAAGAATTGAGAACAAACACATAACGCACCTTTTTTCAGGTTCAGTGAACGCATAACATATAAATGACTTCAAACGGTTATTTAAAACTTTTGGTATTGATTTTTTAAAAATTACGTCCCATTTCACCACATAAAAAGTCTATAAGAATTTTTAATTAGTTTTTTATGACCTATATAGATCAGTTTAAATTTTGGGCAACAATATTATTTACATATTAAATACATTATTCATAGTTGGACGCTTATAATTAATGATTTTCAGTAAACGGTTCTTTATAATTCGGTACTTATTAAGACTGAATGGATGAAGAAGACGTGTGGTCCACAGTATTCACTTCAGTTGATCAAACTATTTAATCAGTTTTTATAATCTAAACATAATAATGCGATTCGAAGCTACTTATTGAATAATAGTATATTGTGCAATAAGTGTGGGAAAGCGAAGTTGAGCGCACGAACGTAGTGAGTGCGCTCATTCGCTTGAGTGGGGCAATCGACAATCCCGCACGAGTTGCACATACTATTTTTTATTACGAATTTCACATACTTTTTTCTATTATTATCACTTATTTGCGTGTGGAAAGTTACTTTCCACACGCAAAAAAGGATGCGGGAAGAGTACAGTGGGCAAACAGCTATTTTGCGTACAGAAATGTGTGCGCCAAGTTAGTACTTCTCCCGCATGAGTAATAAAAAATAGATTTTTGAATCTAATTTATCTTCAGTATTTATATAATTTGTGATTAAAAGAAAGTAACGTCTTTTAGTTTTTAAGGACATACTGTATACACAAAATATTTTCGTATAGAAGCACATAAAATTTAAAAAAATGATTATTTTTTTCTTTGTTTCAGGTAAGTTTTATTGCCAGTTTTTTTCATACAGTGCGGTACTTCAAAGGGTAAAGTAATTGAATTTTTTTTATACTTCATACTCCATAATTACGAAAATAAGAGTAAAAATGTGTTTATGTGGCAGTAAAACTGTCTAGATGTGCTCTCACGAATATTTTTTTCCTAATGGGCAAGTTTTGAAATGTATGTGTGGAAGTGATATTTTCCAGAATTATGTCCATTAGTACAAAAATACTTTTTGATAGCTTTTCTCAGGAGTTTTATGAATATAATATTGTCCTTATCCCAAATTGACATATAAGTATACTTACGAATGTTCTCATTGTGATAATTATATATATCTAAATATCTAACAATTACGGAGGCATCATATTTGTTGTCATTTTTATACACGTTAATAAATCGTGCCAGATATCGTGACACATTAATAATCGGTCTGTCTGCAATGTATATAGTCCAAAATAGTACAGGAAATACTCTGCATTCCATTGTTTTTTTTTTTTTTTTTTACAAAATTTAAAAATGAAGTTATTTTCGTACATTTTTATAAAAATATAATTTCTTAACTCTTTCTTTTATAAATTGAAATCTATCAGCTGATAGGGGCGGATTCACAGGAGTGATCAATGGGGTCATGAATACCTCCTTTGAAGACAGTCGTTATCCTTTTGGCAGTCTGTTAGTCGCTGATAAATTGTATAGGTTCTTTAATTTGATAGCAAAAGACAATAGCAATCATTTAATTTCATGTTTCACGAATAAGAATTCATGAATAAGAATTTTTATCACCTTCTTTTCTAAGAATTTTTTTATGCCATGTACAAGTAATTAATGATATTTCATTTTCAGTTCGGATTGAGTATAATCATAATAATCAAAAGGAATTCAGCTTCGAGAATGTTCGTAATAGTAAACACTTTTCAACAACTAACTCAGTTTAATTAAAGAAAACTATGTCTACAGTATTACAATTATATATTCAACAATTATTTTTCTATTCCTGTTATTTTTTGTTGCTAAGGCTCATTGAATTTGTTTAATAGTTGAGTAATTCATTAATTTTAACGGTTTTTAGGTGCCCTAGGTGACGTTTCTCTAATTTGGAGGCTGAATCCGCCTCTGCCAGCAGATACTGCATATAAAATATCGATCACATATTGTAGTTTGCTAATTGAAGCAGAAATTTCTAAGAATTAATTAATGCATATTGTATCGAACAGTTTCTATGCGCTTGATGCAGTTATATTTTTACGTATGTGGTATGTTTATTACGTCACTCATCTTTTTATAACAAAGGGATGAATAAAACTAACAGTCATAAAAGTTTAGTTTATTACTACTTCTGTTACATATTTCCCTTAATACAGGTCAGTGATAAGCAAAATTACTTTTCGTCTTACAAATTTTGGTCCGGATCTTATCCTTTTTACCAAAACAAGATCCATGCTGTGTATATTCTAACAGGATTGGTACTAATTTTGTAAGTTTGGTTGCAAAACCAATACCAATATTCAAGTAAACAAGACGAAAACGAAAGCAAGACTTACTAAAATAAAAACAATCCTAGAGATTTAACAGATATTATTACTAAAATTTCTTAGAAATTTCCCTTGTATTATAATTTAAATATTTAACACTGATCAGAGTCTTGTTTTCTTGTAGTACCTATTCTTGTGCAGTACTACAACCAAAATCGAGATAATGGGCTATATGCATAATATGAACTTCCTAACTGGCATGCTTATTGCATTAGTGCCCACATGCGTGTGCCCAGTGCACACATGCGTGTTTTCACCGCTGCGTGCACACAGCGGCACCGCAAAATGTGAGGCGCAGATACGGTTTTTGCACGCTGCGTGCACAGTGCGGCGCCGCAGCGGTTATAAAGTACATTGAATTAAATTGTGTGATGCACACATACTTGCGGTGCCGTGCGGCGCCGCAGCGTGCACGTAACGGTAAAAAAACACATGTGTGCATCGGCACTTTATCATAAACTATCAATTTTTGAATGAATTTATTATTCTTTTATCATTATAAACTTGATATAAGAGGAAAACATAACAAATTATCCAAAACATCCATTAAATTTATCAGTCCAAAACCAATATCTATTTGCTTTAATTGTTCAGAAATTATCACGTGTTTGAATGTTTGGTTATGGGTCAATAATAAATTCATTCTGATACCATAAGCAGAGTTAGTATGCTGACATTATGCATGTGGTCCAATATCGAACTTTTAAGGTTACGATTATGTTTCTGCTATTATAAAAAATCGGAAATAACCCGTTTACATGTGAAAACTCGGTTTGTAAATGTTCGGATCTCGAAGTAGTATATAAAGAGCCGAAACTTTCGGAAATCGAAACGAATGACTCAAGATTACAACATTGAAGGATTGTTTTCATACTGTTAAATTATAATGGAAAAGTTACTTTAATATTTACATCTAGTACATAGTAATTCATAATTAAAATATGCTACAAAATCATCTAGAACCATCATCCATTTTTATTACAATTTATATGAGCATCTGTGCACTCGTATATTGTATCCTATTTATGTATTTATTACGTTATTAAACAAAGTAAATTATGTCATATATAAATTACGGTGTTGTCGATAATTGTACCTTGACACAATTTTTCGCAAACTTATTAAAAGGGGTGTGGTCGGACGGTCGTCGTCTGATCAAGTTGATCAATGATCACATCATTTTTAATTTTATCATTAGTAATTTTATCATTCACAAATAATATTAAAGCATTACTTATGTATGTGACTGTGTGTTAGTTAATTTATTAATAATTTTAATAAACTATTACGTCAACTGGTATACATGATAAATTAATAATTTAAATATATATATATTTTTTTTTAAATAATTTTGTCAATATTTTTCCGATTTTTTATTGACTAAATAAAATATTTTGTTAATTATGTATTCATGTAATGATTTAATGGAAATATAATTATGAAATTTGGTTAAACAAAAATATTTTTGAGTATTTTTAAGGTACCATCACAGTGTGATCAGCTGAAAAATAGCCAGTTTTCGCGATTTTTTTTTCGGATGGATCGGATCACGGAATGGGATTGAATTTTTTTTACGATTAATACCACTATTTAACAATACAAGAAAAAAGGAAAAAATCAACTAAAAACTGTGTACATATCGTACGTATTTAAAAACATTTATTTATATTCAAATTGCTTCCAATGTTACAACGTAAATCGATAATAAATAATTATATAAAAGAAAATTAAAAATATAAGAAGTTAGTTTACCTGGAAACGTAGGTTCATTTTCCCACTCTTTCCGATACCTTCTTAAGTATTTGGATTTTTCAGTCATTTTAGACGCAGCTATTACTTGAATTTAATTTGATAAAACAAAATAAAAAAAGTTTAATATTATCTAGAATTTTTAGTGTATTTTTTCAAACAATAATACTTAACACACAAAATATTGTAGTGATTGCCGCCCTCAAATGATGTATAATAAGAGAATTTAACAAATAAGTAGTACATATTTAACATTATGTAGATACATTTCTGTCTTATTGGTTAATTTAAAATTGATTGTTGGCTTTGGACGTTGTCTTAAAATACGCTAGTGTACATTTGAATTTTATTTGTTGATTTGAAATTGATTGTTGAGTTTGATTATTTTTAATAAAGACAACATATATATTCTTTAGATTTAATTAAGAAAACCCCCGAATTCCCCCAGTTTGAAAATTTTCAACCAAAAATCCCCCCAAAGAAACTATCCCCCCAAAATTCCCCCCGATAATTTGAAAATCCTCCAGTTTTGGGGGGAAAACCCCCAATCTGGCAACACTGAAGTAGCATTCATTTATCATAAATGTTAGAAGATTGTGGTATTGACAAAACTAAAGTGACCATATCGCACCTCGACAATAAGACAGCCACATCATATATGGAATTGTGTGTAGATGTGGCTGTATTATCATTACCGTGGTGTGATATATACAATACTATAAAAATAAGGCCCGATTCACACTATAGTGCCGATATTGGTACGCTCCCGCTCCGGTGTCGCTCCGATAATTATAATCTTGTTGTGTTCACATTACAGTGCTGATACCATGCTGGTACCTATTCGTTCTCCATTCACATCATAATGCCACTTTCAGTTCGATATAAATATCTTTTCAAAACAACTGAATGCAAGCGGAGCGGAGTAGAATCAAAAAAATGTTCACACTATCGATGTAGGTCTGATATCGATCACTTCGATAAAATATTATCTGAGTGGTATTAGTGTTGGAGCGAGAGCGTACCGCGATTGACATCGGAGCGATGGTGTGAATAGACTCATTGTTTCTTGTGTAAAAATATTTTATCAAATCGGGAGCGTAACGATATCGTACCGAGAGTGGAGCGATAATGTGGACCGGGCCTAATAATTCATTATTTTTGTTAGTAAATACTGACAGTATTACTAATCGTGTACAATCCGCCTTAGGATAATTATTTAAAGTGGTTTGTACTGTTTTGTTTTATGTATAAGGCTAATAATGAAAGTTCATGTTACCACCTGGTCAGATTTTTTTAAAACCAAAATTGGTTGTACAAATTAGAAAGAGTACCTAAAATTTTTGTATTTTTCATAATTAAAAAATTATTTTTATTTACTCATTTCACTATTAAAAGATGAATTTAAAAAAAAAAATTATTATATTTAATATTTTTATTTAACTTAAAATTCACAACTGTTGAAATATCATCTCTATGGCCGAAACTAAAGAGATATTTATTGTTCGTATTGTATCAAAGAATATGAAAAAAAACTTAGCAAAAATATTATTCACCCTCGTATTTGTATAAACAATTTTTGTTTAAAGAAATCTGACCAGGTTGCGAAATGTAAACATGAACTTTCGTAATGTGTAAAACAAGATTATGCAAAAACATTCCGTGAGAATAATTTTAGCCGCTCATGTGCCAGTACAAGTTCTTAAAATTGACAACGAGCGTTTTAGTGACTGATATATTGTTTTTAATCAATTCGAAATTTCAAAAGGAATAAAAAATTCCAATAATAATTTTTATTAAATGCCGGTGCAATGCGTGACTATGAAAAGTAAGATTAATAAGATGAATTAGTTGCTAGCCTAAATCTCTTGATCGATTTTAGACATTTTCTCCAGGCCATTATCGTCTTTTACAATTGTGTTAACCCTCCAAATATTATTTATATGGATTTATGCCTGATTCGCCTGTCCCCGTTGCGCCTGACCAATTAAAATTTCCCGATTCGCCTGACGATTCAAATTGTGGTATCGTTTCGCCTGGCCATAGATGGGACGATGGATGCCCTATTTTATTATAATGTTAAAATAACACCATAAGATATTTTCAGGAAAATTCAAAGAAAATGTAGCAACTTTCTTTCCTACTTTTTCCAGACTTAGGATTGGCAGTAATTTTTGATAGGTGCAAAAACTACTGGTGTAGTTGAAAGTTTATGCGCTTTACGTTTCGTTAATTTAAAAACAAAATTAAAAATAATATACATATATAATTATACATATTTGCATTAATTTAAACTAATAAAATTAATTTATCTTAAGATTAACAGTATAAGCTATTTTTTCTAAACATCTTCCTACTGTTATTTCATTATTTAAGTAGATTTC
Source organism: Brachynemurus nebulosus (assembly GCA_035578155.1). Classification (NCBI taxonomy): domain Eukaryota; kingdom Metazoa; phylum Arthropoda; class Insecta; order Neuroptera; family Myrmeleontidae; genus Brachynemurus; species Brachynemurus nebulosus. Next base: position 53,845,434 of record JAPWDM010000001.1, on the reverse strand, counting down.
TTGAATCTGTCTTATTCTTTTATTTACCTAGTAGATCAGGCGAATCACAACTATTTACTTTCGTCGAACATGTGGCCAAGCAAAACGCAACCAAAGCGTACCAAATTTTAATTTCAGGCGAAACGAGAACAGGCGAAACGAGAACAGGCGAAACAGGAATATACCATTTATATGTACTCTTCACGTATGTAACCAAAATGGTAAAATTCGTTTGTCTTTAATTTAATACAAATTTGATAAAAAGATATCCTTATTCTTGTGTCTTGAAAGATCGTTATTTAAACCAGACAAATATAATATTAATAAATTTTTACTTGTGAGGTAAATATTTTAGTGCGATTTGTTTTTAATCCTTTGTGAAATTGTTAACAATTGAGATATTTGTTTTTGTTGATTCAAAATATTCCATAATCCTCCGAGTACGGGAGGTTGCATTTTTCAAAAATATGAAATTGAGTGAATAAAAACTAAATTATAACAAATCGCACCATTAGTTCAATAGGGTGATATATGCAAAAATATCTTTTTCGGGTTAAGAGTATATTGGGATTAAGCATATTTTTCTACACTACCCTAACTTATAAGTATAAATAAATGTTAACAAATAACAAAAATGTGACAACTTTTAACAGTTATAACTTTATGGAATTTTTTCCCCCATTTAAATCTTATTAAGACAATTAGGACATATCTGACAATATTTTACTAATTTTTGACCTTTTTCTAACATTAGTTTAGAAAATAAAGTCATATTAGTTAATATCACTTCATTGAATTGGTGAATATAGATACAATGCAATAAAATTTCAAGATCAATTAAGAAACGTTTGTTGTTATATCCACCGAAAATTAAAAATAAAATTCATTTTATGTTTGAATAATATATAGGTATCCTTATCATACATACATAGGTAGCAATATTTTTATTTTTGTTATTAAGTTAGGCTACGATTTCTTCTCATGTATATCATATTATTTATGTATTAGGTACCATAAAGGTATTATGCGAGATAAACAGTATAGCTGTTATACATATATACATACTTGTTTTAACAGGAATAACTCTTCATTTTTGTATTGTTATTATGTATTTTATTGTATAGTTATAATTAAATTTTATATTTAAATATATTTTGTATTGTGTATAAGTAATATAAGTTATTACTAGATTTAGGAAAATTGTGGTCCCTAACAGAATCGCCATATAAAATATTTTGGATTAGGGGGTTATAAATTTTATTAGAAGCAGGGCCGGATTTACCTTTGTCGAGGCCCCGGGGCACTTTTCATGTGGAGACCCCTTTTAAAGCAGTAAGGAAATTTCCAAAATTTTTCAAATTTCCCCGAAAAACTGGGTTTACGAGCAAAAAAACAAAAAAGCGCTAATCCTTTCTATTTTTTTCTATTCTACTCTTTTAAGGAGGAAAAGTTACGTAAATTGCAAGACGTTTATAGTTTTTAAAAATTATAAACATTGTTTTTTATCGAATATTTATAAAAAAATACCTAAGCGATTTTTTTTCAAAATGATTCTGATTATTTTTTTCTTTTTTCTTCATTATACAAATGGTTTTTATAAATTTGAACGATGGACATTTTATTTTTGATTTTAATTAAGATTTGAGTCCAGTAGACTGCACGACGCGACGCAAAACTAAGGTTCCAACTTCCCGCAGCTGTAGCACCGTCATTTTGAAATATTTTTATCTAAAAAAATTTGCTGAGACCTATACTCTGTATTTTAAGCTAGGTTTTATATCAATTCAATAAACTTCCCCATTTTTATTTTAAAAAACTTGAAAAAATGTGCCTTTACTTAACTTTTTCCCCTTAAAAGATTTATTATCAATTTTGTGGAGGCCCCTATTGTGTGGAGGCTCTTGCCCCAAGACACGTGCCCCAAGTGCCCTTATGTAAATCCGGCTCTAATTACAAGGCTGAAGATTTTCCTTTGGATTTGAAGACTAGCCTAAGGAAGCTTTTAAAAACAATTCAGTAAAAATTATAAATTACCTATTTTTAACAATTTCAATAATAATCAAGAAAACTTTGTAACTATTAAATAAAATAAGCGCAAAGCACTTATATTTCTGTTTCATTTAAGTTAAGCTTATTTACAATAAAATTTAAAAAATAAAATGAAATAAAAAATAAAGAAATATGAGCATGTTATATTTTCAAGAAAAACTATATTTTTAAATAAAATATTAGAATTTAAAAGCCTTTATTTAAAAATGTATATCTAAAAATGTTATTTTAAATACATAATTTAACTTTGACATAAAATGTGAGAATATATATGTATACATATATTTTGCCACATTAAGTTGATAATTTAACTTTTGAAAAATAAACACCACTTCCACATTTCCTTTTATTTACATATCATATGTTTCCAAAAATTTTAAAAGTAATTCCTTATACGAAGAAAATGATTGCATAGAAGTTACAAATGCCTTTGTAACCACATTGCTCTCACTATATAATCAATTTTCTTTTTGTTATGCTATTGATTTTCGCGGTTATAACTGCAAAAAAAATTTTCCTAAATGAACTAAAGAAAATTTAATTATTATAATAAGTAAAGAGCGAGTGTAAGAATTAATTGCTAAATTTTCAAAATATTTCATGCACTAGGTTCATTTATATGAATTTTTAAAATCTTTATTCTCAAATATCTCAAAATTAAAAATTTGCACATATCACCCTATTGAACTAATGGTGCGAAATGTGGACTGTCACTCTAATTTTTAATGGTTGAACAGTGAACACAAAATAAGATTGCAAAAAGTACAAATTATTTGAACGATTCGAGAATCTAAACTATTTTTATTTGAAAGCGTAAATCAGAAAATGGCTAATAAAATGTCTACTCATCAAATAAATGAAAGTTTTCGTTGGATTTTCTTTTTCTGTTTTTGTATATACAAATATAGTAATCATAATAGAGAGGTAGGTATTCGTCGACACAACATTAGAATTTTCCTGTATTTTTGTTATATAAAAGAGAAACTTGGATAAAAAAAATTTCTTGTTGGTATATCCTGACTTGACTGAATTTAAATTCGAGAGGAAATAACTAAAAGCCTCCTTCGTTTTTATAACTGTATGATAAAAGTAATGTATTAAATTTATTTATCATAAATGTATGATACAATGTCTGACATATCTCCGTTCAATTCCATGGAACTATAGAATTGCTTGCCTATTGACTTTTTTTTTATTCTCATTTTCTGATATACACGTGTTCCAAACGAGGAAATAACGAGCAAATGTTTAGTTGTCTCTTTCTTTTTCATTTTAACACAATACTCAAAAGTTATATTTTTTTTATTTTTATTTTACTAAAAAATTTTTGTTTTTAAATGCATTCTTTTTTCTTTCTTCTTTTTGTATTTAGTTGATTGCACTGAGATTGTTTTCTTTTTTCTCAAGAAAATAAAAAATAAAAAATCGGATGAATTCTTAATTCTTTTTTAAGTGTATTACGAAATAGGTGTTTCAAAATATTTTTTTTAGAATTTCGTAGTTCTAATCACGAAATGCTTATGGACTCGGTCATGTCTGTCATCGTATTAAGAATCTACCCTCATCTGATCACTCTTTATGCACTCTTACGCAATTTAATAGTTTCGTTTTTTATTTAAAAACTATTATTGAAATTTTTTAAATAAAAGCAAGTAATATTTGTGAGACCGAAAGCAAGAAAGTGATTTCTTGTCGACAGTTTTTAGTCGAATATTTCCTTGACAAAATTAGAATATACAGCCTATACGATAAGAACGGCGAGAGGCGAGAGTAGGGGCGCTATCCGTTTTCGGACCCGTAGAACACGATTCTGTAGAAAAAAGTTCCCGCTACTTTTTGATATGTGTAGGGCCTCCCTATGGAAGTTAAGAGCTGAAATTTGGTAAGTGGGGCTCATACCGATGCACAACAATACTATCAAAGTAGGGTCAAATTTTGGATCCGACCCAACCTTTCAGGAGGTGGTGGGGGGCAACAAAACAATAAAACTTTTCCAAACCGGTTGGAAATAATGTTTCGGCCAATTACCTACAACATATCCAAAATTCAGCTTCCTAGGATGATTTGGAGGGAGTAGAGGGGGGAAAAATTATTTCGGCTGGATCTAACGCGCCCACAGTCTTCCAGAATTAACTTAGAGGGTTGAAAAGGTATAGCAGACTTACCATATGAAAATTGCACTGACGTCATTGGACATAGTTTAACCTTTTCATTATTGCTTGTTTGCCGAAAGTACACATCTCCCTTGCCCCTTCTCATAAATACAGAAGTTTGTTTGGATTGTAAACATTATTTTTTGTTTGGCCAGCTATTTAAGAACGCTATTAATATTTTAACTTTTTACCTTTATCGTGAAGTTGTCACAATTATTAGTGATTGTATTAAAATATTGAAAGATTTCTTCTAGTTATAAATTGTATTTACGTATATTATTAGTACATATTTAATAATTTTTTGAGTAGAAATAAAAACTGTGATCCGACATTGCGTAAAGTGATTTTAAATCTATATGAAAAGAAATGGTCCTACAGTAAAATAGCGCACCACCTCGGATGCTCTAAAACGTTGGTTTGTAACGCGGTTAAACATTTTCAGAAATATGAAATTCTAAAAAACATACCACGTAAGAGAAGACCGTGAAAAACTACACTATGTATACACCAAAAATTGTGATGTTTGCACAGTTAGTGGATTCGATGCCGAAGCGTTGTAAGAATGTTATAGCAAGCAAAGGTTATCCTACTAAGTATTAAGCTTAACTTTATGAAATTAGCGCTATTTTGTATTATTTATGATAAAAATAATTAATTGCTTTTATTTATGTGTCAGTGTAGAATGCCTCATGACAAAAATTTATATTTGGTTGAATAATTTTATCTGAATTTTAATTACATTTTAATTTTCCTTATTCCTCCACGTGTCATTTTATATATAGATAATTTCAGTAAATATAATTAAAATGAGTCAGTAAAATACCTACAAAAGTTTTGTAGTATCAATAACGTTTTAAATTACATATGTGGCCACCACTGTATATTACTTATTGGACTTCAAAAAATGAAAACTAAAAGATTATGTATGATTTTGCACTTTTATATGATCAGCACATTATGACATGACATATCTTTTTTTTCTTAAAAATATATTAAACATTAATAATTAAATTCAAAATAATGAAAACATCATTTTTGAAAGAGTTATATATAGATTACCTTATTTATGAATTTGACTAAAAATTTGTTCAATTAGTCGACTATTGTATGTACGATATTTTCAACTAATGACTAATTTTGTCTGAAAACAACTTTAGTGGATTAATCGATTAACTGCTTCTCGATTCGGCATCACTAGTCGGCACTCGCCGTATATGCACAACTATCAAAAAATCTTACAGTGGACGGGAATCTTTTGTTTGTTTTTAGTATATTCCTAGTTGAAATCAACCAATACATTTTTTGATCCATTAACGAAACACAAATTTAGTTTTTTTGTCTAAGTCTTATACTTCCAGTTGAAACCTAATAAAAACGTTTTTAATGTAAATATTATAGTAAATAAAGCTTCTTTAAGTGTAAATAACAGTAGTCTGGGTGGGTATGTTCAGATTCTTATCGCAGTTAAAAACACTTTACATAGTTACTAGGTATTTCCCGCCGTATTAAAAAAAACGTGATTACTAACTGAATACATACAATTGAATATGAAATAATGAAATTGAATAAAAAATTTTATCTGGGAATCTGAATATAACCTCTTTTAAAAATACTTCATTCACACAGTGAAAAAATTTGTGTTAAAATTAACACATTTCACATGTCCAGAACGGTTCACTCAATTTTTTGTGTTATTTTAACACAAAGTACATGTGTCATATCTTTACACAATATTTGTGTCAATGATGTAACACACAAAAGGACATACATTTTGTGTTAATTTTAGACAATTACTTAGTTATAATTTTACCACAATGATGTGTAAAATTAACTGATTTAGAATGTAGAAGTTTACTCAGTAAATGTGTTGGTATATTATTTTTTAAGTTAGTATTTTTTTTATTTATTTATTTATTATATAAATGAAAGGAAATAGTAAAAAATAATTTTTCAATACTTAAACTTTTTTATTTAATATTTCTACAAAGTTGTGCTCTGATGAAAATAATGTTGAAGCAATATCCAAAAATTGTGAAGATCGTTGTCAAACTGAACGTGGAAGGCAAAATGGAATGATTACTCTTCCTTCTTTACCTGATCTTCTTTGCCCTTTGAATGTGTTCTGAAACGCTGAATATAATTTTTTAATTAATTTTCAATTCAATTAATTAATTTTTTAATTAATTGAAGTAAATTCTGCAAACAAAGAAAAAAAATTCAATCAATAATATTTTTAATTAACTTACTAATATTTAATATCTAAATAATTAAAACCAATTTAACCTTAGGAATACGCTTTTGATTTTGAAATATTCCGTCTGCTTCTATACATAGATATGTTTCTGTTAAACACACGTCGCACAATACTCCAATGATTGGCAACGATCCTACAAGTTACCACTATCCCCGCTCTTATAACTAAAGCAATAGATGCACGCCAAACCAGTTTTTTGGTGTTGGAAATACACAAATAAGTGTATTTAAGACATTCTTTCGCATTTTACACAAACATTGTGTTATTTTTATGTTGTTCAAAACAGATTAACATTTTAATTTTGTTAAATCATATATATATATATATATATATATATATATATATATATATATATATTTTCATTTAACACAAACACTAAATGTTACATTAACACAGGGTTAGGTTAGTTATTTAACACAAAAATTTTAACCACTAGTTTTTTTTTTTACGCAGAACACAAGTTTTTTCACTGTGCACAGTGTTTCACACTGTAGTTTGTCGCGTTTAATAATGAGATCTACACCCACACTAGCGCGACATTCAAATAAACAAGCAAACAAACAAAAAATAAATGAATCCGGCATTCATTTGTCTGTTGGAATTGTTTAGGTCGTTTGGAATAGAAATTTGCTATTGATTTATGAATAAAATTTTTCTACATGTATTTCCTTGTAAAATTCTGTTGGAAAAAATATACAGTAATTCATTTTTCGAATAAAATAATTTGCCTTTAAGACGTTTATACAAGTGGGAACCTATGCATTGAGTATGAAATGGGATCAATAAGTACCTGTGTATAGTGCATAATTTAAGAACGAGGCGCATAGTGACGGATATAATATTATTATATAGTGCATTTATATGCATGCATATGCATTCATCACACATTCAAGTTGCGTGTGGAATATTTGTACAAGAAACTCACAAATACATAAATTCATCTATCGTCGTCAATTTCACAAAAAATTTAAAATTAAGATAATTTGTCTCAAAATAAAAACAAAACAAAATCAGTTGACTTTCAAAATTCAATATTTTGTTTTTTCACGTAAGGTGAATCGATTACTACTGACAAATAAATTACAAAGTCTATTTTTTTTCTCTTTAAGAACGTTCGTGCGTCAAATTTAATAGTAGATAAAAATTTTAATTTTAGAGAATTGACAAGTTGAATTACATAGTTATCTTCCTTCAAAAATTTTAAGGTCTTCATTGATCATTTCTTAAAGTAATTGATGATTAAAAATCAAATTTTTAACACAGAGACATTAGGAAAAAACATTCTAAACAGCATTTTTTCGTGTTAAAAATTATAATAAGAGTAGCTATCAAAATAAAAAATGTTTAAAAATATTCTTTGAAGTATGCAATTTATATAGTTTCACAAAAAACATCGTATTGACGGACGTTAAAATGAAATATTAATTATTAAAATTAAAAAAATTAAAATTTTCTGGTAGATTTTGATGTGTATGCGTACATAATATGCATATAAGGTCAAATAAACTGGTAATTTTCAATCAACAACTATGTATGCATTGATATCACAGATCAGTACATAGGTGGTACATATAGCAATCACCTATAATACACGACACATCATATGAGGATATGACACATGAACAAGTACAAGCTCTGTATGTATAACATATAGGGTATTATATTCTGTAGTAATTTGTGGTAGCTACATCACCCTATTCTATAGTGTTTTGTAGACGCGCACGAACGTCTTTAAATAAATATAATTTATGTGTAGAAAAATAAGTTAAATTTTATAATATACGTATGTACATCTAACAGTATTAATATTTGATTATTATTCAATCTTCTAATTTTAATCATTTTAAAAGTAATGAATTTGACTCTGGTAGTTGACAAGTGCACACATATAATAACTAATACATACACAAATATATTATGGGTGTATTAGTATAAAATGGCATTTTTATCTAGTTTTTTTCTATTTATTACAATAACTAAACGTCGAATATTAAACAAAATAGTTTTTTAATGATTCGAAAACAGAAAATAATTTTCAGTTCTTTTAAGTTGGTTTTAATGACACAACTTACAAATATATACCTCTGATCCACCTCTGATTATACTTTTGCATTTACCCGTACGTTAAAAATTCTATCTTTGAAAATTTATTCCTTCTAAACTAAACGTCAGAAATTATTCAAGTGGTGTCAGTGAATGCATCATATCTTTCTCTATAATATATCTACTAAAATTTCAAACTCTAAACTTGGAAAATTTCTTATAATCGATTCATCCTTAAATAACCAATACTGAAACAAAATTTTATCAGTGTTCGGATCTTTCTTACAATAATTCTAAAATCATCAGAATTGGTTGATTTTTTTGTTTATTCATTTATAATCAATCGATCTGTTTATAAAATTGATAAAAAACTTTAAAATTTCAATGTGTAAAAATGAGATACGCTATTTTGTGAAATTGATGATATAATAAATAATTAATTAATTATATACATATCTTTGAAAACAGTGTGTATACTTCTCAAAATTTGTCAGAATTATATTAAGATATAAACATTACAATTTAGATTCTCGAATTTTACTAATTTTTAAAACTCAGATTTTTAGACCGTTCATAGTTGAATTGAAATCTACTATACGGAAAGTAATTCACTCATAATGAACTATTTTTCACTTGTATAAATCCAGTCTCAAGTGAATGATTACTTCCAAACAATCAAGTAGATAAATTACTCTTAAACGAAAAAAAAAGTGGTACCTTTTCCATTCATTCATTTAAGTTACTTCCTTCTGATCGTACGGGAAAATGTATCGCTTTATTTCAACTTCAGTTCAGACCTGTAAAACTGTTCACTATGTTAATAAAAACCTACATTTTTTGCCATCTTTGCCAAGGCAACTTTTTGTTATCTTCCTAAAAAAAAAAAGAAAAAAACAGTTGAATAAAATTTTCATCTGCCTATTAACCACTCAAAGCTTACAAAAAAAAAGTGTAATAAACTGACCGTCGGTACTTATTTTACGTTATTATTGAAATTCTTAGCCTTTTGTCTTTGTAATGTCTACCACCTAGCTTCTAGTCTTCAATCTTCAGCCATATTTCCACTTTAAGCCACATGCACATGTATTTTTACTGAATTATAAAATTTTACCGAATATCAATCGCTATATTTTCGCCACTTTATACACTTATGTAAATAAAACTGAACAAAACTTGCAGCTCTTTCAATTTCATATACTAATAAATTTTATTTATTCTTTTTACTTTGTCTTTTGAATTAGATTGATAAAAAATAACTAATGAAGTTATAGAACAGGCTTGCGAAATACAATGGAACGATGAGGTCAAGAACCTATTGAGCAGCTGATCAAGTTTACTATCATATTATATAATACAGTCAGTGGACTCGTATGATGTGTTTGTACTTTGTAATATCAATCAGCAATACTATATGTATACTAATATTACGTATTTAATAAACAAAGTCGAGTCACCCGTGCACAACCCTCGTGTTGCAGAATACTAACAAATGCATAAAACATAATAATTATACATAGTTACTAAGCAAAGGTAAACATAAAAGTTTTATTTGATATTTGCGTATTTGTAGGTGAAAAATTGAAATTGGCTTTGGTAGTAAAAATGCATCAACAAAATAGAAATCTGCCATACGTTTATAAATATGGTTCATTTCATTTAAATTTAACCATGCTTCATCACTTATGAATTTAAATAAATTCCGTTTCCTTGGCCTCCGTTTTCTTTCATTATTGCACTTACGTAAATTTTAAAATTGCAGTTTGTTTTTAGAAAATAATAGAAGATTGATTTGTTTTCAATATAAGAATTATTTAATTTTTTAACTTTGACTCATGACCAATTGTATTTGAAATAGGGTATAAATGCCTTGAGAGTTCTATACGAGTTTAAATGAAATTTTTATTGGCTTATCTGTTAGAGTAAACCTTGACAACCTATGAGTCGGGAAGTTTTCAAGTGACCCAACGAGTTGTGTAAATAAAGAATATAAAAAAATTATAAATAGCGTGACCAGCAATTCTATTCTGTTGAAGTTAATAGTGATTGATACATTAAAAAAAATTTTCTGGTCTTGAAAGTGTTATGTACCGACTTATTTTAGTGTTAAAAGTGTTATTTCCAAATTGAACTTTATATTTCATTGATCTTTTATTTTATTAATATTCAATCATTCATTCAACGCATTGTCTGCCGTTTTTCTATATGTATTCTTATTTTTAATTATCAAATACGTATGTACAAGATTAATTGTATGTATGATTTTGTTTGCATATCAAGGGCAAATTAAGTATATTAAGCAAATACTAAGAAATTATCCAGACACCGGATATGTTTGTCTGGACCGAATGCTACCGATATGTATGCAAAATCAAACGATCTTCAAAATTGTAACAAATGAAAAACACAATACAATAAAGCAGTCTGATTCTGATTTGCGACCCGTTCATATCTCAATTTATACAGTACTCAAAATTGTATACAATTTTGAGTACTGTATAAATTGAAATATGAACGGGTTATAACCATTATTAATAATTATTAATAAGTACATAGTTAATCAATTCTGTTGTTTTAATTTCAATCCATACATAATAAAAGAATCAAAAGGGAAAAAAAATACAGTAAACTAATCACTATTAATTTTAATAATATAAATATTTTAAATAATAATAATCAATTTCTTAATGAAAATGCAACAAAATTTTTTGCAATAATGATTATTGTAGTTGTTAATGTTTGAATGTGTTAAAAATTTTATACGTTTTAAGAACTATTGATCCCATTGATAGGGAATGTCGAAATATATTTGGGAACCGATGATAAATAAATAAAAAACAAAAAATTACCTACTCTTCGATGTTTATCGTCTTAATTTCTTTTTTGTTCGTCAGAAAAACTCCATTTTTTTTTTAATACTAAGTAGCTGAATTTGAATATTATGGTTAAAAATTAAATATTGAGAATATTTAAAGTTTCAATATTTAAAATGAAATTTCACAAAGTAAATCTCTCAACAGTGAATTATTTAAAAATTGAATTATCAATAACAAATAAATATTGTTTGACTTATCAACCAATCAACTTCTATAAAGAAAATTTACTTTATAGTAAAAACGATTTCTATATGATACGATTTAAAGTTTTAGCTTTATTAACGCTTTAAATGATTAAGACGAGTTAACTCGTCCTGCAATATGGCGGCTCAAAATGCTGTCATATGTATATATTCACTGGTATAGGTGCCAATACATCTGTGACAATACGGTATAATTCTAAATAATGTTCAGTTTTATCAACATAGTTTAGTATAATTTATTTTTTGTAAATTCCTAGGGTTCACTTTTTTAATCTTGGGATCTTTGATTTTTTTCTTTTTCCTTTTTTGTAGCCTTATCTATTGTACTTATTACTTGGCAGTAAATAGTCCGGCATTTTGAGACAAAAAAATTTTACAATATGGTTTGTTTAAAAGGGTTAATTAGTACTAACTGAAATATAACTATTTACAGTTTTTTAGAATTTTATACCTCCAGCACAAAATTCTTATTTAATTTTCTTAAAAGTGATCGGTGTCAACTATTTGATACATAAAATACATAAACTCGAATAGTTTTGACAAAGGGTGTTAACATTGTTAAGTCGTGGTTACTATAATATTTTTCATCAATATCGTGTATATTTCTTGCTTTTCGATTAACTTTAGACCGCATGTAGATTGGAGAAAAAAGGGAAATGAACAAACATTTTCCAAATTCTGTAAAAATGGTGTTGTGTAAATAGGTTTTTCAAAGCACTGTTAAATCTTGAATATTAGGGTTAGATTTATCTTTCATTTACAATCCAAGATGTAATTTTTTTTACTTGACAATACCTTAAAAAGTTGTTTTATAGTCGGATTACTTTCTCTTGTAAAAAAAATTTGTTAGGATTCGATTACAGGTGCCCCCCTATAACATGGTTTCCTACAATAGGATTTCACTCTAACACGATAAGGCAATTTATTAAATTTTTTTTTTTACATGATTTTTCTGTAGGATGACAAAGATAGTTAAATTAATAATTTGATATTTGAAAGAAGGTTTACATTTTTCCAGAAACTTAACTACTGTATTATAGGAAGGAAACCTGTATAACTATTTATACCTACTAAATGTAGTGGTAGAAGTGTCAGGAACTATTCTTGCATGTAAAAAACAAAATATTTGTTGAAATTTCTTCGTGGAGGTCAATTTTACTATATTAAAAAAATAATGATTCGTCTTTCGTCAATGAAAGTTTTATTAATGAATTTTAAATGAATATTACCTACATTGAATCTTTATTTAAAATAATTTGAATTTAAGATGCAAATAGAGTATTTTTATTTTATTTACCAATATAGTATGTTCCATTACGTTTAATGATGTCATCTGGAAGTACTAACTTTAATTAAAACGATACGAGAGTAGCATACGAGAAGTAATTCAATTAGTATCTACAGTGAAACTTGTATAAGATCATTAAGTGTTTTTGAATAGGTAATGTACCTACTAGTTAAATACTAAAAGAAATATGTACTATACCTTGTTTATTTTGTTCAGAATATGAACATCATATTTCTTTCTCTATTTTGCACATTTTTACTATTCTGTAAAACCGAGAAGGAAATATAGTGTTCATATTCTAAACAAAGTAAACAAGGTATAGTAATGATGTAATGAAATTAGAAACGGAATTTTATTTATTTTGAAAGAATTGTGCGTAAAAACTTACAGTTTAATAACACTCAACATTTTTTTTATAGAACGTTATTCTGATGTTGAACTAGCCTTTCTGCTTTGAGCAAATTATGCTTCCGGAATTTACTGTATCCGTAGAAATACAGTTAATATAAAAAATTTTTAATTTTTAAAATGATAGTTCTAAAACGAACCCACACAAACATGTAAAGGTTAATGTTATAAAAGTTCATCCAAATTTATTATTGAAATGCAGGTGATACAACAGAGTTATTTTCGATGTTTTTACTAACATAAGAATTGAGGAGTCCAGTTTCAAAACGGGTCATGTCCACTTTTTATGATTTTGAGATGTTGACAAAAAATTGTTGTAATGTGATATATATGTTTAATATAGTGAGTAATATAACAAGACCCACTTTGAAAACAAAGTAAGCTTTCTAATGTTAAAAACAATGGAATGGGATTTTTTTCCAACTTAAACTGTTCAGAATCGTGTAAGGCTTTATATGCAGAATCTATTACTGTGCGTAACTCAATTTTTGATTTTTTGGACAAGATCCGTTTTGAAACTGGACTCCTCAATGGTTATAATGATATTTCACTGTACCTAGTAACGGATAATAATATTATCAGGGTGATATATTTAGTAACTACTATCACGTTATTGCTATTATTAACCCTCATACGTACTCGTCAAAACGACGAACGAACTTCTCTACCTGCTCCAATACTACAACTTGTCGTTGCTTGCTTGCTGTGAAACTTCTGTTATCTAATTTATTTGTTATTATAACACATAAGACGTATAAATTTTGTTTATAGCTATTGTCGTTTTTCTTTTTTTTATACTGAAATAGTGTGCGTCAAAAGGACGACGATGTATGATTAACCGATGTTTTTTTTTTTAAGATTTTGTACTCCACATATAAAAGTTTTCCTAATTTTTCTAAAATTTATTAAAGATATGGATGTTATAATTAATTTATTTAATGATTATGATAATGTGAAAGATGATTACAGCTGTTTGACTTATAGAGACGACATAATATTGAAATTTTAATATATTGAATCGAAACTTAAAGAATGCGTTTCGAATGACTTAATAAAAGATTAACAATCTATTTTGTGGAAAATATTTTAATTTTTATTATTTTTTGAGATCTTATTCGAAAAATGAGAAAATAACTACGTATCTATAGGAATATTTATGACCAAGGGGACAAACTAGATTGGCTTTGCCTCTGTTCCACTTGTAATGAGTTTGTGACGTAGTCTGTTTGTGTACATACACACTGTTTGCAGTGTATTAGTTTGGTTTTTTGTAGTAGTATGTGTATACACGCATACAATCACATCACACGTATTACCAGAGAGAGCTGTTCAACGTGCTCAACTAACAATGGGTATATTGTTAATATAATGGTGTGTTGACTCGACGACGACTACTAACGGACTAATGCCTTAAGCTGTGACTGGCTTACAAATGACTCCAAGCGAATTTCACTTTTTTTATGTTAGTTGGCTTCTAGTGTTCTATGTTTATGACTGAGAAATTTCACATTCTGTAAAGTCACACATGTCCACTGACTCATAATAGTTCATAAATTCATTATTTGAAAGACATGTTTTATGATACAATTGATGTATTTATCTATTTTTAAATTTTTATAATGAAAATATGCTTTGATAAAAAGATTAAAAAAGTTAATAAATATTTATATTAAGAAATTTTTCCAAATTCAATTTTTTTTTAAATATTTTGTTCGCTTTTATAGTATTGTTATGTAAAAAAAAAAATGTTTTTTGCAAATAAACTCTAAAACTCCCCATAAAAAGTCCATTCGTCAAAATGACGCCGATGTATGATTAACTTGACTCGTACACCAACGTATGATTCTAGGGTTAAAGAATAAGTTTATAAATGTTTCTGCAGACTGTGGTGATAGTAATTGTTAAGAAAAATTGAATACTGTTTCCTATTTATTAAAAAAAATTTATAATTTTTCCGTACATACACCGAGAGTAGCGCCGTCACGTGAAGTAAAATTGTCAAGCCACACTGTGTAATAAAGTCTGTAAATCATATATTTTTCGAAATTAAATGAGAGGGATGCTTATATCCTACGCGAT
This sequence comes from Brachynemurus nebulosus, assembly GCA_035578155.1. Classification (NCBI taxonomy): domain Eukaryota; kingdom Metazoa; phylum Arthropoda; class Insecta; order Neuroptera; family Myrmeleontidae; genus Brachynemurus; species Brachynemurus nebulosus. The sequence goes on along the minus strand of JAPWDM010000001.1, from coordinate 53,830,105 downwards.
GACTGGAACAAAACAAGCAGATAAATTGTACCTAACTAAAAAAGAATCAAAAATTTTAGATTTGTAAAGTTTTAATTTTTTTTTGTGAAACCAGCAGCTTTTATTTATGTATACAGAAGAGCTATCGTAAAGAGACAACCGAACTGAACGTTAGAAATTACTGTGATAAACTGAAATATTTTCATACTTTAAAAGAAAAACGTCTACCCCCACCTATGTACATAGCAATTTACTGCAAAAATACTTATTTTTTTTTTCAATTTAATAACAAGTTTCTTTTTAAATTTGCATGTAACATGATAGGTTAATTTATCTCTGTTAATAGCAAATTTTTCAATGATTGATTGTTGTAATAAATTACCACCCACATGTATCGGATATTGTCAGTGTTTTGACTGATGGAAACAAATTGATTTACAAAAGTCATAATAAAGATCGACAAAGTAAATAGTACATTATTTTTAAATTTAAAAATTTGCAAACTTGTTTTTAGATCAAAAGTTCATCTCTTGTTTCTATTTGGAAATTATATTTAGCTCCAGTTAGAAATCATTTAAGATCTTGTAGGTTAGTAATGTTAGACAGAGACGTTTAAACAGTTCAAAATATTTCTATATTAAATTTTTCAAAAATATTTTCAATATATGTTTGATTGAATCAAACATACAGTTAGTTTGTAAAAATTCACCCAGACTTGATAGATGAATAGGTAGTGATAATAAAATTGATAGCGTAAATTGCATGCAAAAACCGTACATAATTCTGCGTAGCACTCAGGAATCAGAACCCTTTTAGAATCATTGCAGGCCCTAGACACTTTCGTTTTATTGGGGGGGGGGGGGGTACATTTCAATTTCAGATATTCGGATGCCCCTACCCCGCAGTACCTACAATGCCTGTTGAATAAGACAGGCCTGATCTGATCGCTCTGTGAACTTGTTTGTAGAACCCTGTGAAGCAAAAAATTTTGTTGTAGGGTGTTCTTCTAGCAAAACCGAAACCCTATATAATATTTATGTAATTAACCAAACAGTATAGCAGTATTACAGCAACCCATTTCTGCGAATTAAGAATTGGAACGGGAGTCTTCTAGTACTGTTTACAAAATGTATAAATAATTTTATCACTGAAAAAAAAGTTTGAATGACTGAAAATAGAAATAGTGATATTGAAAGAATCGGACGCCATTTCACAATCGAGCGCCAATCGAAATGTACGATAAAAGTGGGGTGGGGGTATTACTCTTCGCCGTTCCTGTAGTCGGCAGCTTTGAGGGAGAGTACTGTATACAATATATATGATACACAAAAAGTTTTCTTTGTATAAAAAGCTTATTTTCCAGCTGGAGAGGAGTCAAGTTGATTTATAGTTTTAATAAGGTCACATTATTTCGAAAGTAAGAAAATAAATATGAAAAGTTTTTCTTATTATTTTGTTCTTATTTCCGTTAAATCGTTATAAAAAAATATTGAGCAACTAACTAGGCTTGTTTCTTCAATTAAATACACTACTCTCATTAAACTTTTTTAACTAATTTTAACTAGCTTACATAATTCAAAAGATTAGTATAAAAAAGTGTATCTAAAGCAAAAATAGAATAAGTTAAGAAACATCGCTTTGTCAAAAGTTTCCAAACATAAGGGAAATTTCTTTTTTAATTTCAGAACATAGAAAAACGACTTTTTTCTTCTCTGTATGTTTCTTCGCGCTTTCGAGATAATATTTTATATGACATAAATTTAAACTTAAATCACAATATTTAGTAACTAGCGATTCCTTTGATGATTAAAAGTGATCTATTTGATCCGCAAATAAAATAATATATAAAAATTGATAGCTCAAAGGGTGCCCTAACGAACACCTAATTTTGAAATTCAGAAGTTGAACATACCTCAAAATTTGTTTTGGGAATTTGAACGTAAAGTAAAACTATTTATTCATTTCTGTAAAAGCCAACAAACAGTTGGTATAGATAACTATAATATTCTTATTAAAATGAAATGAAGCTGTATTATGTCGTAAGTTAGCTGTGACAATATTATATATCCATAGCCGAAATCGAATCCCAAAAAAATGTTTTTGAGTATCTATATCCGTATCCGAAATATCATATCCGTAACATCACTAACAGACATTTCACTTGTTAAAATCCATTAGATGGCATTCATTATGTGCTTTCCACAATATTTTCCCTTATTCTATTATACAGGGTGAAAACGGATTAACAAACATCAAAAAAAAAAAATTACCATTGTATTTGCCCTACGTTCGATAAGTTTGTTTCCACCTGTATATAAATATATGGATAGTTCAATTTATACCTATACCACTGAATTACACAGATAATATACATACGCAGAGAAAGCTCTCTTCGTCATTTTTTCCCAGCGCTTTAACCCATTCCCTCAAAATCATTTAAGACACATATGGCACTTTTTCTATCGAATAAAAGAGTTTCCCTATTTATCAGTTTTTCGAAGTTTGGAACCTTCAGATAATTTTGCCAATGATCTAAACAGATCCACTGGGGCTAAGTACTTTCAATCTGCTTAGGTATTTTTACAGTTCCTGTAAATAAGAAAGATAAATTTTGGAATTCAGATTCTAGATAAGAAAATATTTTCAAAAAAGTACTAGGTACTTTGTTTGATCAATTGTAAAATTGCCTTTATCGACTTTAGTTTTATATTCATAATCAATAAAGAAAGAGTTTCAAGTGATTAATTATTCAGAAAAACAATTTTATTGTTATAAAAAAAGAATAAAATATTAAGGGGGACCACTTGTGTGACCGCGTGAAAAAAAGGTGATTTTTGGGAATTTTTTTAAAGAAAACTACTGTATGGAATGTTTTAATATTTTAAGGATATATTCGTTAATATATAATAAATTCATGATAAAATTTTTGAATCAAACCAAACAATTGAAAATTCAGTGAGTTATTCGTGATCTCCCACTGCTGCAGTGAACGACCTTCACAGTGCCTGAAATTAAAAAAACCAAAAAGCCTATTAAACTAGAAGGTATTGCCCGTGCCATGAACCTCAATCGAAATAAAAAATTTGAAATTTAACAAAATGGCGGAGTTTTTTAAAAAAAAGTTTCAAATTTTTGGCGAAAATTTGATGATTTTTGGTCTGCAAAAATTATAGTTTTTATTCGATCGGAAAACTGGAGGTTCATGGCACGAAGAAACATATAAAAGAAGCTGCAATAAGAATCAAATCGATCTGATGATTTGTCTTCGAGTGATAATAACAGCAGCAAATTTGAAAAATGTAGTTATTCTTTACTTTACCTCTTAGTTTTAATCACTGAGAATTTTTACTAAAATTATTTACCATGCACTCACTATAACGGTCATAGTAAAACTAAGTGAGTCGTTTAAATGTGCCAGGGTCTACCTTCTCCACAACATGTGACTGGCCGTTATGTTTTAGGTCCAGAAACTCCCGAATTACCAACTTTCATACACTTCTCAATACCTCAAATTTAAGAATGAAAATCAGAATCCGTTCTTCAGATGGCTGTAACTCAAAAACTATTTGAGATATGCACTTGAAATTTTAGTATGTCATTTTTAAAGGTATGGCCTATCCAAATACAAAAAAATTTTCCAATTTTTTAGTCCCCCTTGATGATGATTTAAAAAATTCTTTGCTTTTAAATTCTATCAGAATTAGAATACACGCGATATGACATGCATAAAAATATTTCGTAATTGAATAAAATAAATTAGATTTTCATTAGAAAAATAATTTTCTATTGTAAAAATTAGTAGCAGGGAATAAGTTCAAAATATAACGTAATCAATCAATATGACTTTGAAAGTTTGAATATTGCATTGATTTAGTTTGTGCACGAAATTCTGTATCTAAGTAATGGTATTTTTTGACAGTGCAAAATTAATTACTCATATGTATTATGTACACATAAATATTAAACAGCTGATTCAAAAGCTTGTTTACATTGAAAAGTGAGTCACTTGATCTGTAAAGATACCGCTTAAGCTGATCAGTTATGCATAAGGTGACCAGACGTCCCGTTTTTCGGAGACATGTCCCGGTGTCCCGAGCAAATTTCTCGGGACACCCATTTGTCCCGTTTTGGCAATATTTGAACTTATACGCTATTTTACGAAAAGTTTTATTCAATATCGTTAGGCTAAGAAGATGTCTAATTGTATTATTCATATTCTGATTATAAAATGAACTTGTTTATTATTCTGAATTAAAATATTATCACTCGTGTAACAGGTTTGGTTATGATTTCCTTGATAATATCCTTTTGTTTTTCTATCTTCCTACTGCTCATGCTACAGTGGTGGTGGAATCATCCGCCACTAAATTATAATTTTATGGTAGGACACTAATACTACTTTAAAAACACCATTATTGACTTAAATTTTTAAAAGTTTTCCGGCGGAGGACCGCCCCGGAACTCCTTTTCTCATGGGGGATACTCCGCATCCCTCCCCCTCTCCCAAACTCCCCGGTAAGGTGGGCTGTCCCGTTTTGACTCTTTACAAATCTGATCACCTTAGTTATGCAGCAACTGTAGTAGCGGTGTGAATATCGATTGTTTATTATTATTATCAACCACTTTACAATAGTAAGCGAATACATACATAGTATATGCAGGCACCGAACCACTGGCATACGCATACAGTGCGGCCCCCCCCTTTTCGTAGATAGAATGTGACGTATGACACACACACAAGCGTACATCCCGTGTACATAGATATGAGATTTATGTAGTAACATGTTGTGCGTTTGGAGTGGGAGAGAAATTTACGTCATTGTGACGTCAGCTTTTGTCCACGTTGAGAAAGCTAGTATAGAGATACGAAGTTTGTTTCTGAATATTCTGTGGTCTTAATGGTTAGTAATCTAACCTTTAACTATCCTGATCCTGGTTTCAACTGAGTGAAAACGATTTGAACGAAAATTTCTTCTTGCAAGGAGGGGAGGGCAGTATTTCTGCAGTGGGGCTTATCCTCAGCTGAGTATTGGTCTTTTCCAAGTCCACTTTTTACAAATTTTTTCTAGATGGTTGTTTTGTTAGTTTTGGGTGTTGAGGAAGCCGAAACTACTATCAGAAAAAAATTTTTAAAAAATAAACTTGGTACAAACCAATACTTAGCTGACAATATGTATATTAAAATTTATATATTTTATCCCAGTGATCGGAAATCACTATTTCGTAAAGAAGCATTTTTAAAGTTATATATAAATTATCAAAATAATACTTGCGGAATCACAAGTCTGTAACTTGAATTATGAAACGTACCTACTTTTTGAAAATTAAGTCAAGACTGTTTTTTGTCTTTTTTTCCATTAAAATGATCTGTGCTTCGCTCTCTATCTGTGTACTTCGTGTAAAGATTAATAGTTATTTATGCAATAATTTGCAAAATGAAGGTATGTATTTATTTTTTTCACGAGTTGTAGGTTTGTTAAACGAGGCCGCAGACTGACAATGAGTTAGACATTTGCGATGAGTGGAAGAAAAACTCATTTGCACATGTTGCATACAATATTTTTTGCAATTCTGAACTAAGTGAAGAAAATTAACGAAAAATGGAAAAATAATCTCAAATTATTACAAGTTTGGCAGCTCCATTTATAGTAAGTACATATCGTCAGTTCAAAAGTAAAACTCATTAAGTACAGTTTTCAGAGAAAATGATTCTAGTCACTAAGTGAATTGTACTTAGTGATTAAAGTCATTTCTTTTGAAAAGTGTACTTAATGAATTTTACCTTTGAACTGACGATATATTGTGCAATAAAGGGCGGGAAGTGTTCGAGAGCGAAATTGAGCGCACGATCGCAGTGAGTACGGTGGCATAGCAAACATAACTGACGCCCGGGGCACGATACTTTATTGGCGCCCCCTCCCCCCTTTGGTACTCTTTTAGCACACATTTGACGCACCTTTGCGAGTGGCGCCTGGGTCATAATAGCCCCCCCCCCCTGACTGGTTTATTTCTGGTCGTTTATCAGCTAGATGTAAATTTTTTGATGTTTGGTAAAGAGAGGTTTAGACTCAAAATTATAAAAAAAAAGTGTACGCATTTTCGCATAACATTAAGAAAAATATTTCATTTTAGGGTGCGAGCAACAACTGGTATTCTTCTACGATAAATTGTTTAAATAACATAATTTTATTTAGTTTCTTATAACGTTACAATAAATATGTACATACCTACATAATTATGTAGTCCAAATTAAGAAATTCAATCTATCTGTTTGTTGACAATACAGTGTGCATACAAACCAAGATTCCGCTTATACGGAAGACGAAAAAACAACATAATAATGTGCATTCCATTGGTGGACGAATAGCTAGGAAAATAATAATAATAATAGTAGTATTATTTATATTTGTTGGGGCGGTAATATTATTATTACTATATAGAATGTGTTATTGATCTACACTAGCAGGCATCGTGGCGCCGGAGCGTCGCGTCTACACTATACATACGGACGTATACGTTATTACCGTATTTGGTATATATAAGCTGATACTATGACTAAATGTATACATACATATGTATACGTGTGTATTAGGAATGTATTTGTATATTAAAATAATACTAGTGTTTTCTGTTCTGTATAAATCAGGTCAATGATAAAATTGAAATCAGGAACAATAGGCCCTTCCTTTATTTTTATTCCGTTCAAAGATAGAGAATAATTTTTATTTACCCATAAAGCATAATGCACTTTTTCAGATGAATTTTTAATGTCGCTGTTTCAGATGAATTTTTAATGTCGCTGTGTATATTGTAAAAAATATTTTTAGTCGAAAAATTTTTTCTTTCAAATCAATGCTTTAACAGTTCTAAGAAAATAAGCAATTAAATTGTAAAAATTGATTACCCTAGAATTTTTGAATTCTGATTATTTTCGCTCATATTATACCTAATTCAATAGGGCTGAATTTATGCGTCAATAAGCTTTCCTTTGACATTCCATAGCCTACACGAGTCACTCGAATTTTTTTTATTTCCCAATTTAGTCCTTGAAGTTAACACTTGGAATCAAAATTCAACTTTTTATACGTCATATCTATTATAGCTGAGCTATCTCACTCTGCCCGTGTGCTAAGTTTCAATTTTTTACGTCAAACAGTTTCAGAAAAAATCGCCCGACAAACAGACGAGCACCGAAGTGATTCTATAAATGTTCCATTTTTCCAGTTTTGGTACAGAGCATTAAAAATTGAAAATTGGAATTACTTGAACTTCCAGCAACTGAGTTTGATACAAAGGAGAGCTTAATTATAATTAAAAAATATAATAAAAATCCGTGTTACATTAATAAGAGAACGTAGCATTTAAAAATGTACGTGGTTATTTGGTTAATTAAGAAATTATTAACAAACATCAAAGATCTTAAATAGAAGAAAAAGGGCATTGTTTGACGAAACTTTTTATTTTTAAAAGTTAATGTGTAAAATACGGGGTTGGATCTACTGAAGAAATTGTTTCGAAAGTTAGGGATAGGGGCAATCGCAACCAATTTGACAGCACGGTTTTGTACTCAGCTTCTGGGCTATTACAATTCAAATTAGAATCTAAATTTACTGTCCGTCGTTCGTTGTTTTAAGAAATGTTAATTGGTTTGAACATTAGGTACTTTATACTTTTATGGTAATCCATACCTATTTGAAAAAATATATAATAAATTCTTTACTTTGTAAAATATCATTTTAAGTATTACTTCCGAGACTACTGAAGTAGCCACTGATCATTTTTAAATTGTAAAAATTTCTTTTAATCGTTTTTCTTGGAATATTTTGGAAATATTATCACATTTGGAACAATTTAATGTTGAACCACCCCTTTATTTTTTGAGAACAAGAAAGATATTTGAATAAATGAGTTTTTTTATTAACTAATTTTATTTTTTACAGTAGTTAATGCATAAATTTTTAATAAAAAATCATTTTAGAAATTGAATAAAAATTTGTTAGGAGTACGAGAAAGCTGTGTGCCACACTCCATTGCAGCGTATTTTTTTTAATTTTTCAATTGTGACAATAGTTTCGAACACATAGTATTGTACATTTTACAGCTAAAAATTACTGACATACATAAAAGTTATAAAAAATATCAATTATTCAAAGGAAATTTTTATCATCAACCATTAAACCGTGACCGAACAAAATCTATATTTGTAATAAATTTTGAAGAAAGACCATGTTGTGTTCCGTTACCGAAAAAAAGTACGTTTAAAAATCTTGACATAAATGGTAAACGTGAAATTTGTATTCATTGAAAATAATAGTCACTATTAATCACTTTGTTTTTAACGGCACCGAATCTTTTTTTCTTTTTTTTTTTTTTTTAAATAACATTAAAAGAAAATTCATTTTATTTTATTTATTTTTATTATGTCCATTGTCCACCTTTTATGTAATTTTATTAAACATGTAGGTACATTGTACACATATGTGTGAGGTAAATATATTTTTCAAAAAAACTGGAAATTCAACTTCTCTTTTCTTCGTTTCTTATAAAAATTATTTTCTTCACTTGATTCATTTGATGTCGCTTTCATTTTTATGTAGATCCATATACTACTGTTTTAGTAATCATATAAAAGTAGCGTCCGCATAACATGCATAATATGTTAATACGTTTATAACTTCTTGATATCTGTTTTATCTGTTTTGAATAAAATTTTGTCAGAAACAGTTCCTTTTAATTTATTCAATATAGACAATGTCCCATAGAATTTTTGATTTCGTAATTCTTAAAATATATATATATCCATATTTCCTTTCTAAATCTTCCACTGAATTGTGAAAGACTTAGAAAATTGTCTTCCATAGTTCAATTTCTAAGTGTAGTTTTTTTTTTAAGTACATCGCTCTCTCTTTATACCACGTCCATTGAAAAAAAAGGTTCTCGATTCTCTCCACATCGTCATTTCTGTTTTCAAAAATCATATAGGCATAATAACTTTTAGTGATATTTGTACATTTTATGAACGTGATATTGGGAGAGTCGCGTTTCAGTTTTTGATTCCCTGCTCTCCTAATGCCGCCACTTTCTATTTTCAGCCAATCAAACTTTTTTTTCAGTGACAAAATTATATACTTTCAGAACGGTTTGGTAATTGAACCGCACTGGTACTTAGAAAGAGGACTGTAATTGTATTATAGAAATATTTCTTTATTTCTTTTAAGTTTACTGTACCTCGTATAAATATATTAAAAATTTTAGTTATATAATTTTATTATAAAATTATGTACAGGTAACCCCCGCAGAACACGATTAATTGGTTCCGTGTTCTTTGAAACAGTGGTGTTCAAGACTACAAAAAACGGGATTTCGTTTCAAGTCTAAAAATTAAAAAAAAGTTACATATTATGTGAACTTGTATGTGGAAATAATTTTTTATTACTCATGTGGAAGAAGTACTAACTTGGCGCACACATTTCTGTACGTAAAATAGCTGTTTTCCCACTGTACTCTTCCTGCATACTTTTTTGCGTGTGAAAAGTAACTTTCCACACGCAAATTGACAATAAAACACGCAAAATTTAATCAAAACACGCAAAGCCACCTCTTAATTTTTCATTTAATAAATATTTCGTAACTATTTCTATAAAAACCACCAACAAAGTAATTTAAACGATAATTAATTCAGAAAAAAAGACGAACACTTAAAAATATTATTTTAAAAAGTAATAAAAATATCAAAAATAGTGATAATAATAGTAAAAAAGTATGTGAAATTCGTAATAAAAAATAGTACCTATGTGCAACTCGTGCGGGATTGTCGATTGTCCCACTCAAGTGAATGAGCACACTCACTACGTTCGTGCGCTCAACTTCGCTTTCGTGGGCAATCGACAATTTCCCGCACTTATTGCGCAATATACTATTATATTAAAAAAATATACGTATTTTATTCTTTTTTAAAAGAATTACTCGAAAATCATGTAGTTTGAAACCATGTAATTCGGGGGAAAGTATCCGTGTTCCTTGTGTCAAAACTCGTGCTCTTCAAATACCGTGTTCTTTGGAGGTTACCTGTATGTATTTCTTTCTAACATACATACAGGTATGGTAATTACGACGTCATCATCCATTTAAATAAAAATTATATTGTGCTAGTCAATAGGTAACTGATACGAAACCATAAAAAATAAACTTGAATACGTTAAATTTGTTGTCTGATTACAAATACCTACTAGCTTGCTTATCTTTTCTTTATTACCGAAATAAATTTATTGTCAATCGATAAAAACGGTTCAGTTTTATTCATTACTTAATTTTAGAAACATATTATTGTTTTATTTATATGAGAACTTGTATGAAAATGGGATTCTTAACCTTTGAAAATTTGATTATGAAAAAACAACACACACTTATTAATGTATTAATAATTTATCATTAATTTAAAGAGATTGGGTCGCCACGAAAAAAATGATAGAGTGGAAAGATACTAGTTAAAACCAACAAGATTGTACAGATTTTAGAATCAAAAATTCCCCCTGAATTTTCTTGTTTCTTAGGAAGCATATTGCTAGAAAAAATGCATTATAATGTATGACTAAATTACACGTACTCTTATGGAAAATGTTGCATTTTTAATTATATTCCAATGAAAAATGACACTAAAAATCTAAAATTTTGCTTAGTATGCAAACCTATAAACCTACGTGGCACATCTGTTGAAACATGTACCTATATACCGAGTTCAAAAATCGTTATAAAAACCAACAGTACACCCCTTGAAAGTTGTAAATAAACAGTTGATGAAAAAAGTTGACTATTTATTCATAATTTAATCAATTTTTGACGCAGAGTTTAGATTAAATAAAACTACATATTATGGGCGCAAGCTAAAAAGAACTTTTTTATCTACATCTGCATTTATCTTTGTCTATCATATTAATAAATAAAAGTTTACTCAGTCACTCATATAGAAACGTAATTACTTGGTTTGGTTGGTAACTATGGAAATAATACAATTTGTCTGCTCCTCACCTCAGTTTCTGGAGGTCTTTTGAGCTTGCGCCCATAATGGTTACCGTAATCTTTTTACATAATATAATAAAGCTGTAACGGAACCATGTCTGTACATGGAATATTTTTTGAAAATTGTACTAGTAATGTAGATAGTTATCGACTTAGATATCAAAATAGCGCTTTTTAAATTTTTTGTCTGTTTCTGTCTGTTCTCGCATCACGCAAAAATTACTGGACGGATTTTTATGAAATTTGGTGTGATAATAACCTATTACTCGTGTTAACATCTAGGATATTTTTTACTCAAGAAAATGTCTCATTCCCACGGGAAAATTCAAAGACCACTTTGAGCGTAAGCACTCCACACGAAAACTACTGAACGAGTTTTAATGAAATTTGGTGTGTTGATAACTTATTACCTGGGTCAACATATACATATGATACTTTTTATTGCGGGAAAATGTCTCATTCCCTCGGGAAAATTCAAAAACCATTTTGGGTACCTATATGCACGCATTACGCAAAAGCTATTGTTCTGTAGAAGCTCTTTATAATTATTATACTTATATACTTCTCATTGAATTTATACCAATGTGTCACACGAACGACGCGACGTCGCATTTATTTATAATTATGCTAGTTTAGCATAATTATAAATAAATAAAATTATTTTTCGATTTCATTTATTCCTGTTATTTTTTAAATATAAATTAAGCTATTAGGCCGACCATCATGAAACTCGATAAGGTTCTACTCTAAGAGTTTATGAATTGGTAGTAACCAGAATTTTCAAAATTGAGACAGAATTGGGACATGCCATCTTAAATTAAAAAGATATAAAATAATTTCATATACTTTCGAGAAAATAGACACTAAATTGAAAACGTTATTTGATTTAATGAGAAATTTTTATAACCAACTCTGAGAATTTTTACAACCAATTTTTATAACCAAAGAACTGAGTAAAAAGAGAAATTCGGTTTGCTGAGAGAGTTCAGCGGACCTAGGAGCGAACGAGTATTTAGTTTAATTAATCCAAATTTATTTTAGTATTCAAACTTACCACAATTAAATAGTCTATTCATCTATTGAAATATTTGCTTCTATATACAAGGTGGTCCAGAATTATGTACCGTAATTGCTGGAGATGATAGTACGTTGATTATTGAGTTTTCGAAAAAAGTGTAGATGAAAAGGTACAATTATTACCTTTTCATCTACACTTTTTTCGAAAACTCAATAATCAAGGAGATAAAGTAGAGGAGTAAAATGTAGAGAGGCGGAAGAAACTGACTTGCTTTTTTTAAATTTTTTAGGCGCTTTTGAATAATGGATTCATAGTTTAGGGGTGCGTATGAACATTAGTATAATTAAACTTATGGTACCAATTATTCAATCATTTATGATTAGGGGACAATTTGAAAATAGATACTTCTACTTTAAATTACTCTAAAACGGTATTATTTTTCGAATTGTAACAAGTATACCTTTTTTGCGTGGAATTGTCTGAGGAATCATATTTTTAAGAATTTTGTTTAAATAATTGCCAATTAGAAAATAAAAGACGTGGTAACTCACACCTTTCGCCCAAAACTACCCCTTGATCATAAGTGGTGGAATAAGTGTTAACATAAACTTAATCCTCCAAAAGCAAAATGCGTAATCCTAAAATATCAATCCGTTATTCAAAAGCGTTTGGAAATTATTTAGAAAAAAATGGTTTTCGTTTCACTCCTTTACAGGGTTATATCTTCCTTATTTCTGAATTTTGGAAAAAAGTGTACATGAAAAGGTACCATTATTTTTGAACGTACTATCCGAAAGTACCTAATTCTGGACCACCTATGTCTAGTGTTTCTATTATTTCAGCTTACGTAATTAGAAATGTCATATCATACTATTAATAGTGTCTGACGATGACTCTCTACCTACATACATACTATGCATTATTACATAACTTAACAGGTATATCATCAGCCCGTGTCCATGGTCAACTACAGAAGCAAGTTCTACATATATTAATAAATTTCTTTTGTCTTAATTATGTCTAGAAATCTTTGTCATTGCTATTTTTATACTGCCTGTTTCAGAGAAATAAGAACATATTATAAAATTTAATGCGGGAAAAAATTGTTGGAATTAGCGCGACTGCACATCTAGGAGATAAAACATGAGAGACACAAGAAATGTGTCGCTTGGAGACACGCATCGCTTGAGTACATTCAAATTGCATTGAAAACACAAAACTGCTGCACACCATGGAGATAAGACATGAGCGACACAGATATTTATCTTAAGCGACATAGCATGCTTGTCTCCTGTCGCTCGTGTCGAACGACATGTAAGATAAATTGAGGGGTGCCAAACCATAACGTTGTAAGTGCCACACAAACTCGAATACGTTTTATTGCAGTAAAGCGTTGTATATACTGGTGTTTACCTGCACCTTTAAAGTTCCGACCGTCCAGATCCTGTGACGGCCACAATCCTCAATATTGTTAAAAAGCAAGTCATAACGTTGTATGTGCCTGTGATCGTGATTCTTCAGTTATTCAAAAAACAAAAAACTGTACAAAACCACTTATTACAAAAGACCTCATTGAGCTTGTTGCGAATGCTGGTAAAGAAATATTATTCTCAAAAGTGGAGACTACAACGTTTTTTGATTGGATGAATCTGACTAAAACGGTAATTAACACCAAAAAACTACAGATATCTTCAGCTACTATGATTCGAGTAACATCTGAAAATTTTAGTGTAATTTATATAAAGAAAAGTTACAGCGACTTTGCCCAATGGATAACAATTTCACTGTTAAACCTGAAGTCACAAAGACGAATTTTGAGGACTTGGAAATTGAGATGAAGAGAGCACCTGTACCTTTAGCTGCTGAGAAGAAGAAGGACATTCATGCCATATTGCCGTATTTATCAGGAGAAAATAAATTGTTTTATGAAAACTTCATGAAACTAATATCTTAAAAATTTAAGTTTAATTTGATAAGTGCAACTAAAGATACACTTACAACGTTATAACTTGCATAAAAAATGGCACTTACAACGTTTTGTCGTTTTTAGTTTTTTTTAAATTAATATTAAAATTATTTCTGTTTTTCGGCATATTACAAATTTGTATTAATTAAAATTCACATAGTGTTTAAAAAATTATCAAAACTGGATCGGCTGGGACTCGAACCCGGATCTCTTGGTTACTAGCCAAGCGCCTTACCAATTAGGCCACCGACCGTTCGTTCGAGTGCCACTCCAATTCTGATAATCAATCAAACACATCCTCTCTTAATGCGAGACGCAGTTATATTTCTAATTTCAAATGTTATCGAGTGCCTGTGAAACACAGGCACTCGATAACATTTGAAATTAGAAACAAATTTGTATGTTAATTATGTGTATTAAATGAAAGTTTAATAATAAATATTGGATGCATTAATTCGTATGTTATTTCTCAATTAAAACGGTTTTTTGTCTCTACTGAAAACTTATTTTTTTGGCACTTACAACGTTATGGTTTGGCACCCCTCAATTTAAAAATTACATATATTATACATTTGAAAGAAATGGTAAATTTTCTCCAAAAATATTTTTTTAATGTAATATTAGAAGCATACTGACAATTTAAAACAGTTTTTGAAAAATTGTCAAATACCATATTCAAATACTGTGTATTACCAAGAAGGTAAGTCCAGAAACGTTCCAAAAAATGTATCGTTTACAATTAATTTTGTTAATTATGTTAAAAATTACTCATTTTTATGTAATTATGCCCTAAAACAGTATTGTAAAAGTAATATCACAAATTTGACATGAAAAACTACTGCCAGCAAATTGAAAAATTTCCCTTGTTGTAGTACCCTTCATGTCGTATTTCTCGTGTCTTATCTCCTAGGTGTGCAGATGCCATGTCTTAAGACAAATGTCTGTGTCGCTCATGTCGTATCTCTCATGTCTTACCTCCTAGGTGTGCAGCCGGGCTAAGAGTGTGCTTATTTTTGTATGGATACGATTTTTTTATTACTCATGCGGGAGAAGTACTAACTTGGCGCACACATTTCTGTACACAAAATAGCTGTTTGCCGACTATACTCTTCCCACATACTTTTTGTGTGCGGAAAGTAAACTTTCCACACGCAAATTGACAATAAAACACGTAAAATTTAATCAAAACACGCAAAGGCGCCTCTTGATTTTTCAATTAATAAATATTTCATAATTATTTCTATAGAAACCACCAACAAAATAAAAGTATAATTCTAGATGACATAAATACTATACATATAATGTTATATATTGGGAACTTCTTTTTTGAGATCACGTCCCAAGAAGGTTATAGACTGTTATGAGATGACATCCCATTGAATATACATATATTTGTTCACATACACAACAGTTTATACACTAACACATTAATACATAAAAATATTAACCATCTATTAATGTGTGTGTATGTGTAGTTAATCGGACCAGTTTTTTTTGTAAATAATTTAAATATAAAAAACATTATATCAAAAAAGATAAACCTATAAAACCTATAGTTATTTTTATTTCCTGTCTCACACTTTGGTAGTGACTTTAAACTTTAAGAAAAGATTTTTTGGCATATATACACATATATTATAATATTTACTGTACCTATGTTATTTTTCAATGTTTATTTAGTTTAAAAAATATTTGTATTATTATCTGTACTGGCTGTATTGCATTAGGTCTGTTCCTGTGCTTTTTTTTGCAAATTTCTTAAAGTTCCTACTTGATGTAGTGGAGATAAAATATGAAAGTAAAGAAAAGATTTCCTTCAGCTTACTGAATTAAAATTTTGACAATTCTTGAAACTATTTAAATAAACTTTATGACAATTACAATCGGTAAGAAATAACTGCGACAATCATGTAACTGATTATCACTGCTAAACTTACATTTGTATAAATTTGTTATTCTTCGATATTTTAAATTTAGTATACTAAAAACTAGCTTAAATATTCAAAAAACCACTACATTTTTTAAAATTTATGTACAATAATTTTCGTTAACATAATTATTAAATTTAAATTTGAGAGCTTGAGAGAAAAAGTAGGAACTCTGAAGTCGCTGCTAATTTCTACATTTACCTACCGGAGGGGAAGTGAACAACTAACTGAAATTTTTATGTACAAGAACGATTTCCTACATTTTTCTTCGAATGTATTCACATTCCTACTAGTACGGGAACAGACCTATTATCAACTAACTTTATTTTTTGTTAATTTCAACTGAAATTATTAAAGGAAACATCGTTGTTTAAGTATACATGTTATATACAGTATCTCAGAAAAGTGTTTAGACAAAAGTTTCTTTATAAAGTTATTTAATTTTTTAGGAGATCTTTTGTACAAAGGAAAATATAAATAAGGGAAATAAATTCTTCAAAATCTGTACTACAAAATCATACTAATTAAAATCACAGCAAATGTTATAACTCTGTTTAAAAAAATAAAATTATGACATGTATTATAGCACTCACAAGTCTTTAGACAGAACAGTAAACAAAAAATTACAAGTTCGGAACATAGGATAATAATTATTTTTGATATTTCGTTACACATCCCTTTGCTTTAATTATTGCTTGCAAGCGATTGGACATTGATGCGATTAACTTTGTTGTAAAATCCGGACTGATTTGGTTTTATTCATCAATTTAATGCTTTAATTAAATCCTGTTTATTAGAAATACTACGTTTTCTTATTTGAACACCTAGATATTGGCCATAGATATTCAATAGGGTCTACATCTAGTCACTGTGGAGGTGTATGAAGTAAATGAGGCACGTAATACAAGAAATACTGCTTCACTACAATGCCGAATGTCTAGGGTCATTGTCCTGTTGACAAATTAGTTCTTGGAAAGCTTTCGGATAAATTAAATTTTCTGATGCTTTCACGTTAGTTCTTTTTAAAATATTCCGATAAATATATTTATCCTTAATTTGATCCAAAAATGTAAATTTCCAAAAAGTATACACCCCTACCCCATGATAGACGTATGGCCATGTTTGACAGTGAGCAGGAAATTTTGTTTCCGAATGGCTTTACGGCCTCGGATGCAGTTTGAGTCCTCCAAGGAGCGATAATTGAATCTCAACCAAACAATAATAATTTGAGTAATTTTTATTATATATTAAGAAGTCACAAGAATGCCGACAGTTACATTAAAAAAATGTTAAATTTTTACAGAAAACTAATAAATCCTTAAAATACCCCTGTCGCAGCATCTGCATAACATAGCGAATTTCCAATCATAAAAGTTACTTTTTTTCGAAAACCCGCTTACCTAGAATAATGGTTCAAAATGTATTTTCTGTGATTTTCTTGGTTCTTTACCACAATGTAAAAAAAATTGGAAAAACTTTTAAATTTTGGCAAATTGTTTGCAAAAAAATCATTTTTTTGAGGTTTTTGGAATTGGACGTGTCTGACTGGAGAACTCATACAAAATTTTTGGACTTCCAACGTTTTATTGTTTTATTATATTTGCATCCCAAACTAGTATCTATCCTATAAATATAACAAGTTTCATCCAAAATGAATTTCTCGGAAATATAGGCACTTAAATTTTCGAAATTTCTAAATTAATTTAAAATAGAGTGTCTCCAGAAATTTTGTATTATGGTAAATTTAATTTAATAAATGACAAGTATATAAGTATAGTAATTATAAAGCATTCGCATAGAACAATAGTTTTAAGTATACATGCACATAAGCAAAATAATTTTTGAATTTTCCTGAAGGAAGGAAATATTTTCCCGTAATAAAAAGTATCCTAAATGTTGACGCAGGTAATAAGTTATCACTACACCAGATTTCATAAAAATCCGTTCAATAGTTTTCGCGTAATATGTGCACATGCTCAAAAAGTTTTTTTTATTTTCCTTTGGGAATGAGCCACTTTCCCGAAATAAAAAGTATCTGAGATGCTGACTCAGGTAATAAGTTATCACCACACCAAATTGCATCAAAATCCGTTCAATAGTTTTTGCGTACTGTATGCACATGCTCAACATGGTTTTTCCATTTTCCCGTGGGAATGAGACCTTTTCTCGAAGTAGAAAGTAGAAAGTATCTTAGATGTTGATCCGGGTAATAAGTTGTCAGCACACCAAATTTCATTAAAATCCATCCAGTAGTTTTTGTTTGATGCGTGAACAGACGAACAGACAGACAGACAGACAGACAGACAAAAATTTTAAAAATCGCTGTTTTGATATCTACATCGATAACTATTTACAGTATCTACACAATTTTTAAAAAAATATTCCCTATACAGAAACGGTCTCGTTACATTTGTATTATATCTATAGATTACCTATTAATGGCCCTTTATATAAAATATTAATTTTTTTTTCAAAATAAATCGCCCCCTGTTCTAGGAAATATATATTTTTTAAATTTTTATAAAATTTCTTATGAAAGTGAGCTTCTTAGACAATTTTATTTTCAAGAAAATGTATTAAAACATGAACATTTAAATGTTGGCAATTTCTGTATTGTGGCGCTATCAGTTGTCCGCGTTACCTAACTACTTTATTTAAAAGTTCGAATAAAATTCCAGTCATTTTAATTTTTAATTGTTCAGGAACTTCAGTATCATAGAAGCAAGCAAAATAATATTACAATTTATTTATGTAGATACATATATGATGGAAAGTTAAGAAAAGAAAATGTTTTTTTGGAAGTTCGTGTTTAAGGTAAAATCGAAAAAACTTGGAAAATTTAATTAGTAATTAATTTTTTAAAAATATTTTTAGGTTTGGTTGTAAATGAATCTACTGTTGATCTTTTAATATGATACTGAACTATTCATTATTTAAAATGAAAAATTGTGTACTTATTAGATGATGAAAATAAAAAATTAGTAGTTTGAAAAACCGGAACAAATCGAAGTCAAAAGTCTGTCGGGACACCGGAGCTAGGACCGTGACAAATCCGGGAAAACCAAGACGTATGGACACTCTACACGGATTGTGAATGTTCTAAACTTTAAGTTTTGATTTTTAAGCATATTATGAGTGAAATTGAAAATTAACAACGTGTGAAATTTGACATTTTAGTTAAAGTGCATATAAAATATAATACCTACATGTTTTTATAAAAATGCAAATATAAATAAATGTTTTCTGTTTTTTTTTTTTTTTTTTTTTTTTTATTTTAATTGTTATTAATTATTTGGCTTTTTTAATAATTTAGAATTTTTCTGTCAAATGAATAAATTCTGAAAATATGAATTTATGACATAATTTCAGTAAAAGTGAAAATGAAATTTTTCACCCACACTTTTGTAGTGCCAATGTACGGAGTTCGTCCCTGTGTTGCAAAGTAGTAAGACGTGTTAAAAAGTGCTCTTGCTTAAAAAATAAAAAATATTGCTATTTTAACACTAAAATTAATATTAATTCTATAATAATACGTAATTATTTACGGTTCAAAGAAGATTAAATGAAAATAGTGTTTATTTTTGATTTCCCGTGTGTTTTTGTCAAGTTTGTATGAAATTCAAAATACAATTTTGACATTTAAGCTAGTAATTAAATTTTGGACAGTGGCATCTGCTAAGTGAAATTAAATAAGTGATATAGGTTTAAATCTCTACTGTCAACGTTTAAAAATAAAATAAAATAAAACAAATTATTAAATCAGCAAAATTTTAAAGCACTCGTAAAAAATAAAAAATAATAAATTTAACAAATTACAAAATTAACCTAAACATTATTATATAAACAAAAAAATAATTAAACAACAGATATTAAGTTTTCTTAATTTCAAAGTTTACAATGGCATCTAATCAAGACGTCATTAACTTTATTAACGAGATGAAAATCGAACTAAAAAATGATATCAGTGATTTAAGAAATACTTGCATAGATACAAACGCAAAAGTTAAAAGTATAGACAATGTTCTTCAATCAATTATTGAGAGACAAGATCAATTAGAAGTAAATCAGGCCCGCATTGAAACTCATTTAAATTCGGTAGAAAGAATGTTAAAAAAAAATAATATTATTATTCACGGTTTGGATGACGGTGGGGAGAAAAGTCCTTATCAAGAGTTGGAATCTCAAGTTTTAAGTTTTTTAAATGATAAATTAAGTATAGCATGTACAATTGAGCATATCAATTACATGAAAAGAATAGGACGCATATCGTCAAATAATCCTAGGCCTATTCTAGTTTCCTTCATAGCTTATCGGAAAAAATTGGAAGTGTTGAGTAAAAGAACAAACTTAAAAGGTTCCAATATCTATATAAATGATGATCTTATTAAAAAAGATAGAGATGAAAAACGGGAGCTACTAGTTCATGCAAAAAGATTGAGAAATGAAGGTAAAATGGTTTCTATAAAAGGAAGTCAATTAGTAATCCACGGAAACAACTACACACTAAAAGAATTATCTCAAGATTTTGCGGAAGTTTCAAGTAATGCCATTAGTGAATTGGATATTCCATCTACACTGGTAGCAGATGAAGAAATACGTGGAAAGCTAAACAAAGTCAAGCCAAACATGAACACTGAAAGTACATTGCAAAAGGTAGCAACATTTGCGAATGACAGCGCTACAGGTTCCCCATTAAAAAAGCTGGCATCTACCGTAAAAACAAACACTCCGTCAAGATCTTCGGGTAATGAGAGCGGCAAAATAGATAGGTTTCTCCGGTCGAAAAGTACAGCCATTACCAAAAGTTAAAACTACTACGAAAAAGGACCAATTATCTAATAATATAAATATAATGTTTTGGAACGTTCAAGGGATTGGGAATTTAAATGATATAAACCTAAATAACGAAAAGTACGACGTGATTTGCGTGTGTGAATCATGGGTTACAGACGTAGTTGATCAAAATCTAAATTCACTATCAAACTATAATTGCTTTAGTGCCGTAGCAGTGAAAGAAAAAAGTCGTGGTCGGGCAAGTGGGGGTATAAATATTTTTGTAAATAAATGCTTTACAAATGTTCGAGTGATTGAGTGTACAACATGGTGGCTGATTATTTTAATAAAACAACGAAACATAAATATAATTCTCGCTATGGTTTACTTTAAGCCGGATCTAAATACTGAATCTATTTTAGAGCTATTGCAAGCTACATTAGATGAAGTGGTCCAAGCGTATGGAGATTCATATCTTATAATTGGAGGTGACTTTAATTGCCGCGTTGGTGAACTTAATCAACTTGCAGTGGATATAGACATAGGAAGTAATTTAAATCATACAAGAAGTAGTTTGGATGTTACATGTAACTCAAAAGGCAAATTACTAATGGAGTTTATGGAATCAAATGCGCTGCTCTTGTTGAATGGGAGGACGAAATGCGATTCTCCTGCTCAGTTTACTCATTTTAGCACGCAAGGTTGCAGTGTTATAGATTTAGTTTGGTGTAGCTTCAAATCTATAGAAATAGTAAATAATTTATCTATTGGTAATTATGTTACACAATCGGATCATTTTCCCGTGTTACTGCATCTTCAACTTCCAAAACCTGCCATTAAGGGTGCCGTGGTTACCGAAACTCCATCAACTAAATTAGCATGGTATGACGAATTATACCTTGTGTATGCCAGTTTTATGGAATGTAGCCCAAATATTGCTTGCAATTTTGAAAAAAAAGATGTCGATTATCTCTACGAAAACCTTAAATCAACTATAATTCAGGTGTGCAATGATTTGAATATGATAAAATTTCGATCTCGAGCCAATCGTACAAATAATAACAAACTGTGGTTTGATTCCGACTGTCGCAATATGAAAAAAGTAGTAAAATCAAATCTAAATCTTTGCAAGAAAGAAGGTTTTACTGAACTGAATAAATCAGCTTACTTATCTTCAAAAAGGGAATACAAGAACCTCGTAGTAGCAAAAAAGAAATTATTCAACAAAAACATAATCGATTCTATGGCAAATGTAAGAAACTCTGCGGACTTTTGGAAGACAGTTAACAGGTTTAGAAATAACAGAAATTACGTAAAAAATGAAATAGCAATTTCTACTTTGGAACAGTTTTTCTTAAACGCCAACCCCTCCCAACCTATCAGCAATACTGTTTTTATAGATGTACGAAATCCGATTCTTGACTCATACATTACACTGGAAGAAGTTCTCCAAAGTCTCGCATCTTGCAAAAGAAACGCTGCTGCGGGTGAAGATCTTATCACAAATGAGTTTTACAAGCATTTACCGCAGAATTGGATCCTGTACATACAGGTACTATTTAACAAAATCATTGAAGACGAAGTTGTTCCAGATGCATGGGCGAGATCTAATACAATTCTATTATTTAAAAAGGGCGACAGGAATGATCCAGCTAACTATAGAGGTATCGCGCTAATGAATAGTATTCTTAAAATTTTTACTCAGATTCTTTTACAAAGAGTAAAACAGTGGTCAGATATTACTCATGCGATTCCTGAGTGCCAAGCGGGATTTAGAACGAACAGAGGGGTTATGGATAATATTTTTGTGTTGGCTACAGTAATACAATTACAGCTCCGTTTACCAAAAAGACGAGTTTATGCAGCTTTTGTAGATTTAAAACGCGCCTTCGATTCGATAAATCATAATAAATTATGGCAAAAATTGTTTGATTTGGGTTTCAGCTCCAAGATTCTGCGGCTTATCAAAAATCTTTATGAAAATTGCACGATACGAGTGAGTTCCAATGGTGAAATATCGGACCCAATTCGTGTTACTCAGGGTGTTCTCCAAGGGGAAACCCTAAGTCCTCAGCTTTTCAATCTTTTTATAAGTGATTTGGAGACATTTTTTAGGCAGCACAATTGTCAAGGTCTAAATGTGGATGGTATCAATGACATATTAATGCTTCTATTTGCCGACGATCTTGTGATCTTAGGTCACTCAACATTTGACTTAAACAACAAATTGAGTTTGCTTGATTCATACTGCACAGAGAATGGTCTCACAGTTAACATTCAGAAAACTAAAGTTGTAGTATTTCGTAGAGGTGGGAAAATACCTAACGGAAAAATCTGGTACAAAGGATCAGAATTAGAAATTGTCTCCAAATTTACATATTTAGGGGTCCCTTTTTCATCTTCATCGTTATTCTACGAAGCGGCCTCATACTTCAAAAACAAGGCAACCATGGCAATGGGTACAGTGCTTGCTACACTCGTAAAAGCGAAATCACAGTCTTGGGATTCAAGAGTGGAATTGTTTCGGTCAATCGTAGAAGGAAATCTTATGTATTGTGCTCCCGTATGGAGTCTCCGGTATCTCGATACAGTGGAGAGTGTCCAAGCGTCTTACTACAAAAGAATATTATCTCTGCCAAAATGTACGCCTAATTACATAGTTCGTCTTGAAACAGGCTCTACCCGCCTTGCGGTAAGAATGTTTCAGGCTACCTTGAATTGGGCTCGTAAAATATTAGCAATGGATAGCGGCAGGTACCCGAGAATGTGTTATAATCGGCTCCTTCAATTAGAAAATGAGAGCGATGTGGACCGCAAATACAACTGGATAAGTCAAATCAAATCAGTATTGTCGTTGATAGATTTTAACAACTTTGAAGTTTTGAGAAATGCCAATTTACTTCTACAAAATCTCGACGAAATTTTATTGTCATTGTCTGATTATTTTCACAAAAACGATCTCCTACGGTTACAGCGCTCAAACTTCTGCCACATTTACAATTACTTCACTTTAAACACCAGTGCAGAACCATACATACATTTGAAATTACCGCTAAAAATAATTAGAGTGTTTGCGCAACTGAGAACAGCGGGAAAGGACTATACTAGAATTGTTCACAATGGTTGTTTACATAGAATATGCTCTTCTGAACTTTGTACAATTTGCAATCTACAGGTCCAAGAGACCCTTGAGCATATTTTATTTGTATGTCCTATATACGAGGCACCACGTCAATACTTCTTGTCAAACTACTCAAATAATATGAATGAAATACATGACAATGCCAGAAGTCAGTTAATTAGGCTACTATCAGACCAGTCAACGAACAATCTACACCGCCTCTACAACTTTGTGTCAACAGCACTAAAAATTCGCGCCTTTATAATGGCAGAGTAGTGAATTTTATTATGTATATATTGTATTCAGAGATTTTGTTAAGGTCGGTTGATTTTTGATTCTAGGTTCCTAATACCGATGCACGTTTCGGCTGATTCCTAAATTTTTTTGGAATAAACTGGTAGATAATTAGATACAGTATTTATTTATATATTGTTACTTTTTCTGTATTATGTTGTTATTGTAATTATATATATTAAAGTATAGCTATTGTTATTGCTTGTATTTGATACTGTTTTTTTGTTGTTATGTCACTGATATTGGTTGTTGTTGTTATTATTGATTTATTAGATTACGTATTTCAAAAAAAAAAAAAAAATTTATATTTCTTATTTTTAATATATTACTTATTGTTTACGAATTGTTAACTAATGCTGGATGAACTCTATTGTACAAAACTGTGTATGTTTTAGAACAATAAAATTTATTATTATTATTATTATTATTAGTGCCAATGTACAACATCACAGGATCCCAATTTTCAAATGGATAGATAATTTCAAACAATCACCCGCTAGTTAATTATCGCTAGATTTGATGCTAGAAAATTGAGAAAAAACAGGTCATATAGATTTTTTTTATTTAGATTTTATTTGTAATGATTGAATTACAAAATTCAAAAGGATGTTAAAAAATGTGTGTATTCACTATGAGCTTTTGCCTGTAGTAAATCCAGCTGCTCAAAATCGGTTCCAATATATCAGTTGGTCAGGACGGCATTTGTACATAATTTTAATATTTTCTTTAAGAAATAGTATTTTTTTTTAAATACTTGTTTGATTTTTTCAAGGCGAGTACTTTTTACGATGTGTGTTTACCAAATTCTACAAAATAATTAAAAAAAAAAAACATTGTAACCCTACTATTTTGAAATTTTCAAAAAAATATCATGAAAATTACCTCATATATGCTTTTTCTGAGTTAATTATTGAAAAATATTCTATTTTCCGAGATTTTTAAGGTAAAACGAGCAGATGTATGGTTTTTGTTAAACAAATTTCAGATCTTTAATACATTTTTGCCTTAAAAAAATAAATATTTAATATTTTCAAAAATGTATGATACAACTTGTCAAAATTTAAAATTATTTGTTTTGTTGTCAAAAGAAAAAAAAAACTGAATGTGCAAATTTATTTACCACTAAAATGATGGGTTTATACATATAATTATAACGTAGTATTGTCATTTGGATAGAAAATTACGTAAAAATATTATTGTTTGAATATGATTTAACGTAATTTTTATGCGATTGTAGCAAGCTCTTATTAATTTTAGGAAGGTGTAAACATCATCTAAATTCTGATCATATCACATAAAAAACTGCGCCGTGATTTTTTATCTAAAAAAAAATGGAATAGAGATACATTATAAAAACATTTAACTGACAAAGAAAAAGAATATAGCCGAATCGTTAAATTGGATTAAAAAAATCATGACACGCTACTTAAAAAGCGGTTTTTTTCGAATTTAGCTCGTAAAAAATGAGACAGAAAAAAAAAAGAATGCGAGTGCGAGCGAAATGGAGAACGACATATTTCCTAGTTTTTCTTGAAAAGTAAGTAATTTAGAGCAACGGTATAAAAACATTTTTTATGCATTTTACCTTTTACTATGGCTTGGTGTAAAAAAAATTTGAAAAATTGCTTAATTCTGGTAAAAAACTCATTTTGTTGACAAAAAACGCCCGGAAAACCTACTTCTGGGCATCCGACGTGTCTGGCTAACGAACTCATCCAACGATTTGGAAAATCGAATTCACACACAAAATTTCATAAGCATTAAACGTTTCGTTCGAGAGTTATCGCGCGGATACATATATATATATATATATATATATATATATATATATATATATATATATATATATATATATATATATATATATATATATAAATTTTAGTGAATATCATTTTCGTATTGTAGGGACCTCAAAACATATTTCTGATATGGTCCCGGGCTTAGGTCGCACCATGACACCTGGCGTAAAAGCTGAATTTCCAGTTTTGGAAATTCGCTAAAATATAACAAAATAGTAAAAAAATAAATTTCATGTTTTAAATGTAAAGACAAAAATGAATTTACAAGAATGTTTTTAATTTACATCGTGTTGGTGATTATGCCAATACATTTGTTGGAATGCTTCTTTCAGAAAAGGGAATTTCTGCTGAATGGCCACAAAATAACGAATTTTGGCTCAAAATATTTATTATCATTCTCTAGGCAGTTACAAATTTATGCGAACTAAATTTTAAGTTACCATCACCTGTTGCTCTAAACAATTGATTTCCAGTAAAATCCATGCAGCGAGACTTTAATTATACATTGTATCAAATATGAGGCTACAAAAAGAAGTGAAGAATTAGATACTACTACTACTCTAATTAAATTATTTTTATTAGAGGCTACTCTAAATAAATTATTTTAATAAAATTTTTAAATATTTCCATTTTCACAATAAGTGGAAAATTATACAAAACCGCAATGACTCACGCAGCTCTAAATCTCTCTTAATATAATTAATTAAAAAAAGTACTTACAGTAAACAGTATTTTATGTAAAATAAGAACAAAAAAAGTTATGTATTGTATGTATGCTATGTATTCATTTATTCATTTAGTATTATTGTTATTGAAATATTTCAAAATGAAAAAAAAAAATACATTAATTTAATTATTATAAATTGTTAAAGACAATGGAAGTGTTTGTCCCCGGGCTTAAATAACTTCACTGTTATGAATTATGATATAACTATGATGATCAATTTGTACAATCCTGTTACAAAATATTATGTGATGGTGAAAATGAACGTGTTTTTTTCGACAGTTTATGTCCGTGCCGTATTATACGGTATTCATAATGCCGTGTTGACACTGGCTTAGTAGTTGTTATTAACACAATCATATAGAATTACGTTAATGTGTTTCATTGTATTTAAACGTAATTCTGTGCGGGTTTGTAGCAATTACTAATGATGTAAACAAGACCTAAGTAATTGTGTACGTTGTTTCATTAAATGCAAGTATATAGTATGAAATTCGTTACAGTTTTTTTCTAGGCAAATTTTGTTAACCTGTATATTTTTTTAATCGTAGAAAAATAATATTTTTTAATAGTTTACTAAAAGTTTTTATTTTTATATTATTTGTATGGTTTATAAACCAAACAAAGATTTTAAAAATTCTAAATTAAGTCAGAAGTTTTTGCTTCTATGTTCTTAGTGCAAGGTATCTAAAAAGACTTGGATTGAGCCAACGTTTTTATTTTTTTATTTTTTTTTTTTTTTTTTTATATCTGACTCAAATTTGTGTTTAACAACATTCCATTTTTTTACATTACCGAATAATTCTTACAGCTGTTGTACTTTTAAAATATATACATAATATTAGTCTCCATAATGTAATGCCACTGAGCTCGTTTCCCGTCTTCATATTCACTTCATAATTTCTTCATTCTTCAGTTCACTTTATAATTTCATATTTATAAAACTGACATTTTAATTCACAGTCTGTGAATCATTTTGTAGAATTTTTATATGATGAAGCTTAATGATCCATTCATAATAAAGTTATAAAATATTTGGAACTTTTAAAATTTATTTACCAACAACAGTTATTATGAATTTAAAAATACATAATATTGATTTTATTTATTTTGACAGTAGAAAAAAAATATAAATATTTATTTAGATGAGAAGAATTTTGATGTCCGGAATAGGAACAGTGGGAAAGAAAATTATCAAAAATATTATTTTTCACATTATTTTCACTGTTATGTCCGTAAGTTTTATAAAAAAAATGGGTGGGTATTAGCAAAAGAAAATATAATAGCCTATGAAATTTTTGCCCATTAACGAGAACTGCCACTTACAAAGAAAGAAAATTCAAAGAAAAATAAATGGGTTATACATGTAATATCAGCGTTATCAGTGGTATCTTTGTAGGACGATTGAAAACAAATCGATAACTTTTTCATTCAAAATTCTTCAAAATCAACAAAATCAATTGTATTACTTGCGTTAGTAATTTTGTTTTATAAAAGCTCAAGAAGTTTTTCTCAAATCTTGATAATGGTTAGATGAGAAAGATTAAAGTCTAACCTTAGTCACTTAAAACGCACCCATAGAAAAATCTGAAATTCTGAATATATATTGTATCTGGTTGTATACACAAAGTGGGCTTTAAAATGTAAAACTGATTCAAAAGTATCATTATTATTATTAATTATTATTATTATTACTACTGAAGCTTAAAAAAAGTTAATTTGGAATAGTCGTTTAGAATTGAAAGTTAATGTCCAAATTATAACTAACAAATTTAAAAATTAAATTTAGGTTTTTTCTTTTTTTTCAGTGTTACCTACACTGTATATACAGTAGACTCTCGTTAATCCAAACCTTCGATAATTCGAAACTCTCTATAATTCAAAGGTATCACGAGTTCCCTTCAAAATCTCTTTATATTTCGAAACAAAACAATAGATTTTTATACACTTGGTAATTCGAACGAAAAAATCATTGCTAGGTAACAAAACCACGCGTTAATTCGAACTCATCGGCGTCAAACACGCGACGATTCAAAGTTGCAGAGAGAAAGAGACAGAAAGATTGTAAGTACATTTTGAAAAAAGTTCAAGTTCATTCATCGCAAATTCTTAAAAAATTAAAATTGTTACCTGCGATAATTCGAACCTCTCTATAATTCGTAATATTTTAAGATTCCCTCGAGTTCCGAATTAACGAGAGTCGACTGTAACTGAACCAAAAGTAGGTATCTCGAAAATTACTACTTATGGAATATTGCAAGAATTCACTCTTATTGTTAGTTGTGAGCTCTACTAATTCAAAATTTAATTCAATACGGAAACGGCGCGGCGCTTCCAGTTATTATCCTAACATAAGGACATTTGGTGATCGTTGTCAAAAATTTTGTTACGTAGACACTGCAAACAGTTAGAAAATTAATTTTAAGAAAAAGCCGAATTACACCCTTTTTCACTCAATTCCTCAATTCGAAATCTTGATCAGTAGTTATTTTTAAAAAACTGCAAAGCAACTATAATTCTAGAGTTTAATTAAAATCTTAACCTACAAATTAGAGCTTACTGTATTAATTCTAAATCATTTTTGAGATCGACAATATTAACTGAAAACCTACAACAACTTATATAAACCGAAATTTAAGAAATTTCTTGATTTCCTATATATTACTCACACAAATATTTTATTTAGAAAATTGTAATATTCGCACACGTTGTTACAAGAATTAGAATACATATAAAGGATAGTCCGGTTATAAAAAGGAATCTATATTATTGGCCCGTATAAAGGTAAAAGTTCAATGGTTTATCCATTTATCTTTACATTTCTTTGTTCCATTGTTGGAATTTAAATTAACAAAAGCTACTCCACAAGAAAAGATATGAAAGAGGGTTAAGTGCAGTCAGAGGGGTACGTAATCTTTTGCAAGTGGTTAGTTTATGGTATCGAAACGGCATCGAAAGATATTGTGATCGATTGATTTTCTTTTTCTTTTATTCTGAATTGTTTAAATTTTCCTCAATAAAAGAATGAGAAGAAATTTGTTCTTCACTAGCTGAGCATTTCATTTCTTACTTCCACATCCATTCGAATATTTTACCTTTTCTTGTATATTTTTGTTGGTGACATCGACAATTTATTCTGATAAGGTTTTACTTGTCAGTTTCCATTTATCGAATGGTTTTTTTCAACTTGTAATCTTTCAGCTGGATCTCGTTTCGTTATTATTGCAACCAATTTTTTCTCTGTAATAGTAAATTTTTAAGATTGTTTTACCTTTTTCTTCTAGGGATTTCCGAAAATCGGGCCCAATGCAATAACTTGCTACTGGGAAGTTAAGAAACTAAAGAAATTCGTCTCGTATGTATGACGTAGGTGGTTTTGGTAACAACAAGTTACGAAATTAAGTCTTTCTGGTTAGTAGGTAAAATTAGTAGTCATTTTAATTGAACAAATTTTAATACGCCTGCTAAGATAGTAGTTTAATAAAGAATATCGTTTAGTAATAATGAATCTTAATTTAATAGAGCAAATCAGTATATGTAGGTAAAACAAAGATATAGGCGGAAGCAGCAAACACTACAATTAAAAAGTGAAAAAAAAAATTGCAGTCAGAATAAAAAATAAAAGTTGGAAATTGGTATCATTAAAATATCTTATTTTTACTTTTATACGGATTGTGTAATTATCATTTTATGTAGCAGTCTTACTATAAAAAGTATATGTATTTGTAATTATAAAGAAGAATGTAAAACAAGATCTTATTAAACAAGAACAAAGACATGAGAGATGCATTTAAAAAAATCCATGTACAGCGAAACCTTTTTTTATGCGCTGGATAGAGGCGGTATAAAAAAAAAGTTTTAAAAAAATACATACATAACTGAAAACGCTCAAAACCTCACGATTTCCTTAGAAATTGTTTTGCTAAACAGGAGCAAGCCTAAATTTACACATGAGAACATTTTATTTCATTTTTATAATATTATAAGAATTGCAATAAATTTGTAAAAAAGTTTAATAATGCAATAACTTATGATTAAATGTTTAAAGTACAGATGTATTTATCGCAATTATTATAATATTATAAAAATGAAATAAAATGTTCTCATGTATAAACTCATTCCTTTAAACTTTAAAGGAATCAGTAAGTGATTTTATCGATAAATTATCACAAATTTATGTTTAAATTTCTTAGTTCCTCTTGCTTTTTATTCACATCATACACTTTAACCAGGATTTTTTTTAAAACCGCATAAGAAAATGCACAAAAAAAGACTGCATATAAAAAAGGTTATATCTATCTCGTACATAAAATGTTGCTATACTGTACTGTTTCACATTAAATCAGACGTCTTTTCACCCGTCGTCCAACACTGAACACTGGCCTGGTCTATCATGTTTGTTTACATGTTTATTTGTTTGCTCATTTAATTCTTACAATGATGAAAAAAGCATTCAAACGAAATTACACTGTCTGTAACTGCATGCACACAATATTATATTCAAAAAGTACATAACGGCTCAAAATTTGCATATGTATTTATGTAGAAATTTAAGAAATTAAATCATGATTTCCTTTTTTAGATTCGCTTGTCATTGATACGATAAACTGGAGGATATACTTTAATCGAAAGGACCTTAATAGTCTACTAACAATGTCCGTATGATCAGAAGTAATCAAATTATAAACCCAAGTGTGGTATTAGTAATAATTAATAATGAGATATTTTGAATTCAAAATAGTCCAGTATAGATTGAAAATAATAAAAAAAAATTAGTTAAGTAAAGATCGCGATTTATCGATTTTAGGTTCGAAGGTTCGAAGGTTTCTCAACCTTTCTTCAATCACGACCCAGTAACAATCATCTCGAATAAATAGATGCGGACCGGTCACATTTATAATCATATAATATGATAATGGGGTATTTGACAATATATCAAAGAAAAGCAATCAAAACAAATTTTAATGAAAATTGATAATAAAAGATAACTTATTATGCTAATTCATCTTTACTATCATTATTTTATCTTTAAAAAATTAATTAAAAAAGTAATTTTTTAGCTAAAATTCACCGGAACAAAAACGAGCTGTAACGTTGCATTCTCTTATATTTCAACACTATCGCCACTAGGGTCGCTACTTTAAATTACAATTAACAAACATAACTATGGAAATTAATCTAAATTAAATTAATTTTTAAAAAATCAGCAATTTCTTTTCCTAGTTATAAGAAAAATAAACATTTTTTTTTCTTAATTACAGAACACCTGTTGCTATCTAGAGAATGTGACGTAACTGACAGCTAATGAACGTTTTCGCGTGAATTTTGAGAACAAATATTAAAATAATTTTTTCTAACGATTTTCGGCATAATTTTTAAAAATTAAAAACATACCATACAATACACAAATATGTGTGTTTTAAAATAATTTCCCAAAATTAGTCAAATTCTTCATTATGTATGTTTTTTAAATTACATTTATACCTACTTGATATGAAATGTGTTTTTCCGATCACTTCATCTACCATGTAATTGAGATATATATCGACACTTTCTTAAGCATTAGACAAATTTAATTTTAAATAGTATTATTATATCCTGAAATCATTTCCGCCTTAGTTTGTATAACATTTCAAGTATCAGCCAACAGTGTTCAAGTATCAGCCAAAGCTGGACATTGAGTGAACATATGAATATTGGTGTATGTTTAAATACGGATAAAAATCCGCCATACACTAATAATGTTTCACAGGCACTCGATAACATTTGAAATTAAAATTATAAAACTGCGTCTCGCATTAGAGAGAGGTTGTGTTTGATTGATTACTGGATTGGAGTGGCACTCGAACAAGTGATCGGTGGCCTAGTTGGTAAGGCACTTGGCTGGTAACCAAGAGATCCGGGTTCGAGTCCCAGCCGGTCCAGTTTGGTAATTTTTCAAACACTATGTCAATTTTTAATTAGCAATTCTTTAATTTTAGACCCAATTCTTATAGCCTAGAATCATTTCAGCCATTATTTGGTATAGGAATAGGTCATGTTATATTATTGGTCGTTTTCCGACCACTTGGTTGACCATATGACCCCGTCAAGTTAACCCTACTATTTTCCTTTTTTCAGGCAAATGGTGCCATATTGTGGTCCGGCCTTGGGATCTTTGTTTGTCAGCGTTTTTCTTTTTTTGCTCATCAGTTGTATTTTTGAAAAGATTTTTTTAAAATTCTTCAAAATATCACACGAATAAAAAATATGGTTCAAGATTGTTATATTGTCCCGCATTGACTAGTGAAAAAGTTGGCCGTCTTAGTATGTACACATATATTTCTGACAGTTATTGTACATGGCTCGTTTCGTAACACCATCATTATCGTTATCCGCAACGAAAGTGAACAAAAAAATATGCAGTTGAATAGATAAAAGCAAAAAGTTAAAGCAAACGTATTGTGTATTTCAATAAACGACCATCACAGCGCTCCTACATATTTCGTTTCATCTTCGAATATTGCTGCACAGAAAAAATGAATATAGAGTTGGTTTTAATCTCACTAACTCAAAAACTACAGCGTTATACAATTGAAATATTGGGTCATCCGGAAAGTTCGTGCCGTTTTTGGTGTAAATGACCATCCCGATTTTCTTCAAATGATCGAAATCCGTGGATTTTGAATGCTCAAAAGTTTCCGCTAATTCTTAACAGTTTGCCTCAGGTTTCGCTTTATTTCTTGACGGGTAAATTCATCGTCAATTTACACACAGATCGACCGGAGGGAGTTTCATCTTCTAAAGAAAAATTACTCTTTTGAAATCTAGCAAACCACTTTCTGTAAGTTCTGTCAGAAAACGCATCGTCACCATAAACACTACAAATATTTCTCGTTGTGTCAGCTGCATTAACATCTTTTTTAAACTCGTATAATATGACTAATGAAGTTCCTTGATGTCTAATGATGAGCGTCCACTAGGTCGGAAACGCCGCGCGGTTCTTACATCAATAAGATCTCCGGGGTGGTACCGCGCCGCTCTATCGACATAGTGGACGAACCTGTATTTATTCAGATGTTTTTATCTCCGAGAGCGGAATTGCGTCGCGCCGCGTTTACGACCTGGTGGACGCTCAGCTTTAGATTGCTTATTATTATTGACAAAAAAAAAATTATTTAAACAATGTTTGAAGATGTATTTGACATATTATATTAAAAGCAACACTATCAGCCTAAAGCCGGGTACACACGTGAGCACGAGTACACATGAGGCAAGCCGAGGACGTACAGTATGCCTCGAATTCAATTTCCGTTATTTAAAGTTACTACGAACGAGGCTGAATAAAATGAGCGAGCCATTAATGCTCATTTGTTCAGCACTTTTAAAAAATGGCAGATGAGTACAATATTGTTTTAGCAAATGTTGCTTTCGTAGTAATGTCTAATTTAATTTTAAAAAAAAGAAAACAAAGGCGTTGGTGGTCTACTCAATTATATATAAATAGACCTTTGTCTACAAATATCCTAAATAACTTAATTTATGATGAAGAAAATGGCCGTTTTAAAAATTTTGTTCAAATGTCTCCTGAAGATTTTGTTTTCCTGACGCAATGTATTTACGAAAAAGTTAAAAAGAAAGATACAGATTTGAGAAAAGCAATTTCTGGAGAACAAAGATTAGCTGTTACTTTACGATATTTAGCCACTGATGACTCTTTTACAAGTCTATATGTATAATATTTTACAAGTTATATAATACAAGTCGTAACACGTTGACAATAATTACACAAACGTTTAAAAAATTTAAATATTATTGGACAACGTACACCACGTACACACTAGAATAGAACCGAGGCACGAATTCCTTTGATGTACCGACTCGATATGGCTCGCCGTTGCCTCGCCTCGGCATGCATCTGAGGCATATTGCCGCGCTCTGAACAGACGTATACACTTGGGCAAGTGTACGTCCTCGGCTTGCCTCATGTGCATTCGTGCTCACGTGTGTACCCGGCTTAACACTAACATGTTGCATGTTTCGTTTGCGGTTGCTACTTGAATAAATATGCATTCATCCGAGCGGCTTCGAAAATGGCAGGAACTTTCCGGATGACCTATAATATTTGGAAGGAAGTGGATGATATTTTACCTTTAAACAAATTGGTCTTTTTTCGTTATTATTTTTTCTTTATATCACCTTTAGCCATTTACCATTATGACACTTATGTATTGTATGTTACTTAATACTTTACTTAATATTTATGTAAATAAAAGTGTATTATTATCTATAAACTCATTTTTAGGTTTTGTTTTTGATAATGGTAAAATAATATTGATAAAAATAACTTTTAAATTTGAAACTGATAAGAAATTACAAGTAGGTACTATTCAGTATTTAATGTATAAGAAATTATTTTTGGTAAAGTATAAAGATCTGTTTAAAAACTATTTATTATTATAGTTAAAAGTAGAGAATAGTAAAAATATTGTTTTATTGTTGTAACACCATGTCGATCATAGCCTATAATGACAAAACGCCCAACTGATACACTATTTTAACAGTTAATACACTTTATGTATATGGAATTGTTGACTTCATACGACGTTAATAACCGTCATAGTGTTAATATTGTGTAATTAATTTTAATAAGGAAACCTCAGAATAATCAGAAACCAAGTTGCTATCTCTGCACTAGTGATACCAGTGTAGACAAAAAATCCCCTCTACTTTCCACCACTATGTTGTGTAGGTACACACTCTTTGTAGTGGTGTTGGTTTGATGTTTGCAACTGTGTGAGTCGTCACACACACAACTACATAACACGCATATGCGGACAGAGCAACGTGCAGTTCAAGCAATAATGGTTTAACAATATAGATAACAAACAATGTTGTGCATGCGGTGATCGCCACCGACCGACTAAATGACTTAAGCTATATCTGACACACTCAGACACACTGCTATCCACAGTTTTTTACACACACGCTTAGGGCTTGAAGGAAACTTTTTAATAAAGTTGGAAATATATTGGCGATACAAGATTCTCACTCGTGACTCTGTTGATGAAATCAGAAACTGTATTATGTTGAACATTTACATATATGTCTAATTGATGATGATAAAAATCTAGTGACCCGTACATATATTAAAAAAATGTGTATTTGTATCACCACTTAAGGGCTCCATACACGGTGAGATCTGTATCGATACCTTGTATCGATACAAATAGCGATACATATATCTGAGATTTGTATCATGTTTATTTAGCACACACACGATGAGACAGAATCGTAAAACCTCAGTACAAATAAAAAATTTTATTAATAAAGAAATGTGCGATCTACGACCTGTGGCACCTGTGCTATTAGCAATTGCAATACAAACATCTTTACATTTTGAATCCCGTAGACATGGGTATAATTTATATATATTAATAAAATCTTCCCAAAAATCTCTATCTGCAGACATGATCATTCAAATAAATAACAATTATTTACTTTATTAACTGTCAAAATAAAAATGCAACCATAGTTACCACGATACTTGAGACAAGCACGATACCAGCTGATACTTGCTGATACTGATACAGTGATACCGAGACAGTCACATATACGACGAGATCTGTATCATGATACTAATACTTGTAACATGTAGCGATACAGATCTCATCGTGTATGGGGCCCTTTAGTCACCAATTTTACTAGTAAATTTTGCATCCACAATTTGACAAAAAATATTAATATACATATACTTATTGTATGTAATACAAATACAAGTCTTATACAAGTCTAATACATAATATACAAGTCTTATTCTAAATATGAATCGTAATACATACATCTTGTAATTTACTTTTTACTAATGATAGTCCGTAGATTTAAAAATTAATTTTAAATTTTTTTTTGTTGCAGGTGAGTCTCTGTTTAAATCAAAGCCGTTTAACGTAAGATCAATTTTTTTTAAATTTACTATAAGACGTGTCTAAATTTCGTAGTTTTGATAATTTTTTTTTTTTTAAATCAGTTGATTTAATGCCATTAATAAAGGCATAAACGGAAATTGTTATTTTTATTAAACTAAAGGAAACAAAACTCACTACAGCTATAATGTACAATTACTTCCTATTATAAGAATATTAATAACGGTATTAGACATAAATAAGAATAAAAGTACATACCTGATTTAAAGTTGTCGCAATTTTTAACGAGTTATAGCTTAACGTGACGAATAATTGATTCATTGACTAACAAATTCATCTCAAAGACAACGATTCAAATTCTTTGAAGAGTTGTTAGTTATTGCAGTATATACGAGATTGCGACCTTTAATCTCTCAAAAATTTAATAAAATTAAAGTAGTATGCGCACAAAAAATACATTAAATTTTGCATAAGAACTATCTTAAGGTAGTTACCGTTACATTCAACTTTTCGACAGAATAGTTTCAAATTTTAATAGTATAAAGAAGAATACTATATCTGATTGTCCTTGTAATTTGGGAAAGATTGATCGCTTCTGAGTTAAAATAATTAAAGTTTGTACTAATGTATCTACTCCATGTATTAGATCTCAAAATTCTGACTACGTACCCTTATTTTGTATTTAACAATATAATGACTCGACAGAATTCAATAAAAAACTAGGGAAAGAAAGATTAATAAGTTCTGAATGTAAAGAAAAAATTGAATTATTTGTTGATCGTTTTGAATTGAAGATATCATCAGAGAAATTATAGTGTTTTAAGAAATACACCAATTTTAAGCAACTGAACCGAAGCAGTCTGGCAACCCTGTATATTAAATAACTAGTTTATTGGTATTTATTGTTTAAACAATATTAAAAATTCATGGATAGCGTTTTTTGACCTTTCACCGCTTACGTAGCGAAAACGGTGATAGATACATTAAAAAGTGTTAAGACCTTTTTTGTAGAGAATCAAATTCTCTACAAAAAAAGTCCGCGAGAGCACCTGTTTGTGTTGTACAAGTGAAAAAATAAAACGCTCCAAACGCATATGCATACCACTTAATATGTTTGTTGGGTAAATAACTATGATGTCAAAGCATTTATTATAAAAAACTTTGATAGTATAAGTGTGTATGCACAGACTATGTTTGAATGTATGTATACACGTTCGTATGAAAAACAGTATGCATCAACATCTATCCATTAATACATACAATAATGACATAAAGTAAGTTTGGTTTGGAATTTTTTCTACTAGCATGTCACACTGTAACTACTTTATAAGGCATTATTATTACAGTGCCAAAATTTTTTTTCTCATAGGTATGATACGTATTTGAAATTTTCTTACCACCAAGGAAATTATTGTTTGCGAGAAAAGTGATTTTCTCGCGGGGTAGTGAAGTGAGACATTTTATATTTTCTAGAAATATTATACTTAAGGTAGTTGGTCAATAAAACGATTTGTTCAAAGGATTTAACGAAATTTCTCTAGATATTTATTTAATTCAATACCAATAATACGAGACCTTACCCAAAAACAAATTGACCACCCCAATTTGAGAAAAACAATTTCAAAGTTTTATAATTTTAACACGGGCTCGTATGGGAAAACTATTTTTTTTTTTTTTTAATAAAATGAAAACGTGTCAAAGGAATTGGATAAAAATTTATTATATTTTAAAGTACAAAGTTATAAACCATATTTAATAAGAAATAAAAATTATTCACCACGCCGTTTTTGAAATATAATTTATAAAAATCATTTTACAACGTTTTTGCAATGCTTTTTCAACAATGTTTTTATATTGCTACAAGATAAGCGCGCGGAAATTAATATCTGAAAGCAACAATCAGGTTTACTAGAGTGAAACAATCAGGTTTAGTTAACATTAACCAGAAATATGTATAGTTTTGCACATGCTTGTCCCACATATTTAATTTTTTTAGTTTTCGGAAAAACAGTACATTTTATGTATTAATATATTAGTATATATTTTAGCGAATTTCCAGAATGGAATTCAGCTATTACAGCCACTGTCATGACGCGACCTGAACTCGGGACCATGGCAGAAATTTGTTTTGAGGTCCCTAGGAACCGAAAATAATATTCACTAAAATTTATATATATATATATATATATATATATATATATATATATATATATATATATATATATATATATATATGTATATATATATATATGTATTTATATATATATATATGTGTCCGCACGATAACTCTCGAACGAAATGTCCTAGGTTTACCAAATTTGGTGAGAACGTTGGAAATCCAAAAATCTTGGATGAGTTCTTCAGCCAGACACGTCGGATGCCAGGAACATGGTTTTTGTTCTTGCAAAAAATTAGTTTTTTGCCAAAATTTGCTATAATTTACAAGTTTTTGCCACATTTTTTTACACCATTGGAAAGACGGAAAAAAATCACAAAAAAAAGGTTTTTGAACTATTATTCTAGGTTAGGTAGTTTTTGAGAAAATAAGAAAAAAAGGTCAGTGGAGGAATTTGACAGTTCTGGACCCTCCATCCGATTTTTTTGAGCGGAGGAGGTATCACTTCAAAAAATGAAATACACTAGATATGATAATTTTCAGGTCATTGACACTTCAAAATATTACGAACGCACTATATATATCCGCACGATAACTCAAGAACGAAACATCTTAATTCCGGACGGAAAAAAATCACATAAAAAAGGTTTTTGAATTATTATTCTAGGTTAATTAGTTTATTGCTTGAAACCAATAAGCAATAAAGTTCTAAACAAGGTTATTAGCATAGAACACTAGAAGCCAACTAATATCAAAAAAGTGTAATTCGCTTGGAGCCATTTGTAGGCCTGTCACAGCTTAAGGCATGTAGTGAGTCGGTGTCCGTCGCCAAACGCAGAGTGCATTGTAATACATTGTTAGACATTGTTACTTGAATTGGACCGGTTGGTCTGTCCCATAATACGTGTTTTGTAGTAGTGTGTGTGAATACGCACGCAGAAGCAAACAACAAACTAACACAATTGCAAACAGTGTGTACCTACACAACATAGTGGAGAGATTTTACGTCACCCACTGATTACAAGTGGAACAGAGACATAGACATTCTAGTCTGACCCCTTGGTTATTAGCTATGTAGGGTAAATGGTATAGTTATTGGACAGTTAAGAAAAATTTTCAAAACAAAGTACAGAAAAAGTACGTGTTGTAGCTTTATTTTTAACGAAAAAATTCATAAATAAAGTAAGACCTGTCTATTTTAATGTACCATATAAAACTTTCATATTACATATTGGTAAGTCTCTGAAAAAAAAAAAAAATATTAAAGTTGTGCGTGTAGAAAAATACAGTTATTGGACAAAAATTTCATTTATTAATTTCTGGTATATTTCCACAATCCACAAGTTCTGTAGATACTAGAAGGTTCTGTTTAACTAAAAAATCAGGCAGTTTGCTTTACTAGTCTATATGCCTTAGAATCTTCAAAAGAGAGTGTCTTGTCCAATAACTGTGAACGTCCAATAACTATACCGTTTACCCTATATTACTTTTTTTTAAATATGATGATTTATAATGCACTAAATTGCCCGACAAGACGTTGCGACAAAGATGGAAAAATACTCTTTTTATAGGCATCTATGTAGGTAGTATGTGTATATGCATTATTAAATGCAGTCATCGAGTTCAATTGTATACTCGATGACTGCATACTGACTTCTCATGTATGTAATCCACACTGTATTGGATATGTTAGAAAGGGTCCTTATAGTGGAGATTAATTTTATTATTTTTGTTTTGTTGTATACAATCACCGCATTACTGAGATATTTTTCATATGGATTATCTGTATATAATATAATGAGATATTGGGTAAAGAGAGTGATAATTTTGTCGTTACCGGCACAAATTTTTTTTAATTATTAATTACTGTAGATATTGAATTTTGGATACAATTTTTTGAAGCAAATCTTTATGGTTCATAAGATACATGTAATTGACAGATATCCATCTTACCTTCAAAATGACTTAGGCTGTATACACAATCAATGAAATAAGATTTAAGATTTAAGAAATAAGATTTAAGATTTAAAATTTAAGATTTAAGAAATAAGATTTAAGATTTAAGGAGTATGCCATCTAGTGACGTTGAATGGAACTTTAACGTAACTGGTCATAGATATAAATATGTAGGTATTTTTTTACGTCAAAATTCGTGATTTTTTTCACTTAGGCTGTATACACAATCAATGAAATAAGATTTAATATTTAAAATTTAAGACTTAAGATTTAAGAAATAAGATTTAAGATTTAAGGAGTATGCCATCTAGTGACGTTGAATGAAACTGTTAACTTAACTGCTCATAAGTAAATGTATTTAGGTATTTTTGTACATCAGAATTCATGAAAAAGTAACGTTCGTGATGACTATTTTGTCGCTAAGTGAAAAAAATCACCAATTTTGACGTAAAAAAATACCTACATATTTATATCTATGACCAGTTACGTTAAAGTTCCATTCAACATCACTAGGTGGCATACTCCTTAAATCTTAAATCTTATTTCTTAAATCTTAAGTCTTAAATTTTAAATATTAAATCTTAAATATTAAATCTTAAATCTTATTTCATTGATTATGTATACAGCCTTAGTGACATAATAGTCATCACGAACGTTACTTTTTCATGAATTCTGATGTACAAAAATACCTAAATACATTTACTTATGAGCAGTTAAGTTAACAGTTTCATTCAACGTCACTAGATGGCATACTCCTTAAATCTTAAATCTTAAGTCTTAAATTTTAAATATTAAATCTTAAATCTTATTTCATTGATTGTGTATACAGCCTTAGACTGATCCATTTTAAAATGGGTTTCTGTGTATCTCTCAATTCATTTTCTGCCGGGTATAAAATATAAATATTTCGTCATTTTTCATCAAAGGGTCGCTTAAAATAATTTGAAAATAAATTAAATATTTTAAAAAATTCATTTAATTTAATCTGGAAAGAATACAGTGCGAAAAACTATGAAAAAATTTATTACGTGCATTAATTTTTTGTATCAGAGCCCTCTGGTTTGTAACGGTGCAAGCTAGGTTAGCTGACGTTAAACTAGTTAAACTAACAAAAAAAAAATTTTAAAGCCTTCTAATAGACCCTCGTGCGAATAGCCAACATAAATTTAAATACCCCTGTCGCAGCATCCTGCATAACATAGCGAATTTCCATTTACAAAAGTACGTTTTCTCGGAAACTAGTTGATATAGAGTAATTGTAAATAAAAAAAACCTTCTTTATGTGATTTTTCCGCCTCATTCCGCCAAATTTTTTTCACGAAAAATGTCCAAAACCCCGTAAACGTTTTCACGAAATTTCTTAAAAATAAGATGTTTCGTTCTTGAGTTATCTTGCGGACACATTTATATATATGTTTACTAAGTGTCCGCACGATAACTCAAGAACGAAACATCTTATTTTTAAGAAATTTCGTGAAAACGTTTACGGGGTTTTGGACATTTTTCGTGAAAAAAATTTGGCGGATAGAGGCGGAAAAATCACATAAAGAAGGTTTTTTTTATTTACAATTACTCTATGTCAACTAGTTTCCGAGAAAACGTACTTTTGTAAATGGAAATTCGCTATGTTATGCAGGATGCTGCGACAGGGGTATTTTTATTTTGAAGTACATATTTGACAAGTGACACACGCGTTTGGAATTTCATTTTAAAAATGATTTTCTTGTATTTCAATCTTTATTAGTAAAGAACTAAGAAGTATTGAATATAGAATGATTTAATCATTTTGTATTTTATTTACATTTAAATCACATAAAAAGTGGAATTTATTTAAATTAAGATTTTTAAATAGAAATTTATATAAATAAACAATTACATAATTTTAAACACATGTTTCGTCAAATTGGTAAATAAAATAAAATTGTTGATTAATTTAGTGTGTTAAACTGTTGAATTTTCAATGTATTGTTCGTTGTTCAAAATAAATAAAAGTTTATTTTTGATTTAAACAATTTTATATCTCAATTAGTTCCTCGATTCCGTTTAAATTTAAGAGGAATGTTATGTAGATATTTACGTTGACGAAGAAAATAGAAAAGAAGTGAATAGAGCGATTCCCATAAGTTTCAATACTTGGAAATCAAATCAAAAATTTTGAAT
Source organism: Brachynemurus nebulosus (assembly GCA_035578155.1). Classification (NCBI taxonomy): domain Eukaryota; kingdom Metazoa; phylum Arthropoda; class Insecta; order Neuroptera; family Myrmeleontidae; genus Brachynemurus; species Brachynemurus nebulosus. The sequence continues at coordinate 53,787,350 of JAPWDM010000001.1, read as the reverse complement.
TTACATTATGAATTAAAATTTATCTATGTCCATTCCATACCATACATTCATTGTGGACTAAAATAATTTTTTAAAGAAAGCTTTCATTTAAAAATGAACTAAAATGCATGAAATAATTTTTGAGTAAAGTTTGATACAATGTGAGACATAATTTATAAAATCTTGAGTAAAATAGTTAATTTTATTTTATATTTTTTACTCTGATAATAATTCATTTAAAAAAAAATATTTAAAGAATAAATTTTACCTACATTTTAATCAAATATAACTATGGAAACTAAAAATTGCAATGTAAAATCAACAAACAGTATTTGACAGCTCGAAATGTCAAAAAATTTGCACAAGACTAAAAATGAGTAATTCTAGTTTTGAGCGAATTTAGGACAAAACTAATTATACAATATTGCATTGTCATCAAGATTATACACATATGCAAAATTTGAAATTCTAGTTGAATTAGAAGTTGTCTAAATTTTGATTGCAAGATTTAATCTAAACAAACAAACTAACATACCAAGTTAAATAAAAGCTTTTAAAAAATTTACATCATTTTTTAACAATTACATACCATTTCATCGCAAACTCGTTTGGCTATAAATGCAGCCTGTACATAAATATCTTCACTATATGTGACCCGCCAAGGGAAAAGGGACCTTAACTTCCAAATTTTTGAAATTGAGTTATTAGTATATTCTTAATCTACGTTTAAAACCAAACAAACTGGTGAAAAAATTATGAAGATATCTTAAAAAATGGCTGAGTTATGAATGTTTGAACTTTAAATATTGAAACAACTATGTTTTGAGAAATCGCGCTCCAAAGTTTTCAATTTTGTTAACTAAATTTTCTCTGAGCTACTTACATTATTTGCCATGTATTATATATCATTAAGATAAGGTAAGAGAAGTGACGGGGAGCCAAACAACAGTTGATTGTGTTGCAATACAACACACCACGACAAGGAACCTTACTTCCACCCATTTAAATAACATTGGAGAAGTTAAGGTCCCTTCTCTCAAGCTTGTAAGGGTTTAGTGAACTCGAGTTAATGGTTGACAAAATATTGTTCAGAAACATACATAGAGTAAGAAACTATAAAAACCTAAAAATGTAATTTTTTGGCTCAAACCACAAAAACTTGCCGTCCTGTAAAATTTTGTCCGGGAAGATAAGGTCTCTTTTCCCTTGGCGGGTCACATATGTATTTATTGCATACATAACTATCTAATTGACAAATACATTTTCAACTCTTTCACAAAGAAATTAGAAAAAGAATTATACTTGATACCTGGAGATTGTTCTATATAATGGTTGATACCAATTTATATTGAAAATGGTAATTACCCCCTTATGTTTTTGTTAGTTACCCTTCAAAGATAAGTAAATTTAGAAAGGATTGAACATTCAATTTAGTTAATGAAGATTATGTGGATGAACTTCATGTAATTTATTGCAATTCGGACAGACTGGTTGTAACATTAGTCCATGACACTATTCACTGGATTCACACCTAGACATAAAAATATATTTAAAAATAATTAGTAGTAGACGAAAAAAATATAGTATTCTACTCAATTCAAAGTTTTCTGCAATCCATTATTTACATAATTTATAAACGTTACAATAAATAAATAAAAATTTTCTAAAAATAATTTTAAACAAATATATGTATTATTTTATTTGTTTATACGTTGAAAAGAAGAAATTCACCGTTAGTCACCCTTTGATTCATTAATTTAAATAATATCGTAAATAAAGAGCGTATGCTAAGAGATAGAAGTAAAAAGATGCTGCGGGCTATTTCTTTTTTATTTTACTCAATAAGACGACATCATAAATAACGATAAGAAAGAAAACTGGTCGCATGTATACATACATCATTACAAAGTTGTCCGATACAAAACTTTTCTAGGTGTTTCAAAAAATAATATATAAATACTATACGACCAGAAAAGAAGAAATTGTGAGATTACCGTACTTTTTGGCTATCATTTGCTTATTTATTTGCCAGATAGCAATTATTACATTTTTTCCTTGACTTCAAATTCACTGCTATTCCACCCTGAATTCTGTAGTGTTAAAAACATATTGCGTTTGACTACTTTGACACGGAAGTAATTTTCACATTTTCAGACTTGTTTTTTTATAATTAGTTAAAAATTTGTTGCAAGCATTGTTGTCGATTCTTCAAAGGACGACGACATTCCTTTGAGTGCTTTAACACAGGATAAGGATACTGAACACCAAAACTTGTGTATTGTCTGTAGGTGTTATTTGTGTTTTTATTGCCTAAACAAAGACTAGATTTTCTGCGTCAACTGCAAGTAATGAGTATACAGAACGTGCAACAGAGAATCCCAGAATCCCTTCTATGAGTGCGAGGACCCAAAGTTACTGTATTTTTTATAGATTTTGTTGATTTTTAGGAGTTGTATAATTGCGATAAAAATTATCCTAAGAGGAAAGTTCCTATTACTATTACAAGAATACAGTATAGCACCGATAATGGAAACATCAGTTTTGCAAATTTTTTGAGAGCATCAAATTAGTCAACATCACTTTTGAAAAGTTGCATTACATTTTTGATGCAACTTTCCAAAAGTGATGTTGACTAATATGATGCTCTCAAAAAATTTCCAAAACTGATGTTTCCATTATCGGTGCTATACTGTATACAGTTTCAGTTTCTTTTGTTAAATTTAATTTTGTTAGGTGAAAACAGGAATTGTTTAATTTTGAATACATTTTTTTTTCTACATCATTTTTTTTTTTACCTTTTTCATTGTCTCTGAGGCCAAATATCCATATGAATTCTTCTTTTTTACACGTCAGAGTACTCCCGCGGTTGCATTTTATTGATATTTGATGCTATCAGACAGTAGGTACGTCATAGTAACCCTATACTCGGAGATACTTTCACACTTAAAAAAATAATATGTGTATATAGCTAGAGTGCGAACGCGCTCTGTTCCAATTGAACTGGTAGTCAAGAGATCATAATGTTCTGATCGGACACAAAAATCTGGCTTCAAAAACATAATAAAAAATCATCCAATATTCCTCCAAAATTATATATCAAATTAGTTCCGGTTCACGGTAAATGTTATTTAAACTCTGTTCTGATTAATATTAATAGATTTGAGCGTTACTTTATGGTATTCCATATTTGTAAATAATAAACAAATATTTTACTTCGTAAAAATACCTACCAGTTTTATTTTGAAATTGACAATATTGTTTTCTGTTTGAAAATGAATTGACGGTTGGAAATGCTCTATGGTTGGAAACAATATTGTCACAGTTTCAAAATACAAGTGGTATTTTTGCGAAGGAAAATATTTCTGTTTTATTTGTTAGATAACATAGGTACACACAAATTTTAAGTCTATGTTCTGCTTATTATTTTTTTCTTTTCTTTAAGATTATTAAATATAGAAAATATAGCTCTCCTTTGAAAATTTTGATTTTGTAGTTTTTAGCACCATATTACTTACGGATTTCAAAAAAAAAAATAATAAAATAAAATAAATAAATAAATAAAATAATGCAAGGCTATAAATAACCTTTATTATTTGATTTTTAGATTACTTTAATTTAAAAATAACAATTAAAAAGGCGGATCAAAGAGAGTTAGAAATGGATACGCCTTGCCCTGTTATGACTGAGTTAATCCAAACCCAACTTTAAAAGAAATGCATAACACATACTTAGAAAATTTTTTTTATCAACTAGTGTGATATAAGTTTTTGAGGTTCATCAGTATCATTCTGTAAAGCCAGTTTCGAGTAACTAGATCAACCATTGATAAGATTATAATTTTGTAATCATGTTTTTAAAGTTTAAAAGTAATTCAGTGTATGTAATCTACGCCGGCTAACTACTTAAACTTATTAGCGTCACTGTTTCACATTGCCTGTCGCATTTATACATACATACTCTGGATGGACCAGGTCACGTGATTCTTACTACGGAACGAAAGTTGCATGGTGAAGGGGGGGGGGGTAGTTATGAGGAAAAAATGATGACGCATTGAAAATCATTAAAACAGTTTTTGGCAAAATTGCCAAGATATGTAATGTACATAAAATAGTGTAATGGAAGAGTATACGAAAGAATTCACTGTTTATATATTTTCAGTGCCGTATTTTGTGACGAGTAACTAAAGGAGGTCAGCTAATCGACATACACAATTATACATACTTTAAACGTCTCTTTTTATTAGATGTACATATATTATGTATGTATATTAGGGTGTGCCAAAAAAAAATTTTTTTGTTTTTTCCTCGCTCTCCGCTCAAAATATCGTAAGCTATGTCTAGACAAACATCCTCACCAAAGCGCAGCTCAAAATTCCAATTTTTAGAGGTGCATCATCGAATCTAAAGTTTTCCCATTTAAATAACACAGGAAAGACGATTTTTTATGTTATTTACTCCTGCAAACTATGAAGAAATTATTTTTTCATAAAATGAATCAAAGCACCTTATGAAGCATTAAATTTTGGACAAAAAATTTCATTGAGTCAAATTTCTATCACCAATATTTCACTTTCTACAGAGCCTTAAAATTTAAATTTCTTGAAATTTTACTTTTTTTACATTTTTATGCTGAACTATTAAAGATAGGACAAAAAGTTAAATGACAATTTTGTAGTCCAACTGACGCTTTACAAAAAAGTTCCGTACATATTTTTCTTATTACAAGCAGTTACAAAGTTACAGACCCTCAAAATTTATTTTCCTTTTTTTTCTCCAAAATGGAAATTCAGCTGTTATGACTGAAATTTTGTTTTTTTTTTTTTTTTTTAAAGAAAAAATATCTTTATAAAGGCCTTCCAGTTTACTATGTAAGGTCCTTTTTTAATATTTAAAAATAAAACACAAAGGCAATTGGCGGATAAGCATTGGTAGGAATGCCCTCGTACGAATTGTGTTGGCTTTTTACCTGTTAACTGCTATCGGCACAAAATTGAAATTTGCTAAGATTCAGCCCTTAAAAACTTAAAACCTTTTTTAAAAGCCCCAATCAGCCGGACACTCATCATCAGTTTTGAAACCACCAAAATGACAAATCGCTTGTAGACTTTCAATCACATTTCGCTTGTAGACATTCAATACCGAAGATGAAGGGAAAAATTCTACTTCCGTGATGGGGCCCCGCTTCTCACGGCATTTTTTTATTTTAAAGTACATATTTGACAAGTGATACACGCTTTTAGAATTTCCATTTAAAAATGATTTTCTTGTATTTCATTCTTCAGACTTCCTTGATGGGGCCCCGCTGCTCACGGCGTTTTTTAAATAATAGGTCTAATATTGTGGTAATGTCACCGGAAGGAAGTTGGCGCCGGAAGTTGAAAAATCTTTTTTTTTATATATGGCTAAATTTTTCTCAAATTGCTCCTTTGAGTTCAGTAGTTCAAAATCTTGTCAATTAACGATAATTTGTAGACAATCAAACATTTATTTATGTTGTCTGCATATATTTTAAGGATAATTAAATTTTGCAGATTGATATTTTAATAAAAAAAAAAAATAATAATAAAAGAGTGTTTAATTTTTAAATTAAATAAAGCAAATTAGAAGCAATTTATTGATATAAAGAAGTTGTATAAAAAAGCATTATTTTAGGAGATTTTGATGACTGCAATACCGGAAAAAAAATTTGTTTGTAAATAATTAATTAATTAATTAAGTTTTAGGTGGAATAATTACTGATCTCAAAAGATTAATTTGGGAGAAATTTAGCCATATAAAAAACAAAACGATTTTTCAACTTCCGGTGCTAACGTCTTTCTGGTGGTAGCGTCGAAGGGGTCAAACTAGATTGTCTATGTCTCTGTTCCACTTGTAATGAGTTTATGACGTAAATCTCCCCACTCTATTTGTGTAGATACACACTGTTTGCAGTGTATTAGTTTGGTGTTTTTTAGTAGTGTGCGTATTTACGCACACTACTAAAAAACACGTATTACCAGAGAGAGCTGTTCAACGTGTTCAACTAACAGTGGTAACAATGTACATATAATGCACTGTGTGTTCGACGACGAACACGGACTGACTAATGCCTTAAGCTGTGACACGTCTCCAAATGACTCCAAGCCAATTACACTTTTTTGAATTAGTTGGCTTCTAGTGTTCTATGGGTAACACTAACCATTAGCGAATAGTAATTAAATAAATTGAAGTCTATTTATTACAGCTAATTTCACACTAGATTTGTGACTATTTTTATAAAGTTTTATTATCCAGTTTACTGAAACAAATTGTAAACTAATACATTACAAATACAATAAGTGTGTAATTTTGTGTACAATAAATCGTCTCTTTTAAATACTCGAATTTTTTTTTAATAGTAAATATCGAATAGCCTATTTTGATTGTCAGACAAGTTCTAGGTAGCTATAAATTCTGTAATTGAACAGCATTGCAGTAAAATATTCGCAGCAATATCTATTGTAAAAGTGGGAACTGTTTCGTTTTCCACACTGTATTATATATTTGCAACATTTCACAAAATGCATAGCCAAATTCAGTACATAGGATTGAACAAGTTTACTTTGATTGTTTATTTTATTGTTTCCAAAATTATACAACCGAGCAGAACAAAATTATACAGGGTATAGCAAAAGTATCTATTATTGGGACCAATCTAGACAATCTTTATATAGACAAACGATTTTATAGTGGGATACTTCCTTCGTTCGCGCAGGTAGAGTGGGTGAAATAAATCAACTCACTGGCCTCTGATTCAGAAGACACATGTATCAGACAGATATTGTCCCTACCTTAAAAATTTGATTCAGACTAGTCCATTTTAGAATGCGTTTCTGCACTTATCTAACTTGATCGAGTTGACTTGGACCATGTTGACGGTAAGTTTAACGACTATGGTATCGTTGATTTGACAAGATACTCTGTGTCCATTATGGTTTTAGTTCCATCGTCATTAAAACATCTTTATGTCCAATGACACACCGTGACATTTTAGTGGCTATCATTTTCGGCTTCTAAGAACCTCAAAACAAATTTCTGTCATAGACTCGGGCTCAAGTCGCGTCATTACAGTGGCTGTAATAGCTGAATTTTCGATTCAAGAATTTACTTTAAATTATAATTTAGGACAGCTTTATTTCGTTAAGAACTAATACTGTCTTTTTGTTGGTATTGTCTGTCAGTAGTATCACCTGCTTCAAGAATCTATTTTTTATGTATATAATTTTATGATAACCCCTGTTTACATACTTACTACATAACATACATAAATGAATGCATGCACGCGCATATATGAAATACCCCTGTCGCAGCATCTGCATAACATAGCGAATTTCCAAATCTTGGGCACTGGCGGATCTCATCTAAGACCTGTACCTATTTAAAATAGTTTAGCTTTCTAAGAGTAAAAGAATTTTTAAAATCGGTTGGGTAATTAGTTTTGGTATTTTTGGGGACCCAAGAACCCGAACGAATTTTGTGCAGCATAGTTGTATCCATCTAAAATAATTTAGTTCTCTAGCAGTGAGAAATTTTTTAGCATCTTTTCGATAGCTTATTACTGGCGTTTTCGGATCTGCAAGATCCCGGTGGACCTCATTAAAAAATCAGCTCGACCGTATATTCTAGGCGGACTTTATGTAAAATATATATATATATATATATATATATATATATATATATATATATATATATATATATATATATATACATATATATATATATATATATATATATATATATATGTATATATATATATACATATATATATATATATATATATATATATATATATATATATATATATTCAAAACCCGTTGTGTAGCATTCTACGCCGCATTTGCATCCGCAGGACAGTTGTGGATCTCAGATAACACAACCTGTACCTATCTAAAATAGTTTACCTCCGTAATAGTAAAAAGGTTTCAAAATCGGTCAGTTATTTTATTTTTGACACTTTTAGGTCCTACTGACACTTCAGACCTTACATAACGTAATCTATATGTATCTAAAATAGCTTAGCTCCCCAACAGTGAAAAAATTTTCAAAATCGGTCGGCTAGTTTATTTTTGACGCTTTTGGATCCGATGGACCCTGGCAGACTTTACATAACGTAATCTATATTTATCTAAAATAGTTTAGCTCTGTAACAGTGAAAAAATTTTCAAAATCGGTCGGTTAGTTTATTTTTACCACTTTTGGGCCCCATGGACCCTGGCGGACCCTAAATAACGTAATGTATGTCTATCTAAAATAGTTAGTTCCCCAACTGTGAAAAAATTTTCAAAATCGGTCGGTTAGTTTATTTTTGACACTTTTGGATCCCATGGACCCTGGCAGACCTTACATAACGTAATCTATATTTATCTAAAATAGTTTAGCTCTGTACAGTGAAAAAATTTTCAAAATCGGTCAGTTAGTTTATTTTTGACACTTCTGGATCCTATGGACCCTGGCAGACCTTACATAACGTAATCTATACTTATCTAAAATAGTTTAGCTCTGTAACAGTGAAAAAATTTTCAAAATCGGTCAGTTAGTTTATTTTTGACACTTTTGGGTTCTATGGACCTTGGTGGACCTTACATAACGTAATTTATATTTATCTAAAATAGTTTAGCTCTGTAACAGTGAAAAAATTTTCAAAATCGGTCAGTTAGTTTATTTTTGACACTTCTGGATCCTATGGACCCTGGCAGACCTTACATAACGGAATCTATATTTATCTAAAACAGTTTAGCTCTGTAACAGCGAAAAAATTTTCAAAATCGATCAGGCAGTTTATTTTTGACACTTTTGGGTCCTATGGACCCAGGCGGACCTTACATAACGTAATCGATATTTATCTAAAATAGTTTAGCTCTGTAACAGTGAAAAAATTTTCAAAATCGGTCAGTTAGTTTATTTTTGACACTTTTGGGTCCTGTGGACCCTGACGGACCTTACATAATGTATTCTAAATCTATCTAAAATAGTTTAGCTCTGTAACAGCGAAGAAATTTTTAAAATTGGTCGTTTAGTTTATTTTTTACAATTATGGGATCAGTAAATCTCATACAAGTCTAGTACTCTAACAGTAAGAAAAGGGTTCTAAGGATCTCATATAACTTATGGCAGTCCGTAAGCTTCTTGCGGACATCATTTAATTAATTAATTCAAATACTTTAACTTACTAACTGTGAAAAATTTTTTAAAATCGATTGGTTAATTAATTTCTGGCCTTTTTAGGTCCCGAAAACCTTGACCTCACATAAAATACCTTAAATCCATTTGAAATGGTTTAATTTTTTAACATTATTAATTATTAGTGGAAAAATTTTCAAAATCGATTCAAAATATTTTTCCGTACATACATATGTACATTGTACAGATTTTGTTTTGTTTTATATTTAATAATATTTATATCATAACATAATCTTCAATTTCTTGTTTACTTAAAAATTCAATAAAAAAAAAAAAAAAATTCTTCATTACATTAGCTTAGAAAATCTGTTTAATTTACATTTTTTAACATGGAATAGAACCATGCTAATTATAATGCAATAAATGAGAAACAAAACTCTATACATGTATGTGTGTTATATCTCATATATGTGAATAGTTTTCACTTGTTCTCACAAAATTTTTTAATAAAAAAGTGAAATATTAGCGAATTTCCAAAACTGGAAATTCAGCTTTTACGCCAGGTGTCATGGTGCGACCTAAGCCCGAGACCATATCAGAAATATGTTTTGAGGTCCTAAGCCCGAGACCATATCAGAAATATGTTTTGAGGTCCCTAGAATACGAAAATGATATTCACTAAAATTTATATATATATATATATATATATATATATATATATGTATCCGCGCGATAACTCTCGAACGAAGCGTTTAATACTTATGAAATTTTGTGTGCGAATTCGATTTTCCAAATCGTTGGATGAGTTCGTTAGCCAGACACGTCGGATGCCCAGAAGTAGGTTTTCCGGGCGTTTTTTGTCAACAAAATGAGTTTTTTGCCAGAATTAAGCAATTTTTCAAATTTTTTTTTACACTAAGCCATTGTAAAAGGTAAAACGCATAAAAAATGTTTTTATACCGTTGCTCTAAATTACTTACTTTTCGAGAAAAACTAGGAAATATGTCGTTCTCCATTTCACTCGCACTCGCATTCTTTTTTTTTCTGTCTCATTTTTTGCGAGCTAAATTCGAAAAAAGCCGCTTTATAAGTAGCGTGTCATGATTTTTTTAATCCAATTTAACGATTCGGCTATATTCTATTTCTCTGTCAGTTAAATGTTTTTATAATGTATCTCTGTTCCATTTTTTTTTACAAAAAAAATCCCGACGATATCTGTTATGTGATATGATCAGAATTTAGATTATATTTACACCTTCCTAAAATTAATAAGAGTTTGCTTCAATCGTATAAAAATTACGTTAAATCATATTCAAACAATAATATTTTTACGTAATTTTTTATCCAATTGACAATACAGTTATGATTAGAATTGTATAATCAGAGCATTCTAATATTAAATAATTTTGCACATTCAATTTTTTTTTTTTAACAAAGAAAAATTTTTTTAAATTTTGACACATTCTTTTATGAAATTTCGATTAAGAAATATTAAAAAATTTTAAAGTGAATCATTTAAAAAGAGTTAAAAATAAATTCAAAAAGGAAACATTTCTCTATTTTAACATATTTGTAAAGAAAATTTTACAGTTTACTTACAGTTTTTTGAAAAAATGTAATAACATTTTTACATACAATAAAGATTATATTTGAACGGTAGGAAATCCACAAATTTTTTTTTATTTCTTTAATTAATTATTAAATTTGGTTTTAGAAGAAAATCTTCGTCTAATTCGCTCCAAGCCGAAAGTATAGCCACTAATAAGGACATTCCACTGTTAAAATAAATGGAAAATATATTGAAATTTATTTAATGAAAGCCATTCATACACATTTTTAAAATATCCTTTTGAATTATATAACAAATAAAATCTGTGTAAAAAAATCTATGTGACGTGTTTTTTCTCAATTTGCTAATATTAAGTAAGGCTCGTTAATTAGGGAGTGATTGTGTTAAAATTTTAATATAAAATATGGTAATTTTAACCCTCTTTAAAAGAACATTTCGATTTTAACAATAAAAAAATTTTAAAAAGTGTTTTCGTTTTTCCCGGATTACCAAAAACTGTTCATAGGCATATCTGTGACTAAAGTTGCCTCCCTTTCTTAAGAAAATAAAGTATTTTTAAAATTTTGTGCAAAAGAATAAAACACAATTAACGAAAAAAAAGTACGCGTTTCCATATTTTTAAGATTTTGTAGTACAAGAAAATCCTTATAAATTCATCATATCTGTTATTGCATTTACTAGCTTTTACGCAATTTAATAAACAAAAGTCTGAAAATGGACGTAGAATCTCACTGTTATTAATTATTATGTCTTAGTCTTTTGAAAAATTATTTTTTGAACTAAAATAAGAATAGGAGGAATATAAACTTAGGGGTAAACGACAGGAGTATATAAACTTTATTTTAGATTCTACGTTTATTTTTACAGAAAATCATCAAGTACCTATTATTTCTTTTTTGAATGTATAAATACAAAAAGTTCGAAATTATTTTATATTAGAATTTCAATTTTGGTCGACCCTACGGGTTGTCCCCATTTACTCTTTTCTCGTCTCTTTTGACCCCAATTTTTCATAGAGAAGAAATTATACGATTTTTGTTAATTTTTCAAAAACCACCGATATTTTTAAATTTTTTTGGATACTGCTGATAAAGTGACCATCTTCGCGTAAATTTTTAATATATTAAAGATTAGGTACTCATAAAATAAATACAAAAAAATACGGTGTGAAGTCGGAATGCGTACCTATTCATCCTTGTCTACGGTAGCACATTTTTTATTGACATAAATATTAGAAACGCAGGAAAAGAGACCAGGAATCAACATAGAAGTGGATTATGGTACGATATATTTTCTGAAAAAAGTGCTTAGGACCAAAGTTATAGAGTTCAAAGTGATGCACTTGATGATCTTGAAGCACTTGACTCTCGTGATGCACTTGACTTTGAAGTTGACCTTGAGGTCAATTTCCAAAGTCATTTGAAAATCATTTAATATTTTTCAAAAGGAGTAGTTTACTTTTCATCCCTAAATGGTTCAAAGTATATTCGAACGAATTTCACATGCAAGATAGAAAATAAGTGATCAAGAAGTAATTTTGAAAAATACTTGCTCAATCGCAATCGGAAAAATAATAGTTAATCATATGTTGAATTTAATTCCTAATATGATAACTATAGAGTAGCAATAAAAATTTTAAAAAATTTTGAAAATTTCTAATATAACATAAAGTTAATGTTTAACTTACAATTGGAGTGATATTAAATCTTTTCTTAACTTCTAAAATTACTTACAAAAATGTTTTCTTCTAATTTTTTCTATAAATTTGCGCCTATTTTTTCATTTCGTCAGGTTTTTATTTTTTTTATTTTAGAAAAATAACGCAACAAATCAATTTTTAAGATAGATTGAGTCAATACATGAAATTACTGCTTATAGGTACAGGATATGGTCAAAGTTCGGCAATGGCTAATCATTTTCAACTGACCTTGAAAATCGATTTCAGGGTCACTATCAAGTGCATCGCTTTAAATTCTACAAATTTGGTACTCAGCCCTTTTTTCAAAAAATATGCCGTTTCAAAAATATTTAGCTATAACTGTTTTCATCTACAGAGGTTGAATGGTGTTTTCTACCCCTAAAAAGCGTATTTAGCCGAAATAAAAAAACACGTATTTAATATTTTTCGCTGTTTAATAAGTATGTTAAGTTTCATTCAAAATTCAAAGTATTAGTTGGGTAGTGTTATTTGTCAGAATGTTTTGCCGATCTAGTTTTTTCAATATTTCTTTGCTCGTTTTCAGAATTTGTATTTTAATTTCTACGGACAAATAACTCATTCTTTTCTTCGATTTGAGTAACTTTTATTTGCTGATGTTGACCATTAATTGATCGAAACATATCAAATATTTTTCAATGATTTTTTTAGCGAATGTCGAAAATTTTGAAAATTTTTTCACCGTTAGTAAGTTAAAGTATTTGAATTCATTAAGTAATTAAATGATGTCCACAAGAACCTTACGAACTACCATAAGTTATATGAGATCCCTAGGACCCGTTTTTTACTGTTAGGATAAACTTTTTACTAAAATTATTTTAGATGAATAAAGGTTATGTTGTATGATTTCCGCCAGGGTTTACTGTTCCCATTATTGTAAAAAATAAACTAACCGACCGATTTTGAAAATTTTTTCACTGTTAGAGAACTAAATTATTTTAGATGGATACAACTATGCTGCACAAAGTCCGTTCGGGTTCTTGGGTTCCAAAAATATCAAAACTAATTACCCAGCCGATTTTAAAAAATCTTTTACTCTTAGAAAGCTAAACTATTTTAAATAGGTACAGTTCTTAGATGAGATCCGCCAGTCCTCAAAATTTGGAAATTCGCTATGTTATGCAGATGCTGCGACAGGGGTATTTTTATACTTATTAAAAACTGAGATATAAATATAAATTACTTATTAGACTAACAAAGAAAGAATAAAAGTGAAAATTTACATTTTCTCGAAAAATACTTAAAATAGAAAGAAAATTATAAGAATATTTTCTTCATAATTTTTTTTTTCCTTTTCAACGATGTAAAAATCGAACTGCCTTATGATAGGATCGAATGATAAAAAATGGCCAGAAAACCTACTTCTGGGCATCCGACGTGTCTGGCTAACGAACTTAGCCAAGCCAATTCAGAATCCAGTCCGCACACAAAATTTCATAAGCGTTAGACGTTTCGTTCGAGAGTTATCGCGCGGATACATATATATATATATATATATATATATATAAATTTTAGTGAATATCATTTTCGTATTCTAGGGACCTCAAAACATATTTCTGATATGGTCCCGGGCTTAGGTCGCACCATGACACCTGGCGTAAAAGCTGAATTTCCAGTTTTGGAAATTCGCTAAAAGGAAGATGTATCATTATAATTGTCTTTAAGTATACAACGGGTAGAAGTCAATGTCCCCTAGTAACCAATAATAATGGCGGTTAGTTAGCTAAATGTATAGTTACGTTCCATGCAGACCGCGTGCAGATTATTTCAATCTTATTAGTAGGTCAGTGAAAAAGAAGACATTACACCTGCCATATAAATCTCCATTATAGAGAACACATACAAATTACGCTTTTATTTATATTTATTAAATATTAAATCACTTTAAACAACACCATAATGTACCTGTAAACAAATTTAACCTTTCAATAGCGTCAATCATTGATTTTATTTGATTGATAACGTGTGAAGATAGAATTAGTATAATTTCACATAACAATATCAGTTCTGTCGTGATTGATTCTCAAGGACTTTCCATTTTTAAATTAATAACTGTTGTCTCTCCGAATTAATTACATATGGAGATAATTTATATGCATTTTCTCTTTTTTTACTTTTCTTTTGAGGCCATTTAGTTTCTTTTGTTTTATGCGTATATTAGTTAATAAGTTTAGTGAAAAGAAAGTAATTTTTTTGCATCCAAAATTTCGTTACAAGGTTAAAATCGAGAAATATTTGAATTAAAGAAATATTTTTATTAACCTGCAATAAATTTTTTTTACTTTTTTTTACTTTCTCGTTTATGTTCATTTGAAAAACCAAATTTTTGAAATCAGAAAGAAAATGTAAATATAATCAGCTTAGTTTGACCCTGGTTGAAGTAAAAACAGTTGGAGTAAAACCTGCAGTCGGGGATTCTGAAAACGGATTACTATAACTGGGTGTAAAAATAAATAATTATTTTCGATACGTAAGCGTAAAAAGAGGTATTCTAGTAGGTTTAAATTGGGACACGAGTCTAAGGGACTGACGCATACACAACGAAATCGAGTACGCTGTATACCCCTGTCAGGCGAGTGGGGGTAAGCGCACGAAATCTCGTTGTGTATGCGTTAGTCCCTTTAGCGAGTGCCCCAGTTTCAGCCTACTGGATACCTCACTTTACGCATACGTATCGAACATAATTTTTTATAACGACGGCTTCTAAAGTTTAATAAAGAAAAAAAAATTAATTATTTTTAAGCAATTTTAGAAAATAGTAGGGTTAATTTTATTTTATAGTAAGGTTAACTATATAAAAAAGATTTTATTAATTTGTAGATCGTTTTTATTTTTTTATTAATTTGTTGATCGTTTCCATGTCTAATTTGAATATGATTATCATTGATAAATAAATATCATTATTTTTTATAACACCTGCTTCTAAAGTTCAATATTCGAGCGTTGTGTAGTGGGCGTAAAGAGCAGTTTTTTATATCATTGTAAAACAAATGACAGTAACTGTGCGCGAAAGTACAAGTGTGCGTGAAAGTAGCTAAAACTATGCGAGAAAATAATGATATTCATTTATCAATGATAATCATATTCAAATTAACATGGAAACGATCAACAAATTAATAAAAAAAACAACAACGTTCTACAAATTAATAAAAATTGCTTAAAAATAATTAATTTTTTTCTCTCTATTAAACTTTAGAAGCCGTCGTTATAAAAAATTATGTTCGATACGTATGCGTAAAGAGAGGTATCTGGTAGGCTTAAATTGGGGCACTCGCTAAAGGGACTGACGTATACACAACGAGATCTCGTGCGCTTGCGCACTCGATCTCGTTGTGTATACGTCAGTCCCTTAGACTCGTGCCCGAATTTAAGCCTACTAGAATACGTCTCTTTACGCATATGTATCGAAAATAACTATTTTGGCACAGTTAGCTACTTTCACACACGGTACTGTACTTTTGCGCACAGTTACATACTATCGTTTGTTACAAAGATGTGTATACTGCTCTTTACGCCCACTACACAACGTTCGAATATTCAGTTACTAGAGTTACAATATGAGTTCTAGTTGGCAGTTTCAAAATGGAATATTACTCGTATATAACAGTTTGATTGTTCAAAATAATCTGCGAGCTCTTATATCGTTTACTTACCATTTTCCTTATTTACAATTTAATTCAAAAATGTGTCGTTTGTATTTATACAAATGCAAATATTATTCTACTTAAAGTAATCGTATTTGAAATAAATAGGCAATTGTAAAAGCAAACAATTATTCCATTTTATTTTATATTTATATTTTAATATACCATTTAAATAAATTATGGCACAAACATTATTTATTGTATTAACATTATACAACAACTTCCTTTAGTATGGGGTCTTTTGTATTTTAGTTTACAATAGCCAGACAATGATAATGGATCAAAGAGGTAGATTAATGAATCTTTTAATTATTTTATAAGAGGAATTAAAAATTTAATTGTGTTGATTATATTTCTGTAGTTTAATGTAGGTACATTTATTAATATAGTACACATGTTGCAGCGATATTGTCAATGTCGATTTATTATAATAATTAGTTACCCATAAATTACGTCACGCCAAATTTGCGTATTTTTAATCCGTCAGATTTTGTCGAACCCCCTTCCTAATATTACGTCACAAAACCAGCACTCCCCTTTAAAGGATTAAAAATGCGAGTTATTGTCAATTGATGATACTCCCCCAATGTTGTGAGAAAATTTCAGTCTGTTAGGTATATTATGTGATCCAGACCTTATCCAGAAAACTGGATCATGGCAGTTACATGCAATGTAACACTTGAATGTATGCTATCAACTAAATAGAGTTGATTAGATTGAAGTTGATAGCATTTGGAATATAACGATTGAGATTAGAAACGTAATTTAAATAGATATACTCAGTGTATTTCATTATCCTAACTTATTATAACGTAATATGTTATCAGTTATAGTATCTTTCTAATAAAAATTTTTGTTATTTAGATTTCCTCACTCCAGCAAAATAACTTTCCGATATGAATAACCATATAAACTTTCACGCTAGTATAGAGAATAATACAGTGGCCATCCAATGGTACGTACTCCGATTTTACGTAGTGACGTCAGCGATTTAGTGGGGTTCTCCTCTCACAGATATGTTGATGTTTGTCTGTGTTGGTGAAAATTTATGTACCAAGCCAGAGTCAGGGCCGTAGGTAATATTGTCTGAGGGTCTCGTAGCCTTTAAAAATTTTAAAATTTCACTGCAGGTATATATGCACATCTTCTGCATACGTAATATGCAAAATGCAAATGCAAGATGAGTAACGTAAAATTCTAGAATATTCTAATCATCAACTAGCAGAGGTATCAAAAAACAAAGTTCACTGTTGAATTGGTCATTAAAAATGAGATTAAACAGTGTAGTTTGACAAAAATTCTAGAATGTTCTATTTGTCAACTAGCAAAGATATTGAAAAATCAATTGTACCATTTAATTGTCCATTGAAAAAGAGGTCAAATTACACATTTTGACAAATGTTCTGGAATATTCTATTCGTCAACTAGCAAAGATATTCAAAAACAAACGTCACCATTGAATTGGGTACCAAAAAAGAAACCAAATAACATATTTTGAGAAATGTTCTAGAATATTCTATTTGTCAACTAACAAAGATATTGGAAAATCTACTGCACCACTTAATTTTCCAACCGAAATTAAACTAATGTAAACGAAATGTCCGATTTTGACAAACAATTTTTGCTATCTGACAAATAGAATATTCTAGAACATTTATGAAAATGTGCTATTCCGTCTTTTATTCGATGACCAATTAAATGGTGCAATCGATTTTTTGATATCTTTGTTAGTTGACGAATAGAACATTCTAGAATTTTTGTCAAAATGCGCTGCTTAATCTAATTTTTAGTGCGCAATTCAATAGTGAAGTTTGTTTTTTGGTATCTTTGCCAGTTCAAAAGTAGAATATTCTAGAATTTTTGTCAGCTTCCGCTATTTGGCGTCTTTTACACTGATGAATGCGATAGTGAAGTTGATTTTTCGACAGTTTTCTAAAAGTCGTCACTCATATTCATTAGTATAACATTCGATTTCCTTTGTCTACATAACCGAATTTTAGGTGTAAATTGCCTCTTATGATAATATTGTTTTAAATAAATTCAGATAAATAATATTTACCAACCCCCCAAAACAAAAGTTTACCAACGCCCCTGATCTTCCGATTTTACGTACTTCCCCTTAAATTTGTACCGACCACTACGTAAAATTGGATTTGTGGTGTAGATTAAAAGATTTTATTTTGCATGTCTTTTACGTACCTACTTACTAACCATAATTTTCATAATCTTCGTAACCTACATTAACCATAAAATGAAGCCGTGAGATACTATTTTCTATATTGTAAACTAGGCGGAAAATATCTTCCATGGCGTAGGTATTCATCGAAAAAATTATTTTATTCTAAACATAACGTTTGACATTTCCACGAAGAATACCCTACAGTGGTATTTAATCAGTTTTTCTTTACATTTGTATGTGAAACATGTGAATAATTAAAAACGTCCATTAATAGTTTCATCTTTTCTCCTACAAACACCACGTCTATTTACACTCAGTGTAAATAATTAACTGTATGTAAACACATTTGATTCAGGGAAAAAAAATTTACACATAATAACTTACACCGGTCGACATATTTAGCCACTGTGTGGATTGTTTTTTAAAAGGTCAAATAACGCCAGGCGAAAAATCAATATCCCAAGTATATCTTGTCCTATATTTTGTATAAAACGTTACTGTAATAGTGTATACCGTACACCATTCAAACACAGTGAATAGGAACACCACACAATAATCATTTGAAATAAACTCTTTTCCTGTATGTATCTCGCGTTCGACTACGTACATACTACGTATGTATTCGTTCGTCGTATTTCATATTAAAATAGGTCATGGAAATATTATTTCGCATTTTGTATACATATTCTGTTATAATTATGGTAGGTAGCTAGGCTACGTATTGTAGTAAATAAAATTGATATATTCATCGAATATATCTATCCGCAAATATTCATGCAGTGTTTGTAGATTATAATTAATAAATAATAATTAATTTAAAAAGTGAAAAAGATCATTTCTTTTGTTTAATTTGTAGCATGCATCGTAGTGGGGCCACCGACAGTGCAGTGCTGAAATGGTAGACGGCTGACATCATGTGCGTGTTTAGTAGGTCAATAAATTTTAACAACATACATAGGTATTTAGATTGAGTAAATGAGGTAGCATCTGTCTGTCTGCTTCAATATTTTTTTGTTTATGAATGGTAGTAGATAAACAATACAGTGTTGAAAGCTTTCATTGAATTTATAATAATTAGATATTTTTTCATAAAATTAGTTCATGCTAATGTTTTCTGCCACTTTAATTTTTTTAATCAAAGTGGTAACGTAAGTCACAATACGATATTCGTAGGGTCAGATTTACCTCTGTAGAGACTCCGGTGCACTTCTGGTGGGGTGGCCTCTGAATACTTCACATGTGAAGGCCCCTGAGTACTTTTGTGCAGGCTCCTTTGAAGAATTTCAATTTTTCTCGACAAGTAGAGTCGGCAAGCAAAAAAAAAAAAAAAAAAAAAAACGCTTATCCTATTTATTCTATTCCTTTTCTGATTTTATTCGATTTTGTGGAGGCCCTTATTGTGTGGGCATGTGCCCCAAGTGCTCTTAAGTAAGTCCGGCTCTGAATATTCGTTATGAACGTTGAAACATGAAAAAACTACATTTGGTCTTATTACAGATCTTGAGCCATGACTCACGAGGGACGTTTTATTTACGTATTTATACACACAATCACACACTTATAATGTAACATTGAGAATGAAGTATTGATTCTTAAAATTTTTAATTTGGTTCAGTCGAAACGGTCACCATAATTCAGCTCCACACATACTAGTCCATGTGTCACCGATAAAATCCGGACCCACAACGTGTTGTAGAGAATGTCTCAGCTTTGTTACGAATCCGTTTGGAATTAGACTTTATCCTCATATGTTAAATCAAGTCCATGTTTAGAAACAACTAATTTTACAAAATGCTATTTGCGTACAACCATAGTATTTTACAAAATGCTATTTGCGTACAACCATAGTACGGTGCAATTAGACCCAAACCTCAACATCCAAAGTAACAGTTTCACTCCAACTCCAAATTGTTCTATACAGTCCACATATTGTTTGGTAAAAAGTTACACCATTTTCAGCGTCGGGTTTTGGGGGGAGGAGGGTAGAAGTAGGCAAATTAACGGTTTTCGTCAGTTTTTTTTTTAAATATTTCGAAAACTATGCAGTTTAACGCAAAAAGTGCCTATACAAAAATAATCTACATTAAATTGCAAACAAAAATAGTCCTGTGCATAATCTTGCTGAAGTGAAGAGTTCCAGAGTTATAGAGGGTGTAAAAGTAGCAATTTTTAGTATTTTTAAATTTTTTTGGAAAAAATATGACACATTATCACTAAAGGAAATTAATTTTTCTTATTCAGGATTGTGTTTTGTAAAAGGAAATTGTGAACTTCAAACATAGCACTCTCCTCTTCTAAATCTTCGTCTACGATGGTCGTATCCCTGTTATCACATCCTAGCCCTGAGCATTTACCGCATTTAGACCACTCTTTCTGCATTCGCAGTTACCGACACATTCGTCTTTGCAAACGAACACTATGGGGGAAAGTAATTCCTCGGGAGCTGCAGGACGTGCTGTTGTAATTGGTCTCAGGTGATCGTCAGTCTTCTTTCATCCCCACTCGAGCGGATTCTTCTTATTCAGCCACTGCTGCATCTGGTGATAGGTGCAGCAGTGGCTAAAAATACTAAAAATTGCTACTTTTACACCCTCCGTAACTCTGGAACTGTTCACTTTAGCAAGATTATGCACAGAACCATTTTTGTTTGCAATTTAATGTAGATTATTTTTGTAAATGACACATTTTACGCTAAATCCCATAGTTTCCGAAATATTTAATACCCCTGTCGCAGCATCCTGCATAACATAGCGAATTTCCATTTACAAAAGTACGTTTTTCTCAGAAACTAGTTGATATAGAGTAATTGTAAATAAAAAAAACCTTCTTTATGTTAATTTTCCGCCTCATTCCGCCAAATTTTTTTCACGAAAAATGTCCAAAACACCGTAAATGTTTTCACGAAATTTCTTAAAAATAAGATGTTTCGTTCTTGAGTTATCGTGTGGACACATTTATATATATGTTTACTAAGTGTCCGCACGATAACTCAAGAACGAAACATCTTATTTTTAAGAAATTTCGTGAAAACATTTACGGTGTTTTGGACATTTTTCGTGAAAAAGATTTGGCGGAATGAGGCGGAAAATTAACATAAAGGTTTTTTTTATTTACAATTACTCTATATCAACTAGTTTCTGAGAAAAACGTACTTTTGTAAATGGAAATTCGCTATGTTATGCAGGATGCTGCGACAGGGGTACTTTTTCTTTTATTTACCATTACTCTATATCAACTAGTTTCCTAGAAAAACGTACTTTTGTAAATGGAAATTCGCTATGTTATGCAGGATGCTGCGACAGGGGTATTTTTTATTTACAATTACTCTATATCAACTAGTTTCCGAGAAAAACGTACTTTTGTAAATGGAAGTTCGCTATGTTATGCAGGATGCTGCAACAGGGTTATTTTAATTAATTTATAATTGTTCTAAAAATTGAGCAATAATGTTAAGTTAGCTATGATAAACAAATAGAGACGTATTTTGAAGACGATATATAAAGACAAATAGAAAATATTAAATAAAAGAATTTATTCAATTAAAAGAAAAACTAAATTATTGTAAATATTTCTACATATATATATATATATATATATATATATATATATATATATATATATATATATATATATGTATATATATATATATTTATATATACATATATATATATATATATATATATATATATATATATATATATATATATATATATATATATATATATATATGTATATATATTCCAACGTTTTCAAGAAATTTCTTAAAAATCAGGTATTTCGTTCTTGAGTTATCGTACCCTCTTTTAAAATAGTTGCTGTACCTCTGTACTCTTACTTGTTCTTACATCAAAATTATACATGTACCTATCATAATTGTGTGATCGTATGGGTATACCATATTGGCGTTATACATATTATATACACTATATCTTCTTTGACTATACATATGTAGTGTGTCGAATATGTGCTTAGACTGTGAGTAACTTAAGACTTTAAGATTACATCACTTAAGATTACATCACTAAGATCACATTCTAAGACACATAGTTTTTCTCGGAAACTAATTGACATAGAAAAAAAGTTTAAAGACCTTTTTTATGTAATTTTTTCTTCTCTTTTAAATGGTATAAAAAAATTTCGCAAAAATTTTTGAATAAGTGGAAATTTTGGCAAAAAACTAATTTTTTGCAAGAACAAAAACCATGTTCCTGGCATCCGACGTGTCTGGTTAACGAACTCATCCAACGGTTTGGGACTTCCAATACTTTCACCAAATTTCGTAATCCTTGGACATTCCGTTCGAGAGTTATCGTGCGGACACATATATATATATATATATATATATATATATATATATATATATATATATATATATATATATATATATATATATATATATATAAATTTTAGCGAATATTATTTTCGGTTTCTAGGGACCTCAAAACAAATTTCTGCCAGGGTCCCGGACTCAGGTCGCGTTGTGACAGTGGCTGTAATAGCTCAATTCCATTCTGGAAATTCGCTAAAAAAACCGTTAATTTGCCTACTTCTACCCCCTTCACTCCAAAACCCGACGTTCAAAATGGTGTAACTTTTTGCCAAACAATATGTGGACTGTATAGAACAATTTGGAGTTGAAGTGAGACTGTTACTTTGGATGTTGAGGTTAAGTCGTTTTTTTAACTACACCGTACTACCAGTATTTGACAGATTTTTTGTTTATAACTGTGTACAGTTTACCTAAAAAGTCAAAATTGTAATCAAAAGTATTTTTCTGGAAAACTGAAACCTGTGAAATTTTCGTGATGGATTTCGTATAAAATGGCTATAACATTGGTTTAAGAAATAGGCTAACTTCAAAAATGCATCACTGCTTGCATGAGGCGGAGTCAAAAGTTCAAAAACGCATCAGACGCATCACAACGAAAAATCAAAAGTTCATTTTTGCATCTGATGCGTCAAAACAATGCATCAAGAAATTTGGTGATGCGTGTCCAAGATGCTAGTCATGTGTAGAATTATAACTACTTGCCATATTATGTAGGTATTAACACCAACAGGAATAATTCCGAAAAAGAAACTGTTGAAAAAGATTAATGTATTTACCTTTCATTAAAATTGTTTAAACTATTTGAATACATCTTGCACTCAAAATAGGTATGTAATATTTTTTATTCAAATAATTTCAATATTTTCAATTTCAAGTAAGTTCAAGTTGAAATTCAAAGATAATATACCTGTACAAGGACTGTATTGCTATATTATCTATAGTCCATCATGCTACATTAGCTACATTGTGTGTCTATTATGCTACATGCATCATGATGCTAATATCCCATTCAAAAATATCTAATGTGCATCAAATTTCAAGAGAGCTTCAGCATCGCATCATGCAGTATTAGACGCATCAGAAACGTCATGATGCTGCATCGATGCGGTAAAGTTTACATTTTTGAACTTACCCATAATTGACTTATTAATTTAGCAATGGCAATTATTTCGAGACAGAAATTGCGGTTTAGGCCGGAAGCTTAGTTTATCTATCGTCTTTCAACCTTGATTCTATATTTTGTTGTAACCCTCATTATGAACGTCTTAATTGTAGCTTTTCATCTATTTCCTGTGATGTTAATGGTAAATAATAGCAGTGGATTTTCCAAGGGAAAAGCTTTATTTTTGTTTTGAAAGAGGACGTGGGGTGGCAAAACACTAACAAAAAGATAACGCTTTTTATATACTTAGAAATGGTTTTGTGTTATTTTAAAATTTAGGCTGGTGATATTATGTTATAGAGATTATATCACACGGTAAAAGTTAAACGTTCTGTAAAAAACGGGTCAGTTCACATTTAATTTATTTTAAAATATATTTTTTAAATAAGTTTAGTTTTACCGTTTTCTCGTTGAAATCATGTTTGAAATCAAAAGGACAGACGGTTTCAAGTATAAATACCCTTGTCGCCATATCTGTATAACAGAGCAAATTTCCAAATACTGGATACTGACGAATTTCATATAACAACCTGTATTCATCTAACTGTAAAATAATTTAGTTCTCTAAGAGTAAAAAAAAATTCAAAATCGGTGATGACGTTTTTAAAAAGTTAGTTTGTTTTTATTTTGAAAAATGAAACATAAATCGCTGCTTCTGTAACCACCAAAAATGACTAAAATTTTGGCTTCTAAAATTCAGACGTGTTATCAAATAGGCTAACAAACTCATCCAAGGGTTTGACACTTTTGAGTCTTTCTCCAAACTTCATTCGAGAGTTATCGCGCAGACACATATTATGTACCATACATATACAAATTTTAGTGAAGGTCATTTTCGGTTTTTCGGGCCTTCAAAACTAATTTCTGCCATAGTTCTGTTCAGGTCTTACCATAAGAGTCGCTGTAATGCTGAATCTTCAAAATGAAAATTCGTTTAAAAATAATTCTCTTTAAATGATTAAGACGAGTTAACTCGTCCTGCAATATGGCGGCTCAAAATGCTGGGATATGTATATATTCACTCCCAGAGGATATTCACTGGTATAGGTGCCGTCATCTATGACAAATTTTCCGAAATTTATATTTTGTAAATTCCTAGAGTTCACTTTTTTGATGATGGGATCTTTGATTTTTTTTCTTTTTCTTTTTTTGTAACCTTATCTATTGTACTTATCACTGGCAGTAAAAAGTCCGGCATTTTGAGACAAAAAAGTTTGTCCATATGTTTTGTTTAAAAGCGTTAATCAGTCAGTCATGACAAGAATATAATTTACTTCATAATTATTATAGAATAATCAGAAATATTTTCATCTCTT
Organism: Brachynemurus nebulosus; assembly: GCA_035578155.1. Classification (NCBI taxonomy): domain Eukaryota; kingdom Metazoa; phylum Arthropoda; class Insecta; order Neuroptera; family Myrmeleontidae; genus Brachynemurus; species Brachynemurus nebulosus. Next base: position 53,762,316 of record JAPWDM010000001.1, on the reverse strand, counting down.
TTTTCTGTTAACATTGATATAATATAAGAATGTGTAATATAAGTATATGTAACTACTAAAATTTTAATTATAGTGGGAATTCTACGAAAAGGACAAATTCAGTGTATCTATTTAAACATCTTTATCACTTACATATTAACTGTTTTAACATCTGTAAAAATGTCTATTTCTGTTAATTAGCACAACATATATACTGTACAACATATTATAATTGATAATCGTGGACGGACATTAAACTTCCCACATTCAATTATTTAATCGAGGAGTCAGCAAGCACTCAGCGCTCAATATGTAGTAGTCAGTCATAGAATATGTTGCGTAATGACGTCATTTAATTAACCCGGAGACGATCTTTTACATACTTACAAATAAATATGTATGTAGATCCGTACATAGTTGTGTTATATGTATTATGTGACTATGAGCTTATGGATGGAGTCTGGAGATGACCTCATTGCATACTTAAACATGTTTTAAATTAACTTTTAATTAATTCGAAAGAGATTCGTTCATGTATGTATGTAATTAAGTGATATAAAAAGTACATATACATATATTATGTATATGTATACATGCAACGGATATTAAAACGGGGATTACACCCTAAAATATAAATGAAAGGTCAATGTTCAAGTTTGATTCAAGTTTTGAATGTTCTTTACCATTTTTAGGGTCTCCAAAATTCATACATTTCTCGGTCAAAAATGAAATATTTTACGACCATAGTGTAGAGATGTATTTTTAAACTAAATTTTCGAAGATGTAAAAATAAATTTTAAGTGGTGGTGTGCAGTAGTATAAAAGACAACATATTTTTTCTTAAATTTTGAAATTTTCATACTTTTTTAACCGACTTCAAAAACGAGGTACTCAATTTAAACCGTTTTTTTTCTTTTTTTTTTAATGTATGTACACCGATTTCTTCCTCATTTCTGGGCCAATTTACGTCATTCTTTTTTTGGTTAGTAGATAAGGCTCTCCAGGTGGTCCCATAAAAATTTTATTAACATTGGTTGAGTAATTTTTTAACCATCTTCAATAATATGAATAATTATGGTAATTTTAAAATTTATATATACTTATGTAAAATTATATATATATATATATATATATATATATATATATATATATATATATATATATATATATATATATATATATATATATATATATATATTTACTTGAAAAACTATAGTAACATATTTTTTATTTAATTTATGTTGATCCAATTATCCTAAAAATAATTTTCTATCAGTAACTACCTAGTTTTAAATAATTCTTTGATGACTTGAAAAATTGGTTGATTTTCATCGATTTTTTATTTTCCTATTAATTACTACATAGGTCACTAGATAAGTTTTGCAATACAGCCATATTTATTAAAGTTTTTCAAAATAATTTCTGTCACAGCTTATACACTTTGCGGTACCTAAAAACCAACTGTCAAAAATATCGTGCTATTTTTCTTCTGGCAGTTCTGAACACACTTGATCCCAGGCCGTCAGTAGCTCGGAATCGCTCGCAAACTTCCAACCTTTCAGCTAGCCGTTCACAATCGGAAACAAAGCGAAGTCACAGGAGCAAGATCTGGACTGTAGACAGGATGATCAAGCACTTTAATGTCAGTATTTTCTAAAACATTAACTGTCCCATGAGCTCGATGAGCAGAAGTGTTATCGTGGTGAAAATGCCAGCTATCCATTCTTGAGTTTGGACGAATCTCTTTAAGTTTCTGAACAACTTGAGGCGAATATTTGAGGCAACTTGATTAATACATATATTATCAACAGAAATTATTTTTTGTTAATAACGGAAAAATATTCAAAACCTACTTGATATAATAAAAAAATCATATGAATTTCTAAAACTTTTTTTTAAAAACCGACTTCAAAAAGTAATAATTAATAAATAATTAATAGCACGTATTTTGAAGTCAGGCGTAAAAGCGTAGTACAAAAATGTAGATCCACAAGAATTCATTAATTTTGCAAGCACATCCGATCGCATCTTTTTCTACCACGCCACGCCTGACTTCAAAATACGTGCTATTAATTATTTATTACTTTTTGAAGTCGGTTTTTTTAAAAAAAGTTTTAGAAATTCATATGATTTTTTTATTATATCAAGTAGGTTTTGAATATTTTTCCGTTATTAACAAAAAATAATTTCTGTTGATAATATATGTATTAATCAAGAGTATTTATAAGAGATTTAAGTTTTTAAATGCCCATCTCTAGTGTCAGTTTTTTCCCCTCTACTCTTTGTCCTGTTATTAGGGATTAAGACAGTTCAGATAAACAATACTTATATGTTGTCTCAAAAGCTATTACCACTGAAGGGCCCTGATTTGATGCGTATCCAACACACACACTTGGGGATTTTTATTTATTTTTAGCAATCTTTGAGATGTTAACGACTAGTACTTGACACGTTGATGGTCATAAAACATTATGACGAAAAGCCTAACTGATAAACTGTTTTGACAGCTAATACACCAATACATTAACAATCGCAGCTCACTCTCTGCCTAGGTACGTTAGGTACCACAGGTCTGCTGCACAATACGTAATATATAGCACGAGAATAAGTTATATTTGTATACCTTGTTCATGTACCTACGTGTTATACGGAATTGTTGACGCAGTACAATGTTGTGTCACAGTTAGCAAGGTTTAACTTGACGCTGTATAGTGTTCACGACCGTATACGTGTTAAAGTGTAAATTTTACTCTTATGCCAACAAACTGCACACTCAACCAGAATCTACTTAACTGATGTACCCGCATAGAATCACATCATTTATACAAAAACATAAGAAGGTTATATCCAACCAGATATAGATACGTTGATATTGTCTCCTAATATACTTTAACTACTTTGTTAAGAGTTAAAAAATAAAAATACGGAATACTATTTTCTTTTTATTTTTTACCCGTATGTGACATTGAACAATAAAATTGTTTGGCTGGAAACTGCATACTTAATAATTACTCATAAATAGCAAATCCTTATTATTTTTTTTTACATTTAGTCAAGTAAATTAGATTTAATACGAAACACTGATTTTATCTAAGGCGTTGAAATAATAACGTGAAACAATAGAATTAAAAAGAGATTACAGTGGAAAATGATAATAACCGAAAGAAATTACATGAATGCGTGAAACTCATTACTTGACAAATGAAACAGTAAATTGATCTTATCATATAGGATTACATATTCTGTGAAACGTTTATACAAATGTCAAAAGGCAAGAAAATAAGAGATTCATTGTAGAAGATTGGTTCATGAAATGAACAATGACGCGCACACCACAATAATTTGATAATCTGTATACACTATATAATAAATACTTAATATAAAAAAAGTAACCATTAAGTGATATGATAATTAATTTATTAGTTTTAATAAAAATAAACCTGCAATTAGGAGACCATAGTCATGGTTCGATTATTACGCAAAAAAGAAAAAAAAAACAATTGGACAACCTCGATATACCGGAAAGAAGCGCCGAAAGTTGAAAAATCTTTTTGTTTTTTATATGGTTAAATTGCTCCCAAATTGCTCCTTTGAAATCAGTAATTGCTCCACCTGAAACTTAATTATTTAATTAGTTATTTATAAAGAAAAAAATTTTTTTCCCGTTATTTAAGTTATCAAAATCTCCAAAAATAATACTTTTTTATATAATTTCTTTACGTCAATAAATTGCTCCCAGTTTGCTCTATTTAATTTAAAAGCTAAATCTTAATTTTTTTGAATAATTATTAAAATATTTTGTTTTTTTATAATGTTATTTAACTTGTCAAAATTCAATTATCCTTAAATATATGCAAACGACTTAAAGGTATAATGGATTGCCTATACGTTTTAATAATACATAACCTATTCATAATATTTTTTATTTTAATATATTTTAATTATTATTCAGAGTAATTAATAATTAACTTGTAAATTAGATGGAGCAAATTGGGAGCAATTTTTTGATATAAAGTAACTGTATAAAAATGCATTATTTAACAAGATTTTGATAATAGAAATAGTCAAACAAAAAAGTTTTTTTGTTTGTAAATAACTAATTAAGTAATTAAGTTCCAGGTGAAAAAACAGAAAGATTTTCCAACTTTCGGCGCCAACTTCTTTCCGGTTGAAAATAAATATTTAACTATAATTCGTTATTCGGATTGTTCAAATAATTTAAACAGAGCAAAAATGAATTCGTTGTAAACTTTAAATTTTTAAAATCTAGTATTTTATTTAGACAAGAAAGCTTTTTTAAAAAACCGACTTCAAAAAGTAAAAAATAACTAATAGCACGAATTTTGAAGTCAGGCAGGGTGTCGTATAAAAAATTGCGATCGGACGTTCTTGCAAAATTCATGAATTCTTCCAGATCTAGGTACATTTTTTTTTATACTGCGCGCCCTCGCCTGACTTTAAAATTCGTGCTATTAGTTACTTTTTACTTTTTGAAGTCGGTTTTTTAAAAAAGCTTTTATTTCGTACCTTTTAGTGACATAGCTTATTAACCCTTATAGTATTAGTGATAATTACTTAAAAGAAGAAGTATTCCAAATTTCATACATTTAGTGCCGATGCACACATGCGTTTTTTTACCGCTGCGTGCACGCAGCGGCACCGCAAAATGTGATGCACACTAGTGATGTTGGATAATTGGTCGGTTAATCGGTTTAGTCGACTAATTTTGTTTACAGTTGGTCATTTTTTAATCGACTATTTTACCTTCGACTAAATGACTAAAATGATTAATTTTTTTTAAATGACTAAAAACGACTAATTTATTAATATTTCTGTATTATTTGTTGGACATCAAATAATAAGGACTAAAAAATTATCTATTTGTACGATCTTTTATTTTTATGTGATTGGTACATTGTGGTAGGTACGTCATATTTTTCTTTTTCTTAAAAAATATAAAGTGTCAATAATTAAATTCAAAATAAAATATCCTTTTTGAAAGAATTACCTACATAGGTTACCCTATTCATGAATTCGATTAAAAATTTAGTCGATTAGTCGACTATTGTTCGTTCGATATTTTCGACTAATGACTTTTGTCTGAAAAACAACTTCAACTTGACATCACTAATGCACACATACGGATGTATGCACACATCGGCCGCAGCGATTATAAAGTACATTGAGTTAAATTGTGTGATGCACACATACTTGCGGTGCCGTGCGGCGCCGCAGCGTGCACGCAGCGGTAAAAACACGCATGTGTGCATCGGCACTTAGGTGGAATAGTTTCAAAAATTTCATTGTCCAAAAATCATAATTTTGGATACTCACTGACTTTGCCTTGAAATTTGGAACAGAAATAGTGTTCAACGTAATAATTACTAGGAAAATAAAAATTATTGAAAACCAATTAATTTTTCAAGTCATTAAAGAATTTTTTATTAGATATTGTAAGAAATTTATTTTAGAATAATTAGATCAACATAAAGGACCCCGCAATTATTAGGTGTAAATTAGGTTTCCGTCAAATTGTTTAATTTTGATATATTACTCTACACATCCTCCCAATCAAAAGTCCCAATGGGCATAAAGTCCCAAGGACTTGAAATTTTGAGCTACTGACCTTCCAAGTTCAACGTCTTGCCTATGTAAAAATTCACAGGTGCTATCATTCGAGTAGTGGGATCTTTGGATTAATACTAAGTTAACATGTTGAATATTTCTCACTCTGTCACGGATGGTAGTAGGAAGAATGACTATGAGACATATTCATCCTCCCTTACGCTACGGGTTGATTTAAGGGTAGAAAGGGGGTGACATAATCAAAAAAATGGTGATTAAAAAAAAATTATTTTTGAATATTGAAATGGTGCAATACCTTGGGGTTGCGTAGAAAAGTATGACAGAGTGCATGACCCCTACAATGAACCCTTATGCAAGGGATGATAATGACTTGAATAAAAAGATGGTTAAATACATAATTGAATGAAAAAAATGTTAAGAGATTTTTCTCTTTTTATAAATATTACTTTTGTTATAGCTGATCTTTAATTGTTCGCGGTTTCCACCCTCTTCAACCCCTATATCTATTTCTTGTCTATCTCTCGTCACCCCTCGTGCAAGGGTGAGGACGAATTATTATTTCTCATTATCAATTCGCTCTATAATTCGTCCTCACCCTTGCACGAGGGGTGGACGAGAGATAGACAAGAAATAGATATAGGGGTTGAAGAGGGTGGAAACCGCGAACAATTAAAGATCAGCTATAACAAATGTAATATTTATCAAAAGAGAAAAATTTCTGAACATTTTTTTCATTCAATTATGTATTTAACCATCTTTTTATTCAAGTCATTATCATCCCTTGCATAAGGGTTCATTGTAGGGGTCATGCACTCTATCATACTTTTCTACGCAACCCCAAGGTATTGCACCATTTCAATATTCAAAAATATTTTTTTTTTAATCACCATTTTTTTAATTATGTCACCCCCTTTCTACCCTTAAATCAACCCCTAGGCTAAGGGAGGATGAATATGTCTCATAGTCATTCTTCCTACTACCATCCGTGACAGGGTGAGAAATATTCAACATGTTGACCTCGTATTAATCCACAGATCCCACTACTCGAATGACAGCACCTGTGAATTATTACATAGGCAAGACGTTGAACTTTGAAGGTCAGTAGTTAAAAATTTCGAGTCCTTGGGACTTTATGCCCATTGGGACTTTTGATCGGGAGGATGTATAGTATAGAGTAATATATCAAAAAATTAGACAATTTGACGGAAACCTAATTTACACCTAATAATTGCGGGGTCCTTTAAAAATTTGTTACTATAGTAAATATTTTTGCATAATTATTATACAAATTTTAAAATTGCCATAATTATTCATATTATTGAAGATGGTTAAAAAATTACTCAATCAATGTTAATAAAATTTTTATGGGACCACTTGGAGAGCTTTACCTACTAACCAAAAAAAGAATGGCGTAAATTGGCCCAGAAATGTGGGAGAAATCGATGTACATACGTAAAAAAAAAAACATACAGGTTGAATTGAGAACCTCGTTTTTGAAGTCGGTTAAAAATCAAAACTGACTGACTGACTGATCGGTCAACGCACAGCCCAAAACGCTAGGCCAAGAAACGTGAAATTTTGAACAGGAATTTCTTATGTAACGTAGGTGAGCACTAAGAAGGGATTTTTGGAAATTCACTCCCTAAGGGGGTAAAATAGGGGATGAAAATTTTCATAGAAATCTGTAATTTTTTTTAGTTAAAAATACGGAAATTGGTATTAGGTTTGAACACAAAAGTTTCAGTGCTTTTAAAAATTCATCCCTTAGGTTAAAACAGGGAAAGAATCTTTTAATGGAAGTCTGTCATTTTTACAATTAGAAATGTGGAAACTGATATGGTATGGTATGCTGGTGATTTTAAAATTGTTAAAAGTTCATTGTTTAACGTATGTATCCTAATCCTTATCCTAACTAATATTATAAATGCGAAATTGAGTGTTCGTTTGTTTGTTTGGTTGACTTGTTTTTACGCTTCAACAACTTAACCAGTCAACTTGAAACTTTGCATAGACAACTTGGGAGACGGAGACGGTTATAGGTCATCTTTTAACCCAGGAAAATATTTCATTCCCTAGGGAAAATCTATGACAGTTATAACAGTTGACTATTTAAAAGCGGATTATTGGTTTCAAACTTCGAATATTGTTAACAGAGGGGTTGGAAAAGAACATCGGCGACTTTTTACCCTGGGAAAACATTTCATTCCTGTGAGAAATCTCATTTCTGTGGAAAAATATATTTTAAATGAAACAAAAAATGATTCTTAGAGTTTGTTCGAACGGTGTTTGTTTGCAGATAGAACGATATACAGCGATAAACATAGGTTTTTACACCGATAAAGTATCTAATTCCCGAGGGAAAATATATTTAAAATGAAACAATTAATTAATGACAACTAACTATTAAAAAAATGGAAGATTGATTTTAAACATTGCATATTGTTTATAGCGGGGATAGAAAGGGACACAGACTATTCTCTACCCCGAGAAAATATCTGAATCCTGTGAGAAGTTTATTCCCGTGGGAAAATATATTTAAAACGATAAGAAACGGATCACTGACTTCATTCGAACTTTGCATATTGTTAAAACAATGTTATAGTCTACTTTTTACCCGGAGGAAACATTTTATTTCTGTGAGAAAATGAAAGTACATTTTATACGTTTGAACTAGATGTTATAATTTCAAAAGCCATCAGTGGAAGGGCTGAACAGGTTCCAGCACACACTACGTCGTCAAAAGTATGGGTACACCTTGAGTAAGCTGTGTCCATACTTTTGACGCGGTAGTGTACTTAATGTTGTGGTACACTGCCGTGTCAAAAGTAGGGGGTACCCCTTGGTCAAGATGTGCCCATACTTCTGAGATCGTAGTGTGTGCTAAAACCCGCTTAGTCCTTTTTCTGCCACGAAGTATATTATTAAAGAGACAACTCATTTATGTATTTCACTAGCACTCGTGTAAATCTTGTTTTGTAACAAATGTATTTATCTTTCCTGTAATGAAATACGAATATTTTTATTTTATTATTTACTACACTTATACTTAACAAGAATGTGTATTACCTTATCGGTTTTGAGGGTTCAGTTAAGTAGTCTCAGCCGAAAATGAGCTGTCTATTGGTATCCAATATAATAATAAAGAAATGCCTTTGTTACCAGAGCAAAATCCACCGTGAGAGAGGGAGGAGGAATAGTTGCCTGTACGTGGGGCTAAAATTAAGTACAATCCGAATAACTAATATAGGCGGCCGAGATCTTACTGAACATATTAAATGAGCGCTGTGATGGGGGTGATTATTATGGATTGAAGTATACATATATGAGCAGTACGTTCTGTCCCAGCCGCCTGTAGAATGTAGATATTGTTTGTTCGATCCGTGTTTAAACTCATTTTGTTAAAGTTGAAGTTTTGAAAAAATAGGGGGACCAGTAATATTTGTCTTTTTATTGTAACGCTAAATTATACTATTATTATACTTTCTGTTAAAGTAACAGCTTTTAAAAAATAAAAAATTCTTCATCGATTATACATAATAGTAGCTCAATCGAATTAAACCAGGAAAATATGGTTGGTATGCAAAATAAACGCAATCCAGTTTCTAAATTTTATTTAAATATTTTGAGAAAACTTACTTACATAAATTGTTGATCCAATTGTTAGTTTCTAGCCCCGAACTTACGATAATCTTAAAGAGGTCCTGGATATCTAAAAGTAATTTATCCGTACACATTTCAACAATAAGAGTAAACGTTTAAAATATATTTTTGCGGATATACCGTCAATATTTAAAACGACATTAGTATTTCATTAAATTGTTCTTCATTTATTTTTCATTATTCATGGTACTATAGTTGTTTTGTTGTAAAGACAAAACCAAAATTAAATTTATAGTTATGTATTTAAAGAAAATATTTTTCAAATAATGTAATTGAACTTTGTATGTGACCTCAAACGTCATTTACACACGATAATTTGATACATTAAAATATAATTTCACTGTTATAATGACGGGCTGACAATAACAACCGTATCAAATAGGTTGTAGATATATGTATATGTATACATAGAAATAGTTGTACATAGAATTAATCGTCTAGTTTTTATTTTACCTATTCACACTCTATTGTATGTATGTATTTTAAAATTTGATACAATTATTATGTATATTTAATATCGATTGATTGGCGCTTATTGAATGAAATATATATTGTCTGTGAAGAAATTTCATTACCGTAAATGTATTCAACTATGGTTCAAATTTCTACACTTTTTCCTTTCGTCTGTGAAAAGATAGGTTTTGTATGTTATATAAATTTTTTGTACTATATTATCAAAAGATATGTAATATTATATTTTACGACTAACGTAAAAGCCCCTATGCCCAAATGCGTTCAATACTCAAACAGTTCTAATATTTATCCGTTTTTTTTTTTTTTTTTTTTTTTTTTTTTAAGATAACTTTAATATATAAAATACCAAAATTGTTCGTGTGTTGAACGCGTTCGGGTATAGGGGCGTTTATCCTGTTTTAGCTAGTCATTAGCATTTACATACTTCCCTCAAATTTTTATATTCCCAAATGTTGTAACATAACTTGTGACCATGCGGGAAAGGCTAAAGTCGCGCGTGTCTTGTTATACTTGTTATATGTATTTATTACTTAAATTTTTTAACGCTTTCCTAATTATAAAAACGATATTTGAAAAAAAAATTTTAAAAATAACTAATTAATTTCTATATGCCATTTAGTTAGCTATCAGCCAAAAAAATAATAGTAGTATGTTTACTTTGTTACATTCGTCAACAAGAAGAGTCTTTTTATAATATGTGCTTCTTCTGTTTTTCTGAGACATAAAGTTTCAAAAATTTTTGCACCGTGTAGCAAATTGCAAATTGCAAATATTTGAATGTATTTACGGTATTATTTTTGTACAATGGTGATAACAGAGTAATACGAAATGTTCCAATAAATATTTTGTGAACAGTTATTTGTGATTAGTTCCAATTAATGATATTCATTCGGTCGAAAGATCATTGTATTATTTTATTTTAATTATTTTTGGTTGGTATGTACGAGTATTATTAAGGGGAGATTCGCTAAAAAATAAAAAAAGAAATCGATTTTTTTTTTCATAATTATGTTTTTTATCCTCCTAAAATCTTATTTAAAAACAAAATTTAAAAAAAAAAGAAAGTTATGGGCATTTTGGTGCACACACTTTACTATAATTTAATTTAAATAAAAAATGTTGAATGCTCGAAAGTACCTACATTTTTCGACATGATTCCTCATGTATCTCAAAAAGTATTTGAGATATCGACAAAGTGCATATTATTCCTCGATACAAGTAAAAGACACCACCAATTGGTATTTTGTAATTTCAGATGTTATCGGATTCCTGTGAAACATATTAATGTATGGCGAACTTTTGTTCGTATTTATACATACACCAATATGAATATGTTCACTTAATGTCCAGCTTTAGCTGATACTTGAAACACTCGATTTTACTTTTGGCATGTATATGACCAATTCATTATGTTAATTAAAATTCGCATAGTGTTTGAGAAATTGTCAAACTGGATCGGCTGGGACTCAAACCCGAATCTCTTGGTTGCTAGCCAAGCGCCTTACCAATTAGACTTCTTGTTCGAGTGTCACTCCAGTCTGACAATCAATCAAAAAAACATCCTCTCTTAAATGCGAGACGCAGTTATATTTTTTAATTTCATATGTTCATTTAATGTCCACTAGCAACCAAAAGATCCAGGTTCGAGTCCCAGCCGATCCAGTTTCACAATTTTTCAAACACTGTGTCAATTTTAATTACCAATTGGTATGCTAATAAAAATTTTTAAAATGTAGATCCTCAAGGAATATCAGTTGTTGTTTGTTGATGAAAGATTTGATTAATTTTATAAAACTAATTCAAACCTTAGTAAATTAGAGGGAATTCCTTAAGATAACTCAAAGGGGCTGTTAAAACACTGCAAAAAAGGTTTCCGATTTTTGTTTTTAAATACATATTATATAAATCATTTATTTTCATTAATATTGCTTTTAAAAGTTATTTATAACAGAATCTTTCTCCTTATCATCTAACTTAGAATGTTAAACTTACAAAGAACGTTAAACAATCTGAAATTCAAGAATATTTGAAATTTTGCTAGGTTGTAGAATAAATCAAACTTAAGACATTACTGACATCACTTTGGGGAAAAAAAATGTTTCCTTTTCTTTTTTATTGGCTTAAATGATATTAACATCTCCAGAATGACATTCAAAAGGAGTTATAACTGTGGAAGTATTTTATAAATCGTTTTGAATCCGATTTCTAAAACGATTTCGAGCTGTTGAAAACGATTAAAAGCGCCGCTTTGCTGCGAGTAACATTTTGGAATCTCTCACCTTAGTCAATAGTTCTTTTGATTACTTTATTCCATTACCTTATTTCTTTACTTTTGCCATATTTCCATAGATAACTCAAAGATGATAAGTATAAATAAACACACAAAACGATAAAGACCTTTTGAAACTTTATATGTATGTATAAGTTTTTCTCAGAACTACGTTTTCTAAAACGTTGAGCAAGATAACTACAGTAATTTTTACCCGATTGAGTTGAAATTTTACTTGTGGCTTCTTAGATAAAATTTCTAAGTTATCTAATATCTAATTTATCTGATAAATTATCTAGGGCAGTACACAAGATTTTTGAAATTGGTTAACAAATGTATTTTTTGTAAAAAAATTATTGATTGATTTTCAAAAAAATTTTTCAAACTTGGGAGACAATTACATATCTATATTTTTTCATGAAAGACAATGATCTCTATTATTGACTTGAATCCCCTTTAACCTTTTAACATAGAACTTGAATAAAATACATACATATCCATATAGCTGCTTTTAGAACGATACCTAATAACTATAAGTAGAATATAGTATGACAAAATAACGAGAAAACATTGTCATGAAGATAATAAGTAGTTCATATATCAACAACAGTTGTAGCCTTTTATTGCGTTAACTTGATATGTACAAAAAAAAAATGTTTCCAGACAAAGATACGATATCAAACTGGTTAGTGCATTGTGTAGTGTTATCTTTCTTTTAATTGTGGTTATACGCATACTTTTCATATGTGTAAATAATCCCTTTGATAATAAAAATACGTTACTTGTTTTGAAGCAGACAATGAATGCATTAAATTTCATTTGATATGAAACAAAACTCTTTCAAAATATCATCCAGATGTAAGCAGACATATATAAGCTACTTATGTTATTTATGGTATAACATTATTCAAAAGTTAGCAACTCATTGTCAGTCGCAGCAGTTTTGTGATTAAACAAACTATTCATTGATATTTATCTGTACTTTTGAACTAGGCGCAGAAATAAAGATTTCTTTTTAATTTTTCTTATTTTTAAAAAATTTTCACTAGAAGAAACATTGAGAAAACAATTTACCTATTTTTTTTTTTAGAGCTTACAGCTTTTCAGATTTTTTTGTAAACTCATACAGTTTTAATAGTTAGACTGAAGAGTTGCAGTAAACTCAATATAGAGTGGGATTGAAGCTACCACCACTAAAGTTTCCTATTTCCAACTAATGGATATATTGTTACTTATCTCTTTCACATGCTACCTTAATAAAAAGTATCATATTGTAGACTTATTTAAGGGAGTGGAAGTAAAGATATTAAGCTTTTTAAATTATATTAAGTTTGGTTCTATACATGTCTGTAGACCAAGTTCCGTTATTATGAAAAAATTCGATGTCGGGTCTTTAGCGGTTACGTTTTGAGGTCCCCTGAGTCCAAATTAGTAATTTACAAAAAATGTCTGTCTGTTAGGAGAGCTGCTTTGATCTCTAACTATATAACCATTTAAGGGATTTGATGAAATTTGGTATGGGGATGAAATTCACCAAGATACATTTGGGTATATTGATCTTACCAGGTCAATCTACCCAAAATTTGTTGTGAGCGGGGCTTACTCCCCTTTGAATTTTGGAAACGTCCCGAGAATGGATAGATCGGCCATTTGCAATATAACGGCTGCAACGATTTGGATTAAATTTTGACCACATAAAATAGAACACATTTCTGACCTAACAAAACGATCCGTATGTCTGAGAAAAATCTGAAGGCTAAGATATGAGGCGTCGAAAAAGGGTCTAACCCTGCCGAGGCCCAGAAATTATTTACTGTCATTATCTATTCAAACAGTTTACTTGTAAAAGTGGTAATAAAAATCATATGTCTTAACGTGGGAAGAAAGGACATTTCCCTCACTGATGATTACATAGTTACTATTACTACCTTCCGTCCACTAGCTCAACTGAATCCTCAAAATTTTGTACCCCTATTTATAATGTCGTTTAATTTAACTTTCAAGAAGTATTAAAATGATTTTATTGAAATTTCAGTATAATTTAAAGATATTTTCCTCCATTATTAATGCACTGTTGCGATTGCTCAGTAATATTTATCATTTCGATTACCTTCAATAATCTCTTTATCTGTTTCAATTGATAACAATTGGCCACAAGAGCTGATGATGTTTAAAGAATGTGGAAATTAAAACCGATCTTTCGATCTTTTGTTTCTCGATTCAACCCTTTTATGGTTGAGTGTCGATGACATTTGACATTGTCATTGTCATCGAATTTCCGTCTTTCAAGCCAGAACTTATGCCATTTCCAAAAGTTTATTGATGCAACTATTACACAATTTGTTTAATCAACAAAGTGTTAAAAGGGGTGCTGTCATTTTTTCAGTTACGTAAGTTTGCTGCAGGCGACCTAATAATAGTATTTATTAGGAAGCTACCCGCAGACGCGTATCTAGGGTGGGGCAAGTAGGGCACATGCCCCGGGCGCCTTTCAAAGGGGGCGCACAAAATCGCCAATTATTAAAATTAAAAATCAAAATATAGCACAATAAACTAATTCATATCAAACAATCCCGTTCAGAATTCCCGCACTTCGCGAATGAGCGAGAGGGAGTGAATGGTGTGCTCAATTCTGGTGCGCTGAAGAGCTACTTGAATTTATTGTGCAGTATGGAGATGAAAACGTATTTCAAAATTTGTACATTTCCATTCAAATTCTGCTCACAATTGCAGTATTCATCGCAAGTTGTGAGCGATCTTCAAGTAAGTTAATATTAATACTTTCGTAATTGAGGGCTACAATGGATTAAGAAAGGTTATACGACCTAGCTTTGCTCAGTGTAGAGCGAGAAGAGACGAAACATCGGAAACATCATCGATATGTTTGCGTCGCAGAAATCCAGGAAGGTGCAGTTGTAAATGTAACGGTTTTACGGTCTCAGTTCCGTTGTCAAATAGAAAATAAATACAGTAGCGTGGGTAGGGGGTGGGCAAAGGAGTCTATCGTACCCCGGACGCCACTTACAAAAATGCGCCAAACGTCTACTAATAGCGAACCATATATTCCTATATGTGTTTCTGGAGGGAGAAGGGGGCGCCAATAAAGGATCGTGCCCCGGGCGCCAGTTATGTTCGCTACGCCACTGGCTACCCGTTCTGATTTATAGTAGCAAGTAGGGATGTTACGAATATAAAATTTCGGATACGGATATTTAAAAATACTTTTTTTGGTTTCGATTACGAATATGTAATAATATCGGGTACGACTACGGATAATTGATTTAATGAACTTTTTTCTTAGAAGAAAGGGGACAGCACCAAAAAAGCGAACACCAAACACGAATCAACGAAAATCTATCAAAACAAATATATATATGTCAAAACTTTTCTTCGATTTATACTCAGTTTTCCTAGGGAAGTTGTAGGTAATTATCCGAAACATGTCCGGATACGTTTTTGGTTTCGGATATTTTTTTATTTCGGATATCCGCTAGCTTCGGTTACGATTACGGATATTCATAACATCTCTAGTAACAAGTATTGGATTTCCAATGTAATACTATACTGACATGTGTAGATTTCGTTCTCTTGCATCTTTGCTTTTATTCATGGTGGAGGAACTGGGAAGAGTGTAATTTCTTTTTAAAAATGTCATGTATAATTATATGTATATTTTGATACTTTATTAAATGGGTCGAAATGAATAAATTGACTAATTAAAAATATTAAGATAATTACAAGATAAAAACCAAGCCTCTCCTCAATATTTGAGCGTCAAAGGTTATTAAAATTTTTATAATCAATAAACGTGGGACGTTTTGATGAAAATGATTTAACTTTTCCCAAGTTAGTGTAATATAGTCGGCCACATAACATAAGTATGACATTTTGTACACAAAGCAAATTACATCTTATGTATATGTATATATTTTACTTCCTTAACCCATCCACACATAGCCAGCTACATATGTACATACAATAGATACATATGGGTGAATGCGTGCATTGCACGTACATAGTCAAGTCAGTCAGTGAGTGAAGTTTGCCGGCCGGTCTTCAGCAACTCAACTACATACCATACAACAAAACATCGAGCAAAACAGAGCAGCAGCAACGGCGGCAGTGAAGTTAATGAGTGAATTGTGTGCTCGCATGCTACGCGGCGCGGCGCGGCCGAATAAATCGAATTGATCGTCGCAATGCTAGCCGACGTAACCGACGACGGCGGCGACTAGAATTATTATTTGTCATTCAGTATATTCAACGCCACGTCCACGTCCGTACTACAAACATGGATACGGATCAACTTTGAAATAACACAAAAATTTTATTCAATTGCAAATTATTTGTGTGCAGTGTGATCTATTTTTTTTTTTTTTTTATTAAAATGCAACTATTTTCTGTGTGCTTTTGTTACTAGAGTTATTAGTGATTTTGTTTAATTGAAAGTGCTTAGTTTTTAATTTGAAATTGTTTTAGTTTCTATATAATTAAGCAAAAAAAAAAAAAATTCAGTGGCACAAATTTTATTAATCTAATCCAATCGTATAATTTTTACATAATTTAAAATGAAATTAAGAAAGTGACGTTTTATTTCCTTATCTACTGGAAATTATAGCTGCGATACTTTTTCAATGGTATTTAAATCAATTCAGTTTATTTTTAGATTTTAGAAATTTTAATAAAAACGCATGTTTTCACTTTTTTCCTCTTCATTAATAAAACAGAAAAAACATCGATTTTTGGGTTTTATTTCTTGGTAGAATATTAGGTCATCCCCGGAATAAGGTTATATGTATATGCTTTCAGTTCAGCGTACGCAGGACTTGTTTTACAGCTGATATTATGTGTTCCTTTTTTCAAAAAAATGTACCGTACTATATAAGCCATTTAGATTCTGCTCTGTTGGATTCAGTAGTTTCAAATATAATACATTAATCCATTGTCGTCCATGTTTTGACAAATTCTGTGTTTCTTGATTTGAATTACCTTTCTTGTTACAAAATTGTAATATTAGTTAGGATAAATGAGAAGCTTCTGTAGGAGCTTGTTTTTTCTTTGTAGTAAACTAGAGATAAATTAAATTTTGTTGATAGAGGAGATAACAAACTAACAAAACAATTAAAGATATAAAACAGTGATTTCTAAAGTGGTCTATATCGACCCCCAGGCGTCAATGATGGCCTGCAAGAAGTCCACGTCGGCGGAGAAAAAAATTGGGGGTCGTGAGATGTAAATGGGGGTCTACAACAACAAAGTAGACGTACAGTGGGATAGGTTGGTTCGCTTGTCCTAAAATAAGAAGTTGGTGGCACGATTTTTTTTTTGCTCGCCGCCTACATTTTTCCTGAGGAAAAAAGGAAATTATGTTTCCGGAAGTTGTTGTTGAATTTGTACAGGGGGTCTATCTAAAACCAAAAACCATAGCAAGTGGTCTACGAGATAAAAAAGTTTGGGAATCACTGATATAAATCCTCAAAGATTTGCTCCATTTGAAACATAGTGTACTATCATATTCAACAACATAGGCACCGTCTTGAATTTATTGTCCGGTTTATATATAATTCACTAACTAGCACAAAAATAGCAGTGGACCTAATTTTATAGATTTTTTAGTGCAAACTGGAAAGTGACCTGATTACCTGGTGAAATCTTTGTGTCCCAGGATATTAAATAAACTTAAAATTGGGCATACCTATCTTTTTTTTATGAAATTATCAGTCAATTTGTAGTACACTCTTAAAACAATCTGTAAATGAAAAACGATACCATTGCATCTAAGCTAAACATCCACTATGTCCGCTAAGTCAGTGGAGCGGCGAGACGCGATGTAATGCAGAAAATGGATGTGGAGATTCATTCGCATATGCCGCGCTGCGTTCCTACAGCACATATTCTTTTAATTATAATAGTTCAATAGCAATTCAACAATGTTAGTGATTAATTTCGATTATTGCATTTGCCATTTAAATTAATCTTAAATTAACAGTCAAATAATCAAATCCACCTAAAGGGCCGTCCATAAAATACGTACGCAAAAAAGGCGGAAGATAACTGCGAAGCGTGATGATACGTGACACGGAGGTGGAGGGGTGGGTGGCATTTGATTGATCAAACGTAACGTGACATTTAAAATACCTACACCAGTTTTTATTTTAATAATTAATGCAGTAAATTGCTAAAAAGTAGCAGTAATTTTATCTTAGTAATCAAAATTCTATATGAATAAATGAAATTGTTTAGGCATAATTTTTATTAATAAAAATAATAATTATTCATTTGGGAAGAGGTCTAAGTTTTGCGACGTGTTAGTAAGTAGAGAATTGAAAGAATTATGATGCAGTATGACAAAGCTGGAGAAATATTTCTGTAAATTTTGGCAAACAGAAGTAAGGAGACATGAACTGATCTATTTCCAGTAGCAATCTAAATTACTCGAACTTAATGTACACCGATCGTTTCGTTGTTCACTGATTTGATAGGCTGGCGTGCCGCGGCGTAACATCGACCTGAACAAGTCTCGAAAAATCTTCAGAGCAGCGCTACCTCACGCCATCAATCTAGCGGATATGTATCTGCATTCATCCAGATGAATTTTTCTTAGAAACTGAATTGCACCGTGCAGTGCTAGACCACTCCGCCGACCTAGTGAACGCCCAACATTAACAGTCAAAAAGCTAACTAAGGCTGCCTGTACACGATCAGTAATACTGTCAGTATTCCAAAATACTGACACTTTTATTGATCGTGTATTGACAATACTGAAATAATGATGAAAGTATTGAAGACTGGCTTATAATTTCATCAGTATTCACGTCAGTGCTAAGACATGGAGGGGACAGTGACATTAATGACAGTTAAATGGTACCAGCCGAGATAAATACAAATCGATTGTAGATCGTATAATATGTACATCATGGAAAAGTAGGCTTGTACATATATCACCTAATTATATTATTGATTAGGATGTACGGCAATATGTACAATATGTACGACATGTACATACATGCGTATATGTATGGCTAGGTAGAAAAAACATAACGAACATAACGTTTTTTGTTTTTTGTTTTCTTGTTTTGAGTTGCAAACGCTAGTACTATATAGCTAAACACGCTTCGTCCATAGTAATAACAATTCCAAAATTTTATTAATTTAAAAATTCCGAAAAATTAAACTTGACTGTTTTAAAATACTGAAAAAAATAATGATAGTGTACGGTATCATAAAAATACTGAAGTAATAAAAATAATGATTCATTATCTTTATCAGTAAATACTGACAGTATTACTGATCGTGTACAGGCAGCCTAAGAGTTCTTCCTCAAGCCGTGAAGTTATTTAAGATTTGTTGATTTTTGTGTATCGTGTTTTTACATTTTTTGCTTAAATCAACAATAATCGATAGCCTTAAACAGTCGTTATAGATAAGATAAATCTCTCGAATTTCCTTCAGTGCCAAATATAACTAATTATATCATGACCGAAAAATTTTTTTGTAATATTTATGTATGTACAATCGTTGTTGCTGTTACAGACGGGTTGTTCGTACTAGAACTATTAGCTCCATTGTCTTTCAACTTTTTTAGATAAAGTAATTTTGTTCTTCACAGGAAACAGAAATGTTCCGCTCATTTTTATGGAAACGGTTAATTGTTTCTGTAATTTTAGCTGGTCCATTATAAAACCAAAAAAAGTAACCTTAAAAAGAACTCACTCAATTCTTCTCTTAAATGATATATTTTAAATTTTAAATATTTTAGGTGCAAATTGATATATCCGGTTTAGATTTTTAAGTGTATTATAACAACAAATTAGTTTTTTATCTTACTTTGTTAGAAATGGAAGTTGTTTTATTTTGTTATTTTCCTGTTCACTTATTTACTTGTCAAAATAATTTTCATAAATCAATGAACACAAGAGATTGATACTATTCATATAATATTTAAGACTATCTATGCCATTAGTGTAATCTATTCTACGATTAAAATCAGACATTAAAAAAGTGATAATTTTTTCTTCGACTTTCTCTCTTTTTATGGAATTTAAATCAAAAATTTGAATTAAAATATGAAAGTTTTGCAATAGTACAGTTAAATGGCTCGCTGTTACTGTTGCTTAACTAGTATGCTAGGATTTAATTCTAAAGGCTAACGACGTTCGTGAAAGTTTTTATTCAATTTTCCTTCGGTATTACAAAAACAAATGAAGAAAAAGGTACGACAAATTTTTTCAGCCAAAAGAATGGTACAAAACATTTCGTTGTGATAGTGTTTCGAATACATAAAATAGTGGAAAAACTGAAATAGGCAAATTTTATTAAAACTTATTAAATAATAAAATATTGTATGAAAATCAGTAACTGCATGAATTTTCTAGTTTTGTTGCATTATTTTCACTAAACACAATAAAATTCTATCAACAATTTTATATTTAATTACTAGGTATCGGACATTTTTCGAATAAAAACAAATAGATACTTTTGATAAAACATACATATATATACAACTCACACTTATTATCTGTCTATCTGGCTGCACATACAAAACACGATGTTGTTTGATCCGAAAAATGTCCGATACCTAATTAACAATATTGATTCATGGTACAAATCCACGTCAGTTAAAATATCTTTTGTGAAGAACATACAACCACAGAGTACAGAGGCGACATTGTTATCTATACTACTGAAACCAGTACGTACGTAACCAACAAAGGATAGAAAATATGTTATATATGTGCACTGGGTTCAGTTTGTATTTGTGTGATCTGTCTTGTGTGTGTGAATGATCGAAGATGTGTTGCGTGGTATACGTATATATAATACTATATACGTATATATAATACTACATGTGGCTTCGTGTGGGAGTTCTAACAATGCCCATAACAATCAAAACGTGATCAAAACAATTGACCTACACTCAACCACTACCACCGAGCGAGTGACTACTAAGTAGCCTAACTTGCTCAGAATTGCACAATGAAGATTACACGATAGAGATAGTAGTGCCGGTTCTGTATTCTGTGAATACAAAAGTGCAACATGATCAAATTTATTGATTTTTATCCAAAAGAGTGTAGGTACACGTACAGCAAACATTAGTTCCACCAATTCTGTCTGCACAATTGCTGTTTATTATTCTTAACACGAATTTATATTATTTAGAGAATATCGTGCCGAAAAAGAAAACAATACCGGCTATCGCTAACTGTAATTTTTTTTATTATATATTCTTTTATTTTAACGAATTTCCGAATAGAAAATTCAACTATTACAGCCACTAATTCGTTTTTGAACCATTATCCTGTGTAAGCGAGTTTTTTTTTTTAAAAAAAAAAGTAATTTTTGTAACCGAAAATTCGCTGTTACACAGGATGCTGCGATA
Organism: Brachynemurus nebulosus; assembly: GCA_035578155.1. Classification (NCBI taxonomy): domain Eukaryota; kingdom Metazoa; phylum Arthropoda; class Insecta; order Neuroptera; family Myrmeleontidae; genus Brachynemurus; species Brachynemurus nebulosus. The sequence continues at coordinate 53,740,966 of JAPWDM010000001.1, read as the reverse complement.
AAGATGTTTTAAAAAGTATTTTTTAGTGTTATAAACGGCTTTCTTCTTTTTTGATTTCAAAGAAAATGATAAAATCGATTGTCTTACAGATAATAAACATTGAATTCCATTTATAACGATCTCAATAGTACCGACTTTCCGGTTGTAGGAATGTAAAAAGTGTGTTCCATTTTCAAGTGTTTTATAGGTAAAATACATGAATGAGTTTTAAGATCGATGTTTCCTTTTCAAGTGGTTAAAAATTTATATTCTGGCGATTTTAAAAAGATCGGATAACTTTTTTGATTGTAAAACCTACCTACCTACCTCGTTTTCAGTCGCTTTTCCTCTTTGTTATTTTTATTTTTTTTATATTACAGTAACTGTCTATAAAAATTTAAAATTGTACGTTCAAATTTGCTTCATTTGTTAATGACACCAAACCATTTTAGTTGATTTTACCTATAATTTTCCTACGTTTTAATGTAGAATTGAGGTTTCTAGGAGCTATGACCCAAAGTTACGATTACATTAAGTGAAACGAATATTTTTTCTAACATTCCGTTTTTAAGGAAGTTGAATGTTATCTAGCGAAATGTTACACTTCTTCTCAACGACTCTAAAGTTTTAACTAAATTTTCATATCTAACTTATTTTGAAGGGTCTGTGAATTATTTTACTAGTGATTGTAAATCATCATTTTAAACTTGACTCTGGAAGTATTTTCGTATGACTGTAGTTCTAAGTTTATGTCGTAGTTAGATTGAATATGTCGTGATAATTGGTTTTTTAACGAGTTTTTTCAATTGTTTTTGCTAGAAATCAATTTTTAAAAGGATACGAGCAAAATGGTGTATTAAATGATTGAGATTGTAAGTTGCATAATACACATGAGCGAAAAAGTTAAACAGAAGCCGCACAGCGGCGAGTGTGTAATATGCCTTACAATCGAGTTACATAATATACTTTATCTACGACTAATATGAAATTCACAATAAATACTGGTACGAATACAATACATTAAAATTGATTAAAATCAATGCTCACGTCCGCCAAAAAAAATTTGTTAGCCTAACGTTAGCTAACGGACCTTGCACCGTTACAAACCAGAGGGCTCTGATTCAAAAAATTAATGCACATTAAATATTTTTTCATGGTTTCCCGCGGTATAAATACGTCTAAAGTACAAGCACATTCAAAGATTCCGGAATAAAAACAATCAGTCACCAAGTTAGAAATTGTTGTTTAAATATCTAATGAATGTTAATTTTTTGAATGCGAGCCCTCTGGTTTGTAACGGTACAAACTCCGTTAGCTAACGTTAGGTTAACAAAATTTTCTGGCGATCGCGAACAATGTAATTCCAACACTCAGTAGTTGGGTAAAAATTTTGTACAGATTTTAGTAACATAATAAACAATATAAATATTAATAAAAGTGTATTCAGCGGTGGTTCTTTATATACAGGCGTGTGTCAAATACAAAATTTCGTACAGCTGTGCGTAAAACATAGCTTACCTAGATAGTATTTTGTACAATAAATAAGCAGTTTTGTATGGTAATCAATAATCATGGATAAAAAATATATAATTTTGAAGTTCCACCCAGTGTTGCCATATGAAATTTTATAAATCGTCTGTACAGATGGTAAATTATAATATTTTTTAAATATTTAATATATTTTTCGAATACAGTAATTGATTGAGAATTCCGTATATTTTATTAGTTTTTCTGTAGGTCCTAAACAGAATATAAATTCCGTTGATCTACGGAAAAAACCGTAGTGTTTTCTGGTTCCACCAATTGTAATGCAGTGCTAATATGTAAACAAACGTGATTATTAGCCGTTTTTAAAATGATAACTTTAGTAACGTCTGCCCGTCTGCTACACGAGAAAATCACTTAAAAATTTTTACACACATAATTTATATATATATATATATATATATATATATATATATATATATATATATATATATATATATATATATATATATATATACCATGTGAGTTTTTTGAGAGTTGCCATTTTTATTACAGCCAAATGTGTATGATAGAAATGGTACTGGAAAAGGTTCTTTTCTTGGATGTAATAGCAATGTAACCAAAAAAAAAACACTGTCGGTTGAAGTAGCCTCAAGTACATATGCATATTTTTACCGCCTAATTGATAAATTTAAAAAAAAATTTAAAAATTGAACTTGGGTAAAAGAATTTTTTTTCCTCATTTACACATATGTTGTTAATTAATGCATTGGATCAGTTAAATCGAAAAATTAATATATAGCCTCATTTAAAAATTTATAAGTTTGTATCATAGCTCGAAAACCATAAAAGCTACAAAGCTCCTGACTATAGCAATCGGTTGCCCCCGTCGATATCTACAGCTCTTATTTGAACAATTTTTCACTGAAATCAACGTTTTGACTAATAAAAATGACAACCCTCAAAAAACTCACACGGTATGTGTATATATATATATATATATATATATATATATATATATATATATATATATATATATATATATATATATATATATATATATAAATTGTATCAAATTTCAAAAGAAACAGATAATTGATTCCTTTAATAATTAATGTAAAATACTAATAAATTAATAAATACTTTGCATAATATAAATCGATAATTACTTATAAATACTGTGTAACCTTGAACTTGTGCATGTAATTATGTATGAAGTATTTTATCTCTTTAATGAAAATAGAATTCAGTAGTTAGTTAAATGTTTTTATAATACCTATGTAATATTATGTATCTACTGTATATATAATTAATTTACTTTTAATAAACGTTTTGATTTGAAATAATAGGACAAGCAACTGAACCGTATAAAGAAACGAAATCTGCAGTGAATTGTGTAATTGCATGCATTATTAATAAATTTACATACATATGTATGTACACACAAACATGTACAGTATCTTACAGAACAATTGATATATATTATTACAAAATTTTTATTTTCTATTTTTTTTTTATCTCGGCACAACTTATATTAGTAGCAAGTGTGATCCATTATCTAACACTTTTTTTAATATTTTTTTTTAATTTATTGTATTCAGTAACTCTATTTGAAATCACTCAAATGCATTTTTAATTAACGTTTTTGTAGTTAACGTAGTTGCTCTGAGATAGTCAGGTACAAAAGTATACCTCAGCAAAAAAATTTTCTTTTATTAAAAATTAAATAATGTATATTCTTCAGTTATTATATTCGTATGTCACTTGTTTTTTTTGAATTTTCGCGCGCTTATGTTGTAGCTGTTTAAAAGAATTGTTGAAAAATCGTTGTAAAAACGTTGTAAGATGATGTTTTTAAATTATATTTCAAAAACGGCGTGGTCAATAATTTTTATTTCTTATTAAATATCGTTTGTAACTTTGTATTAAATAACATATTAAATTTTTATCAAATTCCTTTGACACGTTTTCATTTTATTCAAAACAAAATAGAATTTTCCCATAAGAGCCCATGTTAAAATTACAAAACTTTGAAATCGTTTTTCTCAAAATTGAGGTGGTGAATTTTTTTTTCGGTAAAGGCTCATATTATTGGTATTGGATTAAATAAATATCTATAGAAGTTTCGTTAAAATCCTTTGAAAAAATCGTTTTATAGACCAACTACCTTAAGACAAGCTCACTTTAAAAAAAAAATTTTTCGTTTTTTTTTTTTTCTTTTTTTTTTTTTTTTTATTTACTTAAATGATGTACTAACATCTCTGGAATGATATTCAAGGGGAATTATGATTGAGAATATATTTTAAAAATCGTTTTGAATCTGATTTCTAAAACGACTTCAAGCAGTTGAAAACGTTTAAAAACGTTGCTCCGCTGCACATAACATGTTGGAACTTCTGAACTTCGTTAATAATACTTTTTTTCATTACTTTATTCCGTTATTTTTACTATATTTCCATAGATAACTCAAAAATAATAGGTATTTCATAGAAATCGATAAGTCCGGCCTCGGGACCTTTACTTGTTAGAGCAGTGGTTCAAAACGCTTATATAATTTTTTACGTTCTTTTTGATGGTGTAAAAAAGAAATTTAAAAAACTTTTGACTAACCAATTTTCGCAAAAAACCACCAAAAAAAAAAGCCCGAAATTTCGGCTTCGAAAAAAATTGAACGTTTCTGGCTGACGAACTCATCTAAGGATTTGTGAACTTTTGATATTTTCACCAAATTTCTTAAAAATTGGATGCTTCGTTCGTTCCTCGAAGCCTCAAAACAAATTTCTGTCATAATACCGGGCTCAGGTCTTACCATAAGAACCGCTGTAATAGCTGAATTTTCAGAATGGAAATTCGCTAATAGAAAGTTGAACAAAATTAGCATAAATTCACCAATAAAATAAAATAGCTGCAACAATAATAATTTTTTTTGAATCGCATTTTGTTAGTAAGTTTTACTCCCTTTTAAACATTAATTATCGTATATTCCGTTTTACCATACTAATACGTCACTATTATAGAAATAGACAACGTCACGACTGGTCCAAGAGTGCCAAGAAAGGTTGGATCAGCTCTCAGTCCAGTACCCAGTCACCTTGGCGTGGGTACCGGGTCACACCGGAATAAGTGGAAATGAAAGGGCAGTTGAATTAGTTAAACAAGGCTCAACTCAATGTTTAGCAGGTGCACAACCGGCCCTGGGAATATCATTCCAGAGAGTGATATCTCTGAGACATAAGTGTCTGGGATCTCCTCTAATTAGTTCCGAGGAGTTCAGAAGAGCAAATTTCAGGACACTCTTGACATTTTACGAGGGACTGGGTGGTGTAAGCTAGTCACTTTTAGATCATTTGGGCACAATGGGACTGGACCTTTTGTGGGCTACGTGCGACTGGACCTCGAATCCCGACCCACAACTGTCATTATTATTTATTATTATTATAGAAATAAATGTATGTTAAAATAATTCTGTAAAATGCTATACTTTGACATCATTTATGTGTACTTAGGTACTTTGTACATAAACGTATTTCGTACTGTACTGAAAAAAAAAAAAAATACTGAAGAAATGCAGTTATACATACATAAGTGCTTGCACATGCATCTGTATGATGGTAGTGTTGCAAGTGAAATTTGCACGCGACTTAAAATACACATAAATTATGTATATGTAGATATATCTGATATTTATATTTGATTTTAATCTATCATCGCTTTAATAAATTACTGCTATTAATAAATATTTTAGTAAGAAATATTATAATTTTTACAGTTGCCGTTAGTATTTTTTTTTTGTCTATGATTCAAATTTTTAACTTTATTTATGTATTTTTTGTAAAACTATGTCGCAGTCAAAAGACTTCTAAATATGAAAATCAATAAATAAAAAGTTGCTGAAAAACTTCTGGGATGTATTCATTATCCAAAGTAGCGGTTCTCAATCTATGGTACGCGTATACTACTGGGGATACATGGTAGACCTACCAAGGGTACTTGAAAACATTGTTGATAACGACGGATGGCACAAAACTACTAGATGTTTCAATTAAAACACAAAAAATTGTAATTATCTTTTGAATGGGGAAATGAAGAGAAAATAAATTAAAGTTTCTAAAACACAATTTAGAACACTCTTCAGCGTCGACCTTTTTATTCAAAACACGATTGAAGAAAGCAGGCCATAATTTTAAAGGTGATTATAAGTATTGAGACTTAGCAAATTTCGATATGAAGATACTCTAGACCAGGGGTGGCCAACCCAAATGATCTTGCGGGCCACTTTGGAAACGCGTCATAACTCCGCGGGCCGCATATAAAATTATGTGCTGACATATTAGACGCAGACCCACTATTTTAGACCAACTAAATTACACATAAAGAAAAAAAAATTGTTACCTAGACTTGAAAACCCATTTATTTCGTATTTTTTTCCGTACAATTGAGTGCTGTAATCAGTTTTTAAAATTTTTCAAAAATTTGACAAAATTTTGAAGAATTACTAAAAATTTCATTGTTGTAAGAGTAATTTCTTGTCATTTCTTGTTTTTTTTTGCATTTTTGAGCTTGTTCTTAAATGAAACTACTATTTTTTTTTTATTTTACCAAAAAGTACATGTCAAGCCGAAAAAAATGAGCACTGGCAGAAATTTGTACGATGATTTTTTAAGTAGAACCTTTTCTTGAAAAAAAAGTCTTCCCGACCGAAAAAAATGAATATCTTGGAAACTTCTTAATTTTTTTACCCGAAAAAAAATTGTGATTATTTAAGACCCAGAAAGGTATACTTTCACCAAGTTTCGTCAAAATCAAATTATTTTTGTGGAAATGAAAAGTATAAAACGAAATAAAGAAAAAAACAAGAATATTCGCATTTTTCTCCGAAATTTTGAGATTATGTTAAATAGTGACCTCTACAAAAGTTGTAGATTTTTGAATGATCTACAACGTTTGTTAAGGATAATTTTTCCTTTGATTTCGACTTTCGCCGGAAATTGCAAAAATATAATTTTTCATCCTTTTGGGACTCCCCAAATGAGCCCTCCACCGTCCCTGCTCACGCATTTATTTTTTTTTTACGTTTATTATAACCCTCTTTACCATTTCCACTAATAAAAGTCTAGGTAATTTTTTTTTTTTATTTCCCTCTAAATGAGTTAATTTGATCGGTCTATTTGTAATGTATTTTTTAATGCATTGGTTTTTACTATCTTGGTCATTATAAAAGAAGTATAATGAATCTCGCGGGCCAAAAAAAGTTCAAGGCGGGCCACATGCGGCCCGCGGGCCGCGGGTTGGCCACCCCTGCTCTAGACTTTGTATCCGACGGCTTTTAAAATAAAAAGTAAATGTATATTTCTACGAAAGATTAGGTTTGGTTGTATTACTGAAATGTATTTCAATAATATGAAATATGATTTTCACGACGTCACGGTACTAATCCAGGGAAAGGTTTATGTTTTCTCTTGTTTTGTTGTTTTGTTTTTTTTTTTCAATTTTTTACCTTTTTTTTCTTTTTTGAATCTTTTTTGCTGCAAGAGGTCATCGAGAATGTTGGATTCGCCTTGATGTGGTTGAATCAAATAACGAGTTTAACTCGTCATATTTCAAAAACGAGAATTATGCGCAACTGGAAAATTTTCTCTATTTTAAAGTATCACGATAAACTGTCATTTAGACCACTTTTAAATAAAATTCATGAGGTCCACAAAAGTGGCGAAAAATAGAATTTTTTTTAAGTCACTCTTTTCATTATACGGAAATTTTTTTCATCTTCAAAAGTAAAGTCCCCGATTCAGGAATTCACCTAAAAATCTAGTCGATTAACTGACTAGATTGGATGCTTGATATTTTCTATCATAATGACTAATTTTCTCGAAAAACCAACTTTAGTTGATTAGTTAATTAATCGACTAACAACTCTTTAAAACACCATCCGAAAATTTGTACAGTATCTCACAGAAGTGTTTAGACAAAAGTGTTATTAAAAATTTTATTTAATTTTTTACGAGATCTTTTGTACAAAAGAAAATAGAAATAAGGGAAATAAATTCTTCAAAATCTGTACTACAAAATCATACTAATTAAAATCACGTCAAATATTATAACTGTTTAAAAAAATAAAATTTAAAACATGTATTATAGCACTCACAAAAGTCTAGACAGAACAGTAAACAAAAAAATTTCGGAAAAAAGTACGGAACCTCCAACTATTTTTTTTTTTAGAAAATTAGTTTTTCTTGGAAACTAGTTGACATAGAATAATAGTTTAAAGACCTCTTTCATGTGATTTTTTCTCCTCTTTCCAATGGTGTAAACAAAAATTTTGAATTTTGGGAAATTATCCAGAAAACTCGTTTTTTGAGCTTCCAGACGTCGGACGTGTCTGAAAAATATCAGCGGGTAAAAAACCATTATTTTTGTTCCAGATTATTTTAGTTTACATCTTTAGGATAGATTTAAAAAAAAATTACTACGGTTACTGCTATGCCTTTGGTCAATAATCACTTTTAAAGATTTTTTTTATCGATTAAAAAATGTCTCAAAATTTAAGTCTAACAAAGCATTACATAGAAACATGAAGTGATAATTAACCAAATTTATTTTTCCTGTAATCTCCTGACTTTTCTGAACATTTGATGAAAAAATTATTGCTTTATGTTAAATATTACAGAAGTTATGGATTTTTTAATATAATAACGTCACCGAAAGTGATACCACAGGAACATTATTTTAACCCTATTTTGCTAAATTTCAAAAATTCATAACTTGAAAACTATTAGAGATAATTTTTTTAAATTTTGTACAGATGATTAGGATGGTTAAATAAACAAATAAAGAAATTTTCAGCTAAATCGGAGGTCATGGGTGACATGACCTGGATGAAGTGGCGTGTAATGACCCTTTTGTGAGATACTGTAAGTATCTATATCCGTTAATAATATGTTATATTATTAAATACCTATTCAGAAAATAAGATAAAAGCACAAAAACTTATCATGTACTTGCTAATAAAACGCCATATTGAATCGAATTGTTTAATTTTAAATTTACAAAAGTGGTTTATATAAAATTCCATTCACAGCTGGAACAAAAAGGCATCGTTATGTAGGCGATGATCGCTATACATACATATATTTTATGTATGTACTTCATGCCATCATACAACCCGTCCGTAACGTACATAACATAAATAGTCAAATAGAAAACGGTAACAGCAAAATTATATAAAGTTGGAACGATGGCACGGTGGCAGAGTGGTGCGGCAGTGCGGTGCTAACGTATCGATCGTTGTGTACCGCATCACAACCACCGCACTTTAGCTTACCGGAACACAGGTCCGGAATATAAGAAAAAACAAAACAAAAGACAATACTTAAACGGTATAGACTACGGTACGGTATCCAGTACAGAACAGAAGAAAACATATTGTTTGCATTTTCTTTTCAAAAAAACATTTTTTTTGTTCTTTTTAAATTGTTTATTGTTTAGGTTTTTTTTATCCAAAGAGAATGTGCTGGTTTTTTGTGAACCGTGCGTATGTTTAAAACAATTATTTTTAATGATCAGTTCAAAAAATTAATTATAAACATAATATTATTCATTGTTAATTAATTGTAATACAATTTTATTGTGTGTGGTATAACTGTTTCAAAGTGAGAAAAAAATAAATGATGCAGATTTATCTGATTTCAAGGTGAATTGTGAGACAAAATATAATTATGAATTTTATTGCAAACGTATGTGTTGTATTAATATTCATAATCGTAAAGACGTCAGTCGTATGCTTTATTATTATTTTATTATTATTATTATTATTATTTCGGTACAGGTAACGCCCGAAAACCATGATACTCTAAGAACACGGGTACTGTCTCCCGAATTACATGGTTTCAAACTACATTATTTTCGAGTAAGGTAAATGCCCCTATACTCGAACGCAATTCAATACTCGAACAGTTTTGATATTTTGTGTATTAATGAAGTTATTTCTGAAAGAAACCGATAAATATCAAAACTGTTCGAGTATTGAATCGCGTTCGAGTATAGGGGTTTTTACGTTAATTCCTTTCAAAAAAATAAAATATATATATTATTTGATATAAAATTATTTCCAAATAAGTATGATGTACGTAATTTTTTTTTTAATTTCATACTTGAAACGGAATTTTGTTTTTTGTAGTTTCTAGCAACACGGTTTCAAAGAACACGGAACCAATTAATCGTGTTCGTCGGGGGTTATCTGTACCTATAACTTTGAAACCAATACAACTTAAAAACCTAAGAAAATTAGCTTTTTAATGCATTTTGACACTTGCAAGAAAAAATATCACTTTTTTTAACCAAACTTTATAAAAAAATTTACATTGTTTTCTTTTAAACTACCTACTTAAAAATTGTTAAAAATATAAACAAGATCCAATTTTTGTGGCTATTGCTATATTTTAAGTTTCATCTGGACGGTCATTGACGTCATAAGACGTCAAGTCAAACCTTACTCACACCACGTCGTAGGACGTCAACAATTCCATATAAAGTGTATTAGCTATCAAAATAAGTGTACCAAAGTTTGGCGTTTTGTCATTATAGATTATGACCGTCAAGGTGTTAAAAAATTAAAATCTTAATTTTTAAATCGATAAAAATTGAATTTATTGCCGACAGTTTTCCTTGACCTTAAAAGTCAATGTAAATTTTTATCTAAAATTTAAATTTAGCAAACTGATAATTCAAAATGAACTTTAACGTAAAATACTAGTTTTTACAATAACTTTAAAATGCTTAAGTGGATTGTTTCGTTTCAAACTCAGCCGTAAGTTAGTATAGATTTGTATTCGAATGTATTCCATATTTTTCTAAAAAGATTGTAATAAATTAAGAAATTCACTTCGTTCCATTTCACTGAAAAATTAGGTAAAATGTATGAAAACTTCATATTCATTAACACTCCCACCATGACAGATATGAATAAGTAAAAAGTTAAATCGTAAGTTTACTGCATAAAACAATAAAATTCTTGCTACTTTTAAGAAATTAAATCGTTACTGAAAGTTATAGCTAGAAAAACAAATTAGCACTTTATGTCAAAAAAATCTTAAAACTAGATGTTTTTGCTGTGTCACTTTTGCCTCATGTTTACGTAACACTTATAAACCAATCTACGCATATGCAAATTAAGATTTTATATATGTATTTTTTCTTTGTAAAAATAACATGTGTAATTTATTTATTTGCAAAGTTGTTCTACAAGTCAATACTAAATAAGGATTATACAACTTTAGAATCCACTTAAAATGTTTATAATAATTTATAATAAGATTTTTGAGATCATGCAATATGATTTAATAAAAGTATTATTTAAAGAGATGATTCACATGTTTCCAATTTTATAAATTTAAAAAATTTTCACTTTTTAAGTATATTATATATTAAGTATCTTAGTGATTTGATTACATACTTGCTTGTGGCTCAGTTGGTTACGACGTTAATCAGATGAACTGTCGTACGTTCGAATACACCCGATGATGACCTGGCTAGAGTATTGATCAACCATGATTCATGTCGATTAGTCTTTCTGAGGGTGTCCCGGTAAATATTATTGGTGTATTTTTTTAATTAAGTTAATTAAACTATTTTAGTTACTAATTTTATTTCGATTGAAATTACATATAAATGGTAATTATAATAATTTATTATTATATTTGATTTTCATGTGTAGGTAAGTTGATTTCATGTGACGCGTGTTAAGGACTCCGTATATTGACTGTATTTTAGTTCATTCAATTCATTCGAAAAATTTCACATTTCAGTAAGATTAGAAGCATTACGTATAATTATGTAAAAATAATTATTATTATTAATACAATTAAAGTTTTAAATTAATCGTCGTATCTTATAACGCGAACATTATTTTTCATTGCTACATCCTAAAGAAAACGTTTGTTTAGTTACTTTCTTAGATTGTATAAACGCCACTTTATAATTAAAACACTTTGTTTGCCTCACAGAATATTACAGAACGAACGCTAGTATCTCTAATTCTCTATACTACTGAAACCAGTGTAACGACAAAGGATAGAAAATATCCCACCAATATGTTATAAATGTGCACGCGGAGTTGTGTGTGTTAGTCCGATGGATGGTTGTGTGTATTGGTGTCTTGCATACGCATATACATAATATGTATGTGGTACTATCATGTACGTATACCATGTATACCATGTTAATACGACGGCAACAATATGACAACAATTGAAACACACCCATTGGTAGCTACTAAGTGAATGACAACATAGTTTTGCAAAATGCACATAAATGCCCATAAGTGATTGCAGAAAAGAGATAGTTGTATTCCTTCCAGTGTTCTGTGATTTGCATAATATTATAAGTATACTTTAAAAAAATTTAATTTTATGATGAAAGAAAAGCATATCAATACATAGTTGAATGCTCGTCGCCATATACTTTAAACAAAGAGTGTCTCAAGAAGATACTTAAAATAAGAAACTAGATTGTAACATAGAGAGAACACATTATGGCGTATAATTATGTATAAGCTATACATATAAGTTAGAGATAGAACACATCCTTTTTAAATATGACTTTGAAGTAGTGGTTACTTTTTATTTATTGTTTGTTGTAGTGCTTCAGCTATTAAGATAAAACTATATTGATTTTATTACTTAAATTTGATATGTTAAAAAGTCTTACTGGTCATTATTGGAAGGGTTTCTTAAATAACAGTTATCATACGATTTATATACTCTGTCCCGTTTATCTGTATAATATGAATAATTAGTTAGCACTTGTAATACAGTTAATATTTCCTATTTAACAATTTCTATATAATTCCATCAGTAGATCGATATCTTTTCAAAGGCAATAGCATTGCGACGTAATGCTTTTTTTTGCAGAGAATTTTTGTTTCATTACTCAGCAATTTATATGAGTAAATTCACTCACTTATTGGAATCTGACATAGGGCCGTGACTTCGTTCAATATGGCGTCCATAACAGTGCAATTTCTATTGCCGACGCAAAGATTCTCACTCGCGCCTCTGGTGGTAAAATTAGAACTAGCGTCAAGTAAAAATATACGTATACGATCAATGGGTGATATAAAATCTAGTAATCCGCACATAATTTGTATAGTACATTTTTCTATCGACAATTGAACGTATACAAAAATTTTTACTTGATACAGCTTCTAATTTAAAAAACCAGGAGCGCTCGCGTAATCTTTGCGTTGCCAATAAAACATGTAATAATTAAATGAAATTAAATATGTAACTGAGCAATTCCATGTATAAACCGATCACCCAAAAATGGCATGTTCTCCAAATTTAATTTCCGTGTGTATATAATAAGTTTAAGTGGTGTTGAGCTATGTACTCGAATATTATTGAATTATCTTCTACTTTGTCGGAGTTATAATTATCCAAAGTTGCGTTCAAGGTCACAAAATGGGGATTCCCCAAAATATTTTATTAATTTTTTCAGAGTCTAAGAATAATTAAAAAATGATTACATGTGTCATTGAATGTACTTTACATACACTTTCAATCAGACCGATTTCCATTCCAATACATGCACATATATTGAAGTAATTGCAAGTTTTATTTTTTTCTTTAATCGCTTATACTGAAAATACCTTATCTTCGATTTTTGATTTTCTTTTTTTAAATTAAAGTACTCAGTCCCCTCTATAACGTGGTACTCGATTTTCTTTGTTTTTTTGAGTTTTACGGATTTTACGGGGCTTAGTTTGAAAAATACGTGAATTTTTTAACTAATTATTAAAATAAAGTATTAATTATAATATTACCCCACCTTTAATTTTCGATTTTCTTTCTTCAAGTTAAAGTACTTAGTCCTCTCTTTAACGTGGTATTCGATTTTCTTTGTTTTTTTTTGGGTTTTACGGTTTTTAGGGGGTCAGTTTTAAAAAAATACGTGAATTTTTTAACTAAATATTAAAATAAAGTAATAATTATAATATTACCCCACCTTTGATTTTCGATTTTCTTCTTTCAAATTAAAGTACTCAGTCCTTTCTATAACGTGGTACTCGATTTTCTTTGTTTTTTTTGAGTTTTACGGATTTTACGGGGCTTAGTTTGAAAAATACGTGAATTTTTTAACTAACTGATAAAATCAAGTATTAATTGTAACATTACCCCACCTTTGATTTTAGATTTTCTTTCATTAAATTAAAATACTCAGTCCCCTCTTTAACGTGATAATCGATTTTCATTGTTTTTTTTGGGTTTTACGGATTTTACAGGGCTCAGTTTTAAAAAATACCAGAATTTTTTAATTAATTGATAAAATAAAGTATTAATTTGAATATTACCCCACCTTTGATTTTCGATTTTCTTTTTTCAAATTAAAGTACTCAGTCCTTTCTATAACGTGGTACTCGATTTTCTTTGTTTTTTTGAGTTTTACGGATTTTACGGGGTCCAGTTTAAAAAAATACGTGAATCTTGTAACTAATTTTTAAAATAAAGTATTAATTTTAATATTGTTTCATCTTTGATTTTCTTTATTTATATTTTAAATTGGAGTCTAGAGTCCCCTTTAAAACGTGTTATTCAATTTTCTTAGTTTTTTTTGAGTTTTATGAATTTTACGATACTAAATTTTAAAGAAACACGTTCATTTTTTTACTAAGTGATAAAATAAGGTATTAATTTCAATATTACCTTAACTTTGATAAACTCAGAAAAACTTAGAAAATCGAATAACATGTTATAAAGGGGACTCTAAACTTCAATTTAAAAGATAAATAAGGAAAATCGAAGATAAAACAATATTAAAATTAATACTTTATTTTAAAATTTTTTTTAAAACTGAGCCCCGTAAAATCCGTAAAAATAAAAAAAAAAAAAAAAAACAAATAAAGTCGAGTATCACGTTAAATAGGGGACTGAGTACTTTAATTTGAAGAAATAAAATCGAAAATCAAAGGTGGGGTAATGTTATAATTATTACTTTATTTTAACAATTAGTTAAAAAAAACACGTATTTTTTTAAAACTGAGATCCGTAAAATCCGCGAAACTCAAAAAAACAATGAAAATCGATTATCACGTTAAAGAGGGGACTGAGTATTTTAATTTAATGAAAGAAAATCTAAAATCAAAGGTGGGGTAATGTTACAATTAATACTTGATTTTATCAGTTAGTTAAAAAATTCACGTATTTTTCAAACTAAGCCCCGTAAAATCCGTAAAACTCAAAAAAACAAAGAAAATCGAGTACCACGTTATAGAAAGGACTGAGTACTTTAATTTGAAAGAAGAAAATCGAAAATCAAAGGTGGGGTAATATTATAATTATTACTTTATTTTAATATTTAGTTAAAAAATTCACGTATTTTTTTAAAACTGAGCCCCGTAAAATCCGTAAAACCCAAAAAAAACAAAGAAAATCGAATACCACGTTAAAGAGAGGACTAAGTACTTTAACTTGAAGAAAGAAAATCGAAAATTAAAGGTGGGGTAATATTATAATTATTACTTTATTTTAATAATTAGTTAAAAAATTCACGTATTTTTCAAACTAAGCCCCGTAAAATCCGTAAAACTCAAAAAAACAAAGAAAATCGAGTACCACGTTATAGAGGAGACTGAGTACTTTAATTTAAAAAAAGAAAATCAAAAATCGAAGATAAGGTATTTTCAGTATAAGCGATTAAAGAGAAAAATAAAACTTGCAATTACTTCAATATATGTGCATGTATTGGAATGGAAATCGGTCTGATTGAAAGTGTATGTAAAGTACATTCAATGCCACATGTAATCATTTTTTAATTATTCTTAGACTCTGAAAAAATTAATAAAATATTTTGGGGAATCCCCATTTTGTGACCTTGAACGCAACTTTGGATAATTATAACTCCGACAAAGTAGAAGATAATTCAATAATATTCGAGTACATAGCTCAACACAACTTAAACTTATTATATACACAGGGAAATTAAATTTGGAGAACATGCCATTTTTGGGTGATCGGTTTATACATGGAATTGCTCAACTAATAAACAAATATTTTACTTCGCAAAAATACCACTTTTATTTTGAAACTGTAATAATATTGTTTCGACTCGTCAGTTCATTGTCAGACTTATATACTAATGCCTTATATACTAATTTTATCTACCTATACTTATTAAGGGAGAGGGGTATGTGATGTGGAAGTGGGAGAGGTGGGAGTGGTAAGGAGAATCCAAAAATCAAGAAAAACAAGGTTTAATTACATGTGACAAGAGGCAAACAAACACGTGACAAAAGATTGAACTTGAAAATGACAAAGAGATAATATTACAGTGAATACAGTTTTAAACAGAAATTAAAATTTAAATAAGTTATAATATTGAAAATAAAGTTGAACTGTAAATATTGGTGTAATCATTTAAAAGGTGATCGGAGCTATGTTTATTTATTTCTATTGCTTCTAGCATTGTTAACTTCTGTCCTTTGCTTGCCTCGTGTAACACTGTAATTTTCCGTTCTGGTGTGTGTCCGGTGTTTATTAAATGCCTCGCAAAAACAGAGTCGGATTTCTTATTTCTATATGACCTGAAATGCTCTGCTCTCCGGGTTTCAAAGTTTCTGCCAGTTTGACTGATGTAAAAACCATTACAATCTTGGCAGTTTAATTTGTAGATACCCGATTTTTTAAGTTTATTAATTTTTGTTTTATTGTTGTATATTAAGTTTCCTAGATTAAAGCCTAATTTAAATGCTATATTTATGTTTGATTTTGCTAGAATTTTTTTAATTTTATCTGATATTTTACCAAAATATGTTATAATTTTAAAGTTAGTTTTTGGTTCTGGTTTAACGGAGGGGTAAATTTCTTTTAAGATTTGTTTAAATTCTTTCTTAGCTATTAATTTATCGATTAGGTTTGAATTATATCCGTTATTATTCGCTATTGTTATCGATTAGGTTTGAATTATATCCGTTATTTGTATCGATTAGGTTTGAATTATATCCGTTATTATTTCGCTATAATATTATTTATTTCTTTTTTAAAATTCAATGATACACCGCGCGTTTAATATACCTTTGTCGGAAGAAAATTTTAAAAAAGTATTAAATAATATTAAAACTCTTAAAAGAAATTTACCCCTCCGTTAAACCAGAACCAAAAAGTAACTTTAAAACTATATACTATAACATATTTTGGTAAAATATCAGATAGTGTTTTTATATGCATTCGAAATTTTAACCTTTGTATTTCATTTTGAGAATTACCTATTAGATATGTATTTTATAAACATTTTAAATTTATTTTTGGGCGTAAAACACTTACCTAACTGTTTTTATAATTTTACTTTAATATTATCTTTATTTCAGAACGTAAAATCAATTGATAAATAATTGATATTGATTTAAAACTTCGGAATTATTATTATCAAATGAAAATGTCAGCCATATTACATCTGGAACGACATTTAGTTGAACTATTTAAAAATTCACAATGGTAAATGGTTAAGTTAGAAAGTTAGATAATACACGATGTTTTTTAAAAAATCACTAGATGGCGGAAGACCTTAATTTCTTATTTCATGTTATTATGTAGAGCAAGGGATCAAACTAGTATGTCTACCAAACTGTGCCCACTGTAATCAACGAGTGACGTAACTCAGCACACATACGACCAAAACACATGATGTATGGACACGAATATACCAATGTGTTAGTATGATATGTTGATGATGATGTATGCAGTACGCATACATATACTATATACTATGATGGCCACCGTTTGTTACCACCAGTCAACAATTAAAAATAAATTTATTTATTTTAAGAAAGATATCTCTTTATTTTGAGAAATTTTTTATTCGATAAAATTTCTACACTTAAATACGACACATTTCTTGTTTTTTCTGTTTAAATTTCACGAATTGATTAAAAAAACATGATATTTGTTATGACATGGACACCACGACGGTCAGTAACAGACTAAATCAGTAGTGGTGTAAATTGCTACTTATTGGAACTTTCGGATTACACTTTTTTATATGTAAGTAGGCTTGATCTGTCTCATCTGTGATGTAGAATAAGTACAGTAAGTAGAAAGCGGAATCTGTATTAATTTTGGGAAGCCATTTTTTTTTTAGACGTAGTTCACAGATCTACGTCAAGAGATGGCACTATGTTTGTTATGTACGTAATTACGTGTTCGCTTTTATATGATCAATGTTGATTTTCTATTGATGTTAATATATTCTGTCCGTTTTTTTATACATGTCAACAATTTACAAAAGAAAATATTAATAAATCGGATTTTTTGGGTTACATTTTGTTAAAGACACATTCATTGGATTAAAAACACTTGATTTCATGCTTATTAAGGAAAAAAAAGTGGGTGTTTTATTTATTTATTAATTTTTATAAGCCAGTTTAATTACACACCTAAAAATAGTGTTCCGGTATAGGGTCTTTTACGTTAATACTTACCAAGCTTATCCCTAAAAAAAAAATGAACGTTTCTGAGATTAAGCGTGCTCAGATATATTGATAAATAACTTGCTTATTGTTAGATTTTAGCGAATTTCCAGAATGGAATTCAGCTATTACAGCGACTGTCATGACGCGACTTGAGCCCGGGATTATGGCAGAAATTTGTTTTAAGGTCCCTAGAAACCGAAAATAATATTCATTAAAATTTATATATATATATATATATATATATATATATATATATATATATATATATATATATATATATATATATATACATATATATGGGTGTGTGTGTGTCCGCGCGATAACTCTCGAAAGAAGTATCCAATTTTCACGAAATTTGGTGGATGGTAGGAACATGGTTTTTGTTCTTGCAAAAAATTAGTTTTTTGCCAAAATTTCCACTTATTCAGAAATTTTTGCGAAATTTTTTTACACCATTTAAAAGAGGAGAAAAAATTACATAAAAAAGGTCTTTAAATTATTATTCTACGAGAAAAACTAATTTTTATAAACGGAGATTCGCTATGTTATGCAGGATGCTGCGACAGGGGTATTTTTCTATTGGTTAGGTGCGCAACAGCTAGGGTTGCCAACTGTCCCGATTTTGGGCCTATGTTTCCTGCGTCCCGACAACAGTAATGACGGGACGCTAATTGTCCCGATTTTTAACATCAACAGTTTTTTTACATTTTTAGTCCCGCCAGTCTCGCTATTGTTGTTTCCAAATTGTCGCGCTTGCATATCATGACGGCCAAGAAAGTAAATATATTTGCTGTACCTACTGATAAAGTGTACTCTGTCTACTGATTTATAACTTATACAGCTTACAATGTTGCCAGATTAACTCATTAAAATTCCTCAAACATTAAAATCTCTCCAAAAAATGGGAGAAATTATTTTACGTACATGAAATACGTCAATGCCAAAGACGGTCAACTGTATGAAAAATGTTTTTCTCCAAAAATAATACAGTTGATATGCAAAAAAAAAAAAAAATTAAAAATCTAAAAATTAAAAAACTTGATTTCTAATTTAATAAAATAAAATAAAATAAAGAAATATTATTGTAATATTTTATTTTCAAGAAATTGTTTTGTTTAAAGGTTTGTAAGAACATGGTTTAAATGTGTAGCTGTTAGTAACAAATAATAAAAATAAAAAGAATATCTTTCCTAGTGGATGATTGAAAACGTTTTTTTTTTTTTTTTTGTTTTTTTTTTTTTTGCATATTAACTGTATTATTTTTGGTTCCGATTTTACTTGTCCCGTCCCGATTTTTTTCCCATTAAATCCCGAAATATTCATTGGTAGAGTTGGCAACCCTAGCAACAGCTAAGATCATGTGCACCATTTTGAAGAATTACTATAGTTTTTGGTTGTAGTAGTAAATGAAATGTGAAGTATTGTGATTGCTGTAAGATGATAGATCTCCTCCAGTTGGATGTGAACTTACGATCTACCAGACAAGAAGTTGAGTTGCTAACCACTAGCCCAATTATTAGATATTTAAATGACTGTTATATCTATATTTTATAGCAGTATATTTAAAAAAAAAATAGAACTTTTTTCATTCAATTCACTATGAAATTTGGTTTGGCGGTTCTATGGTTAGCTAACGTCACCCCAAAATTCTAATGCAGTGCATTGTCTCGGAACAAGTAAGGTTGAGTGACTTTAATAGCGAATCGTTTTTGTTATTAAAATTATTCCAGCGAAAAAAACTAATGTACGTAAATGCAATTGAAAATAAAAACTATTACCTAATAATTTATATGTTTTTGTGAAAATTACAAACATTAAATGCGAATAAAATAATTCATTTCAAGGAGTTATAAATTATTTGCAGTGAATAATTTTGTATAATAAAATTACAACCAACAAATGCAGGCATCTAATTTTTGCAATATATGTGTAAATATATTATGTGTAAATCATTTTATTGGTCTAATTGTTTTTTTTTTTATTCTGTCCTAATTTTATTATTTTTTTAGGTTTTTGTGATGATACAGAATATTTTAGACTCGTGGGATATACAGTAGACTGTAGAGCATCTGTTGTCCGAATACCGATCAACCGAAACACTGGTTAGCTGAAAGTGTTCCAATAGGAAATTTTATCTATTACTAACAGTCACTAAATAACCAATTTGTATCGGAGTTGCTATCCTAATCGATTTCGGAAATTCGAAAATTTTTCGCTTTTCGTATAGTATATATATACATACCATGTGAGTTTTTTGAGAGTTGCCATTTTTATTACAACCAAATTTGTATCATAGAAATGGTACTGGAAAAGGTTCTTTTCTTGGATGTAATGGAACTGTAACCAACCAGAACACTATCGGTTGAAGTACCGGTTACCACCTAACTGATAAATTAACGTAGTTCGAGCGCTAGAGCCCTGGAAAAATAATAGAATGATCTTTGAATATGTTATGTTTCAATACCTAATACACAAAATATTAAAACTTAAACCAATTTCTGACGTCCAGTTTGTGAGATAAAAACTTTTAAAAATTACTTTTTCAACATACAAGTAATAGTGTTATCCTTCAAAATATACCGGAAACAGTCACTTAATCAAATAAATTAATACCTTCTGCTAATGAAAAAATTATAAAAAACTTATTTTTAAAAAATTTAATTCTTTACGAACATTCCAAAAACACAGTTAACGAATTCTGACGTCCAGTATTTTAGTAATTTAATTTTAAAACCGAGAAATGTATGGACATTTTTATTTATCACATTGAAAATTCGTCACTGAATCAATCTGCCAATATTGCACGTTATACGCCAAATTATACATGCCATACATTACCATATTACTAAACATACTTAGAAATACAGTTGAAAGTAACATTATATTGTTGATAAGACAGATTTCTATCTATTATGAACATAAATATGTTGTAGTGTGATATCACATGTCATAGATGGCATATAGGTTAATACTGGTTAATACAATTTAGTAGTAATGCAAATTGACCTTATTGTTTTGCAAATGATTTTCACATTGTAATCTATTTTGTTAATTTATAATTGAAGTGATTAAAATATAAATATTCGCGAAATTGTAACTTCCAAATACTGTAACATTTTTATCGGCTGTGTACCTTGGAGAGATAGCAATTTATATTATCAATATTGAACGCCAACTTTTGTAACTATATTTTTTTAACTACGCAATGTTGCCAGATTTTATTACCCTCAAAAATCCACTAGTCAAATTTATGTTATATTATGATTTTTTATGATAAAATTGTTTTTTTATTACAAAATGAGCTTTCTCAATGCAATTCTAAATTAAGAAAAAGAAATTTAGTAATTAAATAATATTAATTTTCGACAATAAATGACAGACTTTTTTCGAACTTAGTAGTATCTCATCTCTAGCGCTCCAACCACCTTAAAGAAAAATTAAAAAATTACCTTAAAGAAAAATTAAAAAATTAAACTTGAGTAAAAAAATTTTTTCGGCTCATTTATGTTTTTAACTAATGCATTAGATCAGTTTTATCGAAAAATTAATATATAGTCTCATTTAAAAATCGATAAGTTTGTATCATAGCTCGAAAACCATAAGAGCTATGCAGCTTTTGACTATATCAATCGATTGACCCCGTCGATATCTACACGTCTTATTTGAACAATTTTTCGATTAAATCAACGGCTTGGCTGTAATAAAAATGGCAACTCTCAAAAAACTCACACAGTATATATATATATATATATATATATATATATATATATATATATATATATATATATATATATATATATATATATTTTGTATACATACTGTGTGAGTTTTTGAGAGTTGCCATTTTTAATACAGCCAAACCGTTGATTTAATCGAAAAATTATATATATATATATATATATATATATATATATATATATATATATATATATATATATATATATATAATATACCGTATGAGTTTTCCGAGAGTTGCCATTCGATTTATTCCTAAAATATGTATCTAATTGAATAAAAGTTTATACAAAAAATATTCAAAATAGAGGGGTCCATGCAGGAAAAATTGTTCCAGACTTCTAGGACTTACGGTTTTTTTGGAATAGAAAAAAATTTTTTTTTCAAATGCAAACATGTTGAGATGTTTTTTAAAAATCAATTTACTACTTCAAATTACCAATTATGCTAAAATTTTCATTATTTTATCCCATATTTTTGAGAAATTGCCTCTATGAATTTTAATTTTCAAAACCCGTGGTCAAGTTTATTTAATCGAACGCAAAAAGTACGGGTAATGTGCAGTTTACATTCAAAACAGGCAAAATAATTAGTGATGGTATGTTCGTATTAATCTGTTACAATAAAACGAATTTTATTGATTAAATACATTAATTATCAAAATAATTTGTAGTTTTTCCTCAAATATTTAACTTAGTATTCAATAAAAAGTCATTAAATTACAGCTGTAGTTTTAATTTTTAATATTTAATACTACACCGCACTATGGAAGTCAAATTTATAAGGCTAGTTTGAACTAAGCGCTCTTAAACTCATCAAAATTCACTTAAATAAATCACTTTTAAGCGCGAAAGTTGTAAAATTTGAAAAAAAAGCTTAAGATAAAGATTTTTATTTTTTTATTTTTTATTTCTGTTGCTTTATTGAATAATTTTTATCAACAAACTAGTATACCATTCCATTTAAAAAAAAGGTAAGTTTGTATCGTATCTCGAAAACCAGAAGAGCTATAAAGCTCCGAAGTTTATCAATCAATGTTCCCCGCCAGTGGCTACAACTTTTATTTGAACAATTTTTTGATTAAGTCAATAGTTCAGCCATAATCAAAATGGCAACTCTCAGAAAACTCACCTATATATATATATATATATATATATATATATATATATATATATATATATATATATATATATATATATATATATATATATATATATATATATATATATATATATTAGAGGCCCGACGAGAGGGATTAGGAGGGGCTAGAGGAGGGGGCCCGTAACTGTCCGAAGGAGTCCACTATTTTTCTGCACGACCCTATATATATATATATATATATATATATATATATATATATATAAAGATTGTTTTATCTCTTTTATCGCATTATACATTCATCTTTTTCACATTGTACATTTATCCAATATGTATTATTTTGAGTAAGGTAACGGGCCTAGTTTCTGACCTTTTAAGAGTGACGGCTGAGGTTAAACGACAGTAATAAATATAAGTTTAAACTTAAGAGACAATTAATAATTTTATCAACTAGTTTATGGCTTTCAAAATAAAGTCATACAAGTAAAATAATTATTTGAATTGAATTAATAATTTAAATTAATGTTTTAAAAATTGACAAAAAGGACCCAGTTTCTGACCTTCAAAATTTCTCATGTGACAGTTTTTGACCCTGACAGTGGCCTAGTTTCTGATCCTTAAATTTAAAAATACAGTTTTTTAAAATTTAATTTATAAATAATTTTTTATTGATAAAAATGAATGTTTAATGTTATATACGTTATGAAAAATAACAAAAACTAATCGAAGATAACTATAAATAACAAAATAACTAACAAAAACTGGTTAGAATTTAATTGGGCCATACCACTTTAGAAGTGAGCCTAGTAATTGACCCTCATATTTCAATAATAAAAATCATTCTAAGGTATTTTATAAATATTTTAAAATAAATTTTAAACAAATATTAACCTGCTCATATATTTTTAATTAAGTTTTCATACTTACATGATGAATATTGCACAGATCAAAATGAGTACTTTGTAACATAAACTGTTAGGAAACTACCAAAAAAATAGTTTTTACACACATTTTAAACTTAAAAATTTTTTTTTATTTAGTTAATATATTCTAAACTTTTTAAATTGCTGTTCATTAGACACAGAATAGATTACTTTAAATTAAGAATTTATTTTTTTTCTTATTTAAAATATAGTTTTTTTATTAATTTATAACAAAGTTGAAAAGTTCAGAAACTGGGCCAGGGTCAATTACCGGGTCTTTTACCTTATATTGTTCTTTATCGTTTAACATATCATCGGCACACATCATTTAAAAAAAAAAAAAAATGGAACAAATTGAATTTTGAAATTAAGGGGTTACTCAGAGTTAGAAGCTTAAAGAAAGACACATTTTTAATAATTTTTTCCATAGAAACCTTACATGCAATCGATCTGAAACCTTATACACATTATTACGCATTCCTCTAGATATCCAAAGAATTTTAATTTTCTTTTTCCTGATGACGATGCATTTTACGCGTAGTGTCAAAGTCGACGCTTCAGAAAAAAACATCGTTTACGGCTCACAGCACACAGCTTCCACGGGTGATCCCTAAACCTAAAATTACATCTTTTGTACACTACAAGCTTTCAATTACATTACTTTTGTACACTACAAGCTTTCAATAATAACGTTCTCCTACATCTCAGTAGTGGTTCTATCCACTTCGCCAGACAGTTTTGTTCCAAGTAAGATTTTTAATCGCATCGATTTTTATATATAATCGCTAGTATTATTCAAAAGGAGTGAAACGATATGTGACGATTGGAGATATAGCTTTTCCAATAATTTTACTCCCTTACTGGACACATTTGGCATTTTTGAGAGCTTCTGCTGTATTTTGAGAACGTATGGTACAAACAAGAGATGTATAAGTGATATAAATATATTCACTAATTAATGCTCATATTTCCTCTGTGTACGTACAACCGGAAATAATGTATACACATGCACCGAACATTTCACTTGATGATCGTACATATTTTGAATTTTTAATGAACACACGATGTCCCGGATATTATACCAAATACATAATGTTACAAGTAAAGCTTATTAATATAGGATTATAGATAATTGAAAATCTTGACGTTAGTTTACATGATTTCATAATTGACGAAAATTCTATGTATACATCATATTTAATATTCTATATTTTAAAAGATTGAATTGGTTTTTAAAATTTTAAAAATTAATTTTAAAAAATAAAATGTATTAGAACTTTCTTGGATAAACATACAAATTTTCTCAATTTGTTAATAAAATTACACTTATTTCCAACTTTGAAAATTTTTTTGGAAAATAATAAGTAATAGAAATTTTGTATTAGATTGAAATATTAGATATGATAGTTTTTTGCAGACAGACAGAAAATTTTAAATTTTTTGAATTGTGAAATCAAGTTTTAATTTTAACAGACAGCTACATTTACAAAAATTTAATTTCAAAGGGTGTTTTAGGTGATACAGAATTTTTAAGTGAAAGAATTTAGAAATAAGTAATCATCTTGTTTTTGTTTATACTTAGCAACGTACATTTCGAGTTTTAGAAACTCGTCATCGGACAGAATAGCTTTTTATATTATATTAAATAGTTAGGCCCAACGAGAGGGTGGAGTAGTCGGAATTGCAGCCTTGGGGCCCGGGCTTGAAAAAGTAGCCCGTAGCTATCGGTAGGGGGCCTTGTTACTTTTTTGGAATGGAACATTTTTAAAAAATGTGATTAAAAATTAAATAATTAAAATTAAAATTACTGATATGTAAATACCATCGTGTTAAAAAGTAAAAATAAAAGTTTCTTTCATTTAAAAATTTAATTGTACTTATGCTTCAAATTAACTAAAAATGGTATGATGTCATTAGCAAATAAAGCCAAATTAGACATACATCCTCAGGTTACTGTAGTTACTCTAATTTTAAAAAATGGCAAAAAGGAAAAAAGACAAAAAATTAGGTTCATCTAATTTTGCTTCATCTATTTCATTTATTTGCATTTTTATTATTTTGGTGTGTAATATAATTAATTTTGATTATTTCTTTGTTACAGTTAGCTAGTGCCAGCCTTTGAGCTGGACTACACAAAATGACAACGGATATATCGCTGGTCCGATGGGACCCTACACAACAACAGGAGATTGTCGACGACTATGAATACGATGGCGGTAATTCATCATCGCGACTCTTCGAACGATCCAGAATAAAAGCGTTAGCAGGTATTTTTTTATATAAAATTAAATATGACGGGGCTGTATTGGATCACAGTCCCTAGTTTGAAAGCGTAGAATACGTAAAGAAAACAATATCGCGAATAAAAGAAAATATGTTATTTTTTCTAAAAAAAAATGTTTAGCATATTATCTTAAAAAATATTAAAATTTTCTAAAAATACTAAAAAACAAAAGAATGAGACCTGAAAAAATGAAACGTAGTAATTACATGAGTCGATAGCATTAGTGCAAAGTTAATCAGTATCTAAAAGAAGCTTTGTTTCTTCTTCTTTCGAATGACGTAACGACATGTATCTGTCATTAATAGTTTTCAAATTACTATTTCTTTTTTTTAGTCAACCCAATTTTGAAACGACAGACGTATTCTACGTTAACGAAAAATATCAAGATAATGTGATAAATACTAGATGATGAAGAATCCCATAATTGATAAAACTGTGATTGTTTGATTAGTCTTTCTGATGTATTTATCACTAAAATAATCTTGAAAGTGTTTTTAAAAATGTTATACTTATACTCTTCGACTATGTTAAGGAGAATTAAACTGGTTGGTTAAACCATGGAAATTATACGATTTAATTACGAAATTTATATTACGATCATTACGAAATCATTGCCAAACAGATTATAAAACATAAATACAAAAACCAAACAAATATGGTCTATTTAACTTAAATTTAAGCATGATTTATCACTTACGAATTTAAGGAATTCCCGTTTTCTTGGCTTTATCTCTTTCATTGTTGAAAATGCGTAAATTTTAAATTTGCAGTTTGTTTTTAGAAAAGAAGATTGATTTGTTTCGAATGTAAGAATTATGTAATTTTTTTACGACGACTCATGCTCAATTGTATTTGAAACGGGGTATACAAATACCAAACAGATTATTATTCAGAGCATTTTAGAATCTTAGAATTTTTGTGTAATATAGTAATTAAAATTTAAAAAGGATAATTTATAGTGAAATCCAACAATTAAATCTACTTGTAGACATTTCTAAAGCTTCTCAATATTACAAAATTACCTTTTTAAATGACATTGTTAAAAATTAACCTAAAAAAAAGCTCAGTTTACGCCCCTCAGCAATTTAAAAAAAAAAAATGTTAATATGTACCTATATTATTATTGACTTTATTGTTGGTAGATGTATCTCCGGTTGGCTTTGAACTTTCGACTTACTAGATAAGCGTCAAAGATGCTATTCGAAATTTTAACTTGTTTTAATTACGGTAAAAATCAATTCTTAACGCCGTTACTGTTATAATGCAATTACATACATTATTTTAGCCAGATTAGATTATCAGCTTCTGTCCTTACTACTCCTAGCGGTTACTTCGCTGTAGACTAGTCTTCCCGATACCAGTAAAAATATATTAGTTACTATAGAAATATTAAATTTTATTAATTGATGTGATGACAATTTTCAAAAAAAAAAAAAAAAAAAAAAAAAATAATAACAAATTATTTATTGTTGCAGTAGTTTTTTCGTATTGTTACCGCAAAATATTGTATTTTCCCAAATAATTTGTTTTTACATTTGATACACTGTTACTAGTGCGCTATATTTAACCGCGCGCGACCAACTCTTCCTGTTCTTATCAAATTTATTATTTTTCTATGTCATTTTAATTGTGTGATATACATTTTTTTTTTAAATTCAGTTCCGCTGAAAGTTTTTTACACAAACATTCTTATTTACAAACATTTATTTTTTTTAATTCAAATTAAAATACTTGTTTTGCATTAATTATTATTATACTTTGGTGTAATTTAACATTATGTAGTATGGTTGTTTTGGATGAATTAGAAGAGTATTATGAGCGAATTGTTTCTAATTTACGAGGTATTTATTTGTTTAGTTAATTAATTATCATATTTACATATCTGTTCATGCATTTTTGTAATAACTTGTAAAAACTAACGCGTAGAGTAATTTACCATCTGTGAATAATTATTGTTAGATTAAATTGCGTACATATAGTTAGTGAGGTGTAAAACAAATATATGTAAAATATGTATAAAGTAAAAATAGTATAGTGATTAATATCACGAATCACAACGTGAGTGTCTATTGATTCAAAATCTACCAAAGGCAAATAAAATACATTTAAAAAATTTCAAAAAAGTGATTTTATTGGGAAATTAATCGAATGTTTTGTTGTAGTTAATTTTATAAGTAACAATCGTGGTAGTAGCCATTTTTTGCATTAAAATTAATACATAATTTTCAATATATTATAGTAATTGTTACTTATTCTGATCATAATGGGACCTATAACTTTTGTTAACAATAACCGGCTGATAACATTATCGTTGATTATAGTATCTGACGTCCGCTGGTTTACAAAAAGTATTTTTGTATTTATTATCTATTTTACTTTCAGCTATCGATGTTGGATCAGGTGCTAGCGAATTTTCGAATCGAAAATTCTGCTATTTATAAATCCACTTTATAGTATAGTAAATGAACATTACGGTATCTCGTTTTTCAGTGTTTTTTCAACGAAGAGATGTTTTTTATTACTTTTTACAAATCTCTTTGATTTCATTTTCATTTAGTTCTTCAGTTATCATATAACTACTTTTTTATTTAGTTCTTAGGTATTTACCAACAAAGTATATTTAGTAGAATAGTAGCAATAAGATGGTTTTTTGATGTAGAAAAAACACAGTAAGAAGCAGATCTTATGATAAATAAAAAATATATATTATTTTTTTTAACACAATTGTCAAAAAATCTACTTAGTCATATTTGCTTGTGAACAGATAATTATAACTCATTGTCAGATTAAATTGGTCGGATTCGAACTTGTAATTCTTCACATTCATCTGGTTTAATCGGTTCACGATCATTGACGCTATAAATCTGACTCTCAAACACCACGTTGTATGACGTCAGCAATTCCATATCAAGCGCGTTAGCTGTCAAAATTATGTACCATTTGTCATTATAGGTTATGTCTCGGAACATGTTAATATTTAATATGTTAGGTATTGAATTGAATACTCAGGTCATTATAAGATTGTAGGAGGTACTGTTTTTGATATTTTAATAATTGATATAAGTTTTACTGTAACATAATTGGTATCCGACAATATATCTCCTCTAGTTGGTTCCGAACTCACGATCGACCAAACAAGATTCAAAGCTGCTAACATAAAGAAATCAGAATAAAAATGTATGTAATTATCTATTGTAACTAATAATGATTAAATTTCAAGTTATCATTCGAGCTTCTCAGAAATATTGATTCAATAAAGAGAGAACTTATTATTTTTTTATTTTTTTTATTGTAATTAATATGATTTGATAGCCAAAGATTAAAATACATAGGTACATAATACATATTATGTATGTATGTGTGATTGAAAATAAATTCTGTACATTGCCCTTATTTATTTTGGGACACAAATGCATACATGTACGTATATTACAAACAAATTACTTCTGTAGCTATTTAAATTCAACTTTGCTATTTCAAAATGCGGACATGCGTTTAATTGCAGATCGTTGCCATAAAAAATATTTTAAGAAGAAAATTCAATTTCAGTTAATAATTCTAGATACTTAACGTCTTTTATGTATTATTTTGTTTTGTTAATTTTTGAAAAAAAAAAATTTCAGTTGATAAAATATCCCTGGTGGGCGTTTCGGAACTAACGACAGATACTTTTCAGCAATTGTGTGATAAATGTACCGGATTTAACATTATTTCATTGTTTCATAAATGTTCTGTGGCGATTTCATTGTTGGACGTTACCGAGATAGTAAAAAATACAAGACCTCTTTGTCAGAGTAATTAATATTTTTACTAGCATATCCCAATACTCTTTTTTTTTTTAGTTTAACACCCCAAAGCAAAACATCAAGCGACGGCGTGACATTGTCGCAGAACGAAAATACGGGCTACAAAAAGATATAGTATAGAATGAACGTTTTTTGCGGGACATAAACAAAAATTTCGTCTACACCCTATTATCTAATCGTCCAAGAGAATCCACTCACACCCACACCCGCAGAAAGTTTTTCGTCTTAGCATCAACCGTTGAAGAAAGATAAAAAGAACATTCTATGACTGTGTCTATATTACCTACATGTGTATTTTTCATGAAAATAAATCTGTTTCATATAAAACTTTCAGTCGTCTCTCAAAGTAAATAAGCATTTGTAATACAGACAGTCCTCGAGATACGGAATTTCACGTTAAACAATATTTTGATACTATTCTGCAATCTTACATGACATATTTTATTTCGAGCTACATTACCAGGTTTGACTTTTGCTGATACTTTCGTGCAAAATATCCTATCAGAACGAGACCGTCATACATTGGAATATTTTTTTTTTTTTTAGTTTTAATAAGGGCGTAGACAGTTATCGATTTAAATATCAGATCAGTAATTTTTGAATTTTTATCTGTATGTCTGTGCACGCGTTACACAAAAACTACTGTACGAATTTTGATAAAAGTAGGTGTGCTGATACTACATAAGTTAACATGTAGAATACTTTTTATTGCGGGAAAATATCTTGGAAATTTCCACGGAAATATACAAAAACCGGTTGCGTATATAGAAAAGCTAATCGAATACATCCCATCAGGCGGTGTGACGAACTGAAATAGCATTTCCAGAAAATAAACACGCGTAAATGCTACCTCAGTTCATCTCGGATGGTGACATACTGCAGTAGGGTTTCTAAGTTTTTATGCATTTAAATGCACTGGAAACCTTCACTCAGTTCGTCACCGTTCAATTAATCCATCATATCAAATAATTTTTTTCTAAAAATTATGTGATGACTATTGAAATGAATTTTGTGTGTTTTGAACGATTAAAAGTAAAATAATTTAATCAGGAATATGCAATTATGAACGAATTTTGGGTAAAATTTTTCGTTTTTATTGTAAGTATTTTAAAAAAAATCCGGAATTAATATCGCAAAGAGACTTGGTATGGGGGAATTCAAACCCCACTCAATTAAAAATAATCAAACCAACTACAACAATATGGAATACATCTATACAAACAAACAGAACATTCGAAATAGCTCTTACCCGCCTTCGATGTGGTCATACAAAATTTAGTCACGACTACATACTGAAAAAACAACAAAAACCCAGATGTCAAATTTGCCAAACCCCATTAACCGTTCGACATATTTTAGCCGACTGTCCAGCATTTAATTCCGAAAAAGCTGCGGCAAAAATAAGTGGAGTTATTACTTCAATTTTATCAGACAGTGATGAGGCCATCAAGAACCTATTTACCTTTCTGAAGAGTACAAAACCCCTACACAAGATCTAAAAAAAAAAAAAATATAAAATAAAAAATAAATAGTCTTTACGCTACTAAATTTTAATACTTACCTGCTTTGTGTATGCCAGTAATTAAAGTGTAGAATGCTAACCAGCCTTTATACTCACATCATTTTGTTTTGCTATTTACTTAGATATTAATAAGTACTAAACTATTTTAATGTTATCAGATATTATTGTTAATATTACGTATTATGCTTACATAATCATAAGATCTATATTTATGTACTGTATATATAACCGTGTAGTTAAAAATACAGTATAATATTAAAATAAAAAAATAAAAATCCATTGCTTTTCATCCAAAACTTATTACCTAGACTCTTAAAAGTATCCTGTAATTGAGGTAGGTATGTTACTCGAATTTACCTACATCACTTTGAAGGACTTCGCCAATGCGTGCAAACTGATCATTTAATTTATGAATTACGTTGTTGTAATTTTCGATACCTTTTCGATCGATAGGCATGTTAAAATGTGATGGTGTTCTTAACAGTTCTGTATCGATATCTTCCAGTTGATCAAATGTATGTATATTGATTTTGTTAATGCTTCTTCATCAGCCGCATTGATGTGCTTAATAAATTTATGAAGATTTTTTGCGACAGGAAGGTAGAGGTATTTCAGAAGAGAGAATCCAAGTTTGGCGTTCCAGCAAATTAGAAAATCGAAGTACCAAAAAAACCACCACAGAATATAGCCTTTAATATTAAAAATAATGAATAATGAAAAAATTTTTTTGCGACAGCCTGCATATAAATTATTAAGAACGAACTAAAAGAAAGAAAATTGTTCTACATGTTTCAGTCATTTAAATGACCATCTTCAGAAAAAATCAATAATTCAGTTGTGAAACAACTGAGAAAAATAATATCAAAAGGACATAACCTCCAAATAAGAAATGGATGTCAAAAATGACAGACGAAATTAAAAGAAATTAAAAATCAAAGAATCAAAAAATAAACGGACCCCATACGAAATAGGGAAAGTCAAAATCATGATAAAATATTAGAAGACGAGATGCGACCAAATACTTACCGTATCAGGAAACATCAAGAATGTAAAATTCCAACGAAGTCGTAGAAAAAACCGGTATGTCACAAAGAAATTATGGTCATTTAAATGACTGAAACATGTAGAACAATTTTCTTTCTTTTAGTTCGTTCTTAATAATTTATATGCAGGCTGTCGCTAAAAAATTTTTTCATTATTCATTTTACCTGCAGTTGGATTCTAATAATTTAAAAATAATGAACCTTGTGCCAGAAATCATTAAATAAAATGTACGTGTAATGGTAGAACATAGAGCTATTATTATTATTAATATTAATACCATGATGTAAATACTACTTAATGTTGAACAAATAAAAATTCTGATTTTGAATCATTAAACTGGAGCCAAAAAATTTTAATAAGTAATTCCGATTAAATTATTTTTTAGTCATCACATAATTTTTAGCAGAGATTTATTTGATATGATGGATTAATTGAACGGTGACGAATTGGATGAGGGTTTCCAGTGCAATTTAAATGCATAAAAACTTAGAAACCCTACTGCAGTATGTCACCTTCCGAGACGAACTGAGGTAGCATTTACGCGTGTTTATCGTCTGGAAATGATATAATATTTCAGTTCATCACACCGCCTAAGGGGAAGTATTCGATTAGCTTTTCTATATACGCAAACCGATTCGAGCAAGAATCGCGCGAGTACTATAATTTCTTACAGATAATATAGCTTATGTCCACGATCAAGTCGTGTGCAAGCAGCGTCACGACTCACGGGCACAGTTACTAATTTAATTTTTAATAACAACGACTATAAATTTTAAAAACGGTCTTGGAATTAATAACAAAATAATACTGCATACTAGTGTTACCCACATCTATATGCAAACAAGGAATAACAAGCATTTTATGTGGGAATATACTTTAAAAAAGTGATTCGAGTTAATCAGGTAAATTGTAGAGGATTTTGACATTGCACTGATGATATATTATAGTCATTATAGATCAAAAATTATATATGTAAGCGAATTTTGTTCAACCAGTTTCGATGTACCTATAATATCATTTTTAATATTGCTAAAAAATGAAATCAAAAATTTTTTGAAGACAAAAAACAAAGAACCAGACATTGCTGCCAAAAAATAAGACAACAAAATTTAAAAACATATAATATACATAGACAGTAAGTTTTTGTCAGCACCACCACATAATAAATAAGCATATGAGGCCAAATCTGTATCGAAAGAGTGATTCTAGTTACATCATTTCGACTTCTAATAACATAATTCGAGAATCTAACATACCGAAAGTACGAGAATTGTCTGTACATGGAAAAGTTGTTGATGCAGCCAATCCACCTATCGACTATCGATAAGTTCAACGATAAGCACAATACATATTATGTATTATCTGCCTCATCCATCCCACATCTGACTCATGTCTTCAGAGTATGTAGAGTTAGTAGTGGAATAACAACTCAAATAATAATTGAAACACTCTGTCAGCAATAAATTCTTTCATTTTAAGTACATATTATTATTACACTATCGCACAACTACACTAGCTATGTATATGTAACTAACCGTTTATTCATTATTTTAAAAAAAAATGCAATAATGTTGATGATGATTTAAGAACACGTTTTGAAAATAATAGCTGTAATATGTTGTTTAAACACGTATACCAATATTTATGTATGTATATACAGTAGACTCTCGTTAATTCAAACCTGCGATAATTCGAGACTCTATAATTCAAAGGTATCACGAGTTCCCTACAAAATATCTTTATATTTCGAACTAAAACAATACATTTTTATACACTTGGTAATTCGAACAAAAAAATCATTACTACGTAACAAAACGACGCGTTAATTCAATCTCATTGGCGTCAAACACTCGACAATTCAAAGTTGCAGAGAGAAAGAGACAGATTGTAAGTAGATTTTGAAACAAGTTCAAGTTCATTCATCGCAAATGCTTAAAAAATTAAAATTGTTACCTGTGATAATTCAAACCTCTCGATAATTCGTAATATTTTGAGTCCCTCGAGTTTCGATTTAACGAGAGTCGACTGTATACAGAGCGTTCATAAAGTTGCGGAACTTTATAAACGCTCTGGAACAGCTCCGCAAAAGTCCGCAAAATCTCAGTTAATATTGACTCTATCGAAAAACAACCCGAACAAAAGTTTTATGGTAAGAAATGAGGAACTAGAAAATGACCTTGAATTTGACCTTCAACGTGACCTTGACCAACCCGTATCATATTTTTTATTGACCTTTTTTATTTTACATATTGACCTTCACACGACTTTGGGATATGAAGTATGAATATGGTTTTCAACGTAGAATTTTCTGGTCTTTCCGAATCCGAGGTCAAAAATAGGGGTTTCCATTTAAAAAAACAAAGTTGACCTCCAAATTTTGGTCAAGGTCATGTTCAAGGTCAAATTCGAGGTCATTTTCTAGTTCCTCATTTCTTTCCATAAAACTTTTGTCCGAGTTATTTTTCGATAAAGTCAATATTAACACTATGAGGCCCGAACACTTTCATAGTAAACTTCCCCGGAAGCCGGCAATATTTAAAAAAAAAACTTTATATAAATAAATACATAAAATAAAATGATTCAAACACTGAATAGTTTCAACACACTGTAAAACTGTAAACATACGTACGTGATACGTACATACTACATATACACTGACATTCAAATCAATTTTATTTAAAAATATAAATTATATTTTTTATGTATTTTTTGTTTATCTTAAAATTTTTTATACACAGAAACCAAAAGAGTAGTGTGTGTTGGTATGTATTTGCGTGAGTAGGAACACATCCGTGTGATGAATGATGATAAACATCGCACACATAATGCATAACCAACTAATCAATTAGTCACTGATCGCGGTCGGCCTCTGGGGATGTTTTGTTTGGTTTCGGATGCCGAAGCCATGGGACTGAAAGTGTTAAGTAAGATTTTCAGCTGTTCCGCAACTTTATGAAGGCTCTGTATAGTTAATTAATATGTACATTGTTTTGATATTACCGTATATCTCAAAAAAGATACTTACGTTTGACTAGTTTCTGAAAAGGGAGAATATTCTTTTGTTTATTTTATTATATTGCGCCCAAGATCACTAAAGTAGCGGAAGCATTGTAATCACTTGAAAAATAATACTTACAAGGAGGGGTGACTTTTAGA
Source organism: Brachynemurus nebulosus (assembly GCA_035578155.1). Lineage (NCBI taxonomy): Eukaryota > Metazoa > Arthropoda > Insecta > Neuroptera > Myrmeleontidae > Brachynemurus > Brachynemurus nebulosus. Next base: position 53,705,475 of record JAPWDM010000001.1, on the reverse strand, counting down.
CTTACATTTTAATACAAATTCTAAAAATTTGAACTTATAAAAGTTGTCTTGGCGAAGTGAGCAGCGTATATGTTTCTTCATAAAAAATATTTATTTATCAGCATAATTCGCCACGTAAAATTGTTTTTTTTTTCTTTCTTTCTTTCTTCCTTCCTTTCTTCATAGAAAATTATTATTTCAATATATCATAATTTAATAACCGAAATAAATGAAAATAGCACAAATGCTCAGGTATATATAAATATTTCATTCATCAAAAGAACAATGCGTTCGAACTATCCTTCTTTTTGTCTCGGCAACATAACGATGCTTGATAACATCTAGCTTGATGACTCATTAAACTTTTTCGACACGCTCTACTATACCTGAAGAGACAGGTTATAAAAATAGGATAGCAAAGAGCCTTTGGAGGAGGGAAGACGAAGAGGGTCAATAGCATGTCATATTTGCAAGCTAACCTTTAGTTGTGAATTGACATTCAAACGCATAAGAAAGTGGAGCAAAGAGGTGCATCGTCATTTCATATTGTATCAAAGAAGACTTTTATTGATTCTCAAATGAATATTTTTTTTATGAAAAAAGGTGTAAAAAACAAATACAAATACACTACTCAGTTTGCCAAAACAACTTTCATGAGTTCCAATTTTTGGAACTTGTACTAATGGTAGGCTTAAAATTTCTCCGTTATTTTCAAGTGTTGCACCGTAGGGCTTTAGGGAATATACTACACTAGTGAACCTCTTTAAATGCACGGAGGCTCGACCAAATTGGTGACCCACACAGTGTAACTCCTCTTTGTTAAAAGTCAAAATGTCGATTTTTGATTAAAAATTCGGCAATTTTTTTATTGTAAAATATAATTATTAATATATATATATATATATATATATATATATATATATATATATATATATATATATATATATATATATATATATATATATATATATATATATATATATATATATATATATATATATATATATATATATAATTAATAAAAAAACTCGATAGCGTTACCTTATAATTTATGTGTGGAAAGAGTGTGCAAAATTTCAAAAAGATCGGTCCAGTAGATTTTGAGTTAGAGAATTCACCGACTTTTAAAATGTTAAGTGTGAAAAGTACCCGTTTTAAATGTTAAGTTTTATACACTAGGGTCGGAGGGACGGAGACTTAGTCTATATCTCCGTTAGTTTTGCTCCAATCGACTTCAAATTTTAACACAATAATCTTGGGTTGTTGTACATTCATTTGACGCGTTTGATTTTAAATAAAAACCTTACCCCTCCCTTAACCTTTCCAACACAATTTACCAGTCTTTACTAAACACAATTACTAAAATAAATACCATTTGTTTTTTTGTTATTACAGAATCCCTATTAAAAGTTCTGTTACTTAAAACAAAAGATACCTACCAATCGGTTTATACATTCTGTGCTATATATCATTCTAAAGATAGAGAATTTTTTCTTTCTCAAAATTAAGACCAAAAATTGACAGTTTATTAGAAATTCAGTAAAACAAGATATTAAAAACATACCAGCTTCTAATATAATTTATTTTTCTGTTTCATTAGACGAACGAGAAAGTGTACAAAAGAAAACTTTCCAAAAATGGGTCAATTCACATTTAGTAAGAGTAAATGCACGAATTGTAGATCTTTACACAGATTTACGAGATGGCAAAAATCTAATCAAATTATTAGAAGTTCTCTCCGGGGAACGATTAGTAAGTAAATTTATGAAATTTTATTTAAATGAGAAAGTAAACACTGATTTTTGTATTCTATTTAAAATTAACAGCCTCGTCCAACAAAAGGAAAAATGCGTATTCACTGTTTAGAAAATGTCGATAAAGCACTACAATTTCTTCGAGAACAACGTGTCCATCTCGAAAATATGGGGTCACATGATATCGTCGATGGAAATCCACGTTTATCACTTGGTCTCATATGGACTATTATTCTTCGATTTCAGGTTTGTTTTCACACTATAAAACATTAAAATAAAGTACATACTCATTTTTAATACTTCTTTAAATAACAGATTCAAGATATTACAATTGAAGAAACTGATAATCAAGAAACCAAATCGGCTAAAGACGCTTTACTTCTTTGGTGTCAAATGAAGACCGCCGGATATCACAATGTTAATGTTCGTAATTTCACAACGTCATGGCGAGATGGTCTCGCATTTAACGCAATCATTCACAAACATCGACCAGACCTTATTCAGTTCGAAAAACTTTCAAAATCAAATGCCATTTACAATTTAAATAACGCTTTCAATGTAGCCGAAGAAAAATTAGGTTTAACTAAACTTTTAGACGCGGAAGGTACAAAATAAAAATATTTTTATTAAATTTTTTAGGGTTTTATATAATTTACTAACGTGTTTTGTAGATGTCTTCGTTGAGCATCCAGACGAAAAATCAATTATCACATATGTAGTCACCTACTATCATTACTTCAGTAAAATGAAACAAGAGACAGTACAAGGAAAACGAATAGGTAAAGTTGTAGGAATTGCAATGGAAAATGACCGAATGATCCACGAGTACGAGAGTTTAACAAGCGAACTCTTGAAATGGATCGAGGCCACAATCAAAGCCCTCGGCGACAGACATTTTGCAAATTCATTAGTCGGCGTACAACAACAGTTAGCACAGTTTAGTAATTATCGGACTGTCGAGAAACCACCGAAATTTGTCGAAAAAGGAAATCTCGAAGTTTTACTATTCACATTACAATCGAAAATGCGCGCAAATAATCAAAAACCATACACACCGAAGGAAGGTAAAATGATTTCCGACATAAACAAAGCATGGGATCGACTGGAGAAAGCTGAACACGAACGAGAGTTGGCACTCCGTGAAGAATTAATACGTCAAGAGAAATTGGAACAACTTGCTGCACGATTCAACCGTAAAGCCAGTATGCGTGAAACATGGCTGTCTGAAAATCAACGACTCGTGTCACAAGACAACTTTGGCTTTGACCTTGCCGCGGTCGAGGCCGCTGCAAAGAAGCACGAGGCCATTGAAACAGACATATTCGCATATGAGGAACGTGTACAAGCAGTTGTTGCTGTATCACAAGAATTGGAGGCCGAAAATTATCATGACATTGATCGAATAAACGCGCGTAAGGATAATGTGTTACGATTATGGCACTATCTGTTGGAATTATTGCGAGCACGACGTGCACGGTTGGAATTGTCGTTGAATTTACAACAAAACTTCCAAGAAATGATATACATCTTAGATTCGATGGAAGAACTCAAACAACTCCTCCTTACCGACGATTACGGCAAACATCTAATGGGTGTTGAAGATCTATTACAAAAACATTCACTCGTTGAAGCCGATATTAATGTGTTAGGTGAACGAGTTAAAGGTGTTGTTTCACAATCCCAGCGCTTCCTTGAGGATGAATCCGTTGAAGGATATCGTCCTTGTGATCCTGCAATAATCATTGAAAGAGTACAACAGTTAGAAGACGCATATGCCGAACTCGTACGGTTAGCTGTAGAACGTCGTGGTCGACTCGAAGAAAGTCGCAAACTATGGCAGTTCTATTGGGATATGGCCGATGAAGAGAACTGGATTAAAGAAAAAGAACATATTGTATCAACCGGTGATATTGGTCACGATTTAACCACAATCAATCTGTTATTATCCAAACATAAAGCTTTAGAAAACGAAATCAGTAGTCACGAACCACAATTAATGGCAGTAGCTGCTGTAGGTGACGAGCTAATACGACAAGGACATTTCGGTGCCGATAGAATACAGGAACGCTTACAAGAAATACTCGATATGTGGAATCATCTACTAGACTTATCAGCATTCCGTAGAAAGAGACTAGAAGAAGCCGTAGATTACCATCAGTTGTTCGCCGATGCCGATGACATTGACATCTGGATGCTCGACACACTTCGTCTTGTTTCAAGTGAAGACGTTGGTCGCGATGAAGCCAATGTCCAATCACTACTTAAGAAACACAAAGACGTTACAGAAGAACTCAAGAATTACGGTTCAATAATCGAAGCCCTACACCAACAAGCATCTCAACTTGGACCTCAAGATGCTGCATCACCAGAAGTCACTGAACGATTAGCATCAATTGACAATCGATATAAAGAATTACTAGAACTTGCCAAACTCCGTAAACAAAGACTACTTGATGCCTTGTCACTTTACAAACTATTCTCTGAAAGCGATGGTGTTGAGCAATGGATTGGAGAAAAAGATCGTATGTTACAAACAATGGTACCTGCTAAAGATATCGAAGATGTCGAAATTATGAAGCACCGTTACGACGGCTTCGAAAAAGAGATGAACGCAAATGCGTCCCGAGTAGCCGTCGTGAACCAACTTGCAAGACAGTTACTCCACGTAGAACATCCCAATTCAGAACAAATTGTACAACGACAAAATCAACTCAATCAAAAATGGGCAGAACTCCGTGAAAAGGCTGAAGCCAAACGAGATGAACTTAATTCAGCACATGGTGTTCAAACCTTCCATATTGAATGTCGAGAAACTATTTCATGGATTGAAGACAAAAAACGTATCCTTCAGTCTACTGATAGCCTGGAAATGGACTTGACCGGTATAATGACATTGCAAAGAAGATTATCAGGCATGGAACGTGATTTGGCGGCTATTCAAGCAAAATTGGACGCATTAGAACAAGAGGCTGACAAAATTGAGAAGGATCATCCAGAAGAAGCTGAAGTTATTAGAGAAAGAATTACCCAAATTCAGATCATTTGGGAACAATTAACACAAATGGTAAGAACCAAATTATGTTAACAATTTATTCAGCTACTAATTTTGTTTGTATTTTCAGTTGAAAGAGCGTGATTCCAAATTGGAAGAAGCTGGTGATCTTCACAGATTCTTACGTGACTTGGATCACTTCCAGGCTTGGTTAACCAAAACACAAACGGACGTTGCTTCTGAAGATATTCCTACATCATTAGCAGAAGCCGAAAAACTATTATCACAACATCAAACAATTCGTGAAGAAATTGACAATTACACAGACGATTATTCAAAGATGATGGAATATGGTGAACGTCTTACAGAGGTAATTCAAATTATTTTAATCGGGAATAGGCATGCATTTTTTTGTTGTGCAAATCGTTACAGAAACTTATATTTAATCAAACTTAATTCAGTTTCAAATTGTTGAAATATACGGTTGTTTTTCGTATAAAGTTGATTTTAAAAAGGTGTACCACAACGTTCAATAGGCTACTTGACTGCTATTAAAAAATGATTCAAAATGGTTTGTTTTTACGTATAAATTAGTTAATTTTTAATAAATTTTATAAAAATTATCAAAAAAAAAAGTTTAATTTTAAATGAACAAATTGGCGCGAAAAACAACTTAGTGACATATGCAATGATGTCACGATTCAACTCAAACAGATGTCACTTCATAACCAACATAATACTGAGAAGTGAGCGTATTTAGTTTTATAACCTAATAATTTTAATTTGTTTAAATTTATCTTTAAAATTTGTTAAAAAAGAAGTCATTACTTTTTAAGTGCTAGTTGATTATAAGTATTTAAAATGTCGCAAACTTATCATAAAAGTTGTGCAATATGTTAAATTGTTTAAATACTACGAGGAAAGATGTAATTACGATATTCATATACATATTGTCTATCTTGTCTATGATATTCGCATACAAAGCTTATAAATGGTGATGTCATTTTAATATCATGGCGCGTTTTTAGTCATTTATATGAAGGTTAAAATTTTATAATTTTCAGAATAAATTTTAGTAACTAAAGAATATTTTTATTAGTCTCTGCTAAAATTGAATATATTTAAGAATAATACATAAAATTATTTAACATTTAAAACAAATTTTGAATACAGTCAAGTACCGTATATTGGCCCTGTATTATGTATTTTTTCTATTATGTAATATTTCATAGTTTTGTAAACGCCTACCATTTTGGCGCGTTGTGTGGCGTAATTAGACATATTTGAAACTTGCTTTTGCAAGTTTCAAATATGCCTGCACTTTGAAAATTTGGTTTCCATCATTATAATTTGTATAAGCGGCACAGAAACCAATTGACTTCCAACAAATGTTCCAAGAGAACAACAAAAAAATATACAAGTAGTGTCGGACATTTCTGCAATTATTCAGAATTTTATATTCTATTCATTCGCACCCGATTTTTGTAATTCTGAGTGTATTTTACTTTCATGTATCACAATTTAAGAAAATTAGGAAATTTTCAAACTTTCAAATTCACAGCCTCGTATCTCTAAATTTTTAGAACCCATAATGAGCTGCGATATGATCTCATTCATGAACACATTTATCGTGGGTTCACTTTAAACTTGTATGGTTCACGACGTCCAGCCAGAGTGCTGACACAAAGTTTCTTCCTGTTTAAAACAAGATCAAAATGGCAGCACTATATTCTATTTTTAGCTATGCCGTAAAGTGCGCTGAATCGGGACAGGCGGGTGAATAGAGACGAAACAAAAAATTTAATTCATGAACTTAATTTAAAAATACTAAATGTAAATGCGAACATATATTTTACTTAAATTATAGTATAATCATTATTCTTTCCGGTAACAATAGTGACTAAGCTTGAAATTGAATAAAAAATATTAAAAATTGAGTTTAGTCGCTTAAAACTTTATCTAAAAATTATTTATTTCGGTGTTCTTATGAATAAATTGTTGTTTAATCGAAAATTTTATTATTTTTGAACATATCTGAAAAAAGAAGACTGCAGACTTTTAGTTGTTTTTATTTTTTTAAGAGGAAATAATGAGTACTTGACATTTGAGCTAAGTTGGAAGTTAATAGGGACGGAAAAGGTGTGGATAGGGACGTATATAGGTTAATAGTGACATTATGTAAAAGTATAAAGGGACGAATGTGAGGTGATTAGGGACGGACGAAGCATGTATTGGAACATAGAAGAGAGCACTTTTAAGGTTATCAAGTCATTCGATATTTTTATAAACGCATTCAGCATAACATTTCTAGATTTTATAAACTTTATTTTAGATTCTACGTTTATTTCTACAGAAAATCATCAAGTATTATTTCTTTTTTGAATGCATAAATACAAAAAATTCGAAATTATTTTATATTAGAATTTCAATTTTGGTCGACCCTACGGGTTCTCCCCATTCACCCTTTTATCGTCTCTTTTGACCCTAATTTTTCATAGAGAAGAAATTATACGATTTTTGTTATTTTTTCAAAAACCACCGATATTTTTAAAATTTTTTAGATACTGTGATAAAGTGACCATCCTCGCGTAAATTTTTAATATATTAAAGATTAGGTACTCGTAAAATAAATACAAAAAAATACGGTGTGAAGTCTGAATTCGTCCCTATTCACCCCTGTCTATGGTAATTATTGAAGTTTGGAATTACTTCGGCAGAAGCTGTCGATCTTTTAGGCGTAATTGCCTCCCCACACCTGGCATCGATTTTAAAGATATTTTCACGTCACAATAACTGTAATATCAATAGCAGTATGCACAACATGTGTGTCTAATCTCTAGTACGTTTATGCATGAACGGCCCTTATTTCAGTTGTCTTCTTTCCATATTACGCTACATGTAAGTTAGCCATTGATAGCGCACGTTTAAAATTTCCTCAGAAATTTAGTTATTATTTAAAAAAAAATTTCTGTTATTGTCACTATTTAGTTTCCACATACTAATAATATTTTTTTAAAATTATTTAAGTTTTTTTAGCATTACTTACATTAATTTAAATTTTTATAGGAACCACCAATGCCAGACGATCCACAATACATGTTCTTACGCGAACGACTGAAGGCACTAAAAGATGGATGGGCAGAACTTCATCAAATGTGGGAGAATCGTCAACAATTGCTATCACAGTCGTTAAGTTTACAAATGCTTCAACGTGATGCACGTCAAGCCGAAGTACTGTTATCACAACAAGAACACGTCCTCAGCAAAGATGAAACACCAACAAATCTTGAACAAGCTGAAAACTTAATTAAACGTCATGAAGCATTCTTGACTACAATGGAAGCCAATGACGAGAAAATCAATTCCGTCGTACAATTCGCCCAGAGATTAGTGAACGAGAAACATTTTGACAGTGAAAAGATCGCAAAACGTGCTGATAGTATTAGCGAACGAAGAAATGCTAACCGAGAAAAAGCTCTTAAACAACTTGACAAACTTAAAGATTTACTTGAACTTCACCAATTCTTACGAGATTGTGAAGAGTTATCCGAATGGATACAAGAGAAAAATATTATTGCACAAGACGAAACCTACAGATCAGCCAAGACCATCCATTCCAAATGGACGAGGCATCAAGCATTTGAAGCCGAAATTGCTTCAAATAAAGACAGATTAAAGAAACTCCAACAAGATGCTGAAGATCTTATCAAAGAAAAACCTGAATTCGCGCAAGTTATTTCACCAAAGGTAGCTGAATTAGAAGACCAATTTAACGACCTAGAGAAAATCACAAAAGATAAAGGTGAACGTTTGTTTGATGCTAATCGTGAAGTTCTCATCCACCAAACTTGTGATGACATTGATTCATGGATGAACGAACTCGAAAAACAAATTGAAAGTGAAGACACAGGCAGTGATTTGGCTTCAGTCAACATCTTAATGCAGAAACAACAAATGATCGAAACACAAATGGCCGTGAAAGCACGTCAAGTATCCGAACTTGAAAATCAAGCAGAACACCTACAAAAAACTGTACCCGAGGAGAAGATGAGCGACATTAAAGAAAAGAAGACTCGCGTAGAGCGACGATTTGAACAAATCAAAGCGCCGTTGTTAGAACGTCAGAAACAATTAGAAAAGAAAAAAGAAGCGTTCCAATTCAGACGAGATGTTGAAGATGAAAAATTATGGATCGATGAAAAAATGCCCCAGGCTACCTCCACCGAGTACGGTAATAGTCTATTCAATGTACATATGCTCCGGAAGAAGAATCAATCATTACGAACGGAAATTGATAATCATGAACCAAGAATTATGTTGGTTTGTAATAATGGACAGAAATTGATTGATGAAGGTCACGAGTCGTCACCGGAATTCCAGAAATTGATTAACGAACTATTAGACAAGTGGCAACAATTGAAAGAAGCGGTTGAAAATAGAAGGAATAAACTATTACAATCAGAAAAAGCGCAACAAGTAAGTACTTAAATGATTTTTTATCGAAATTATAATATTTTTACCGTTTATTCGTACGTTCAGATAATTAAAACACTTTTAAATTGGATCACACTAATCGGTAGCAAATATTATTCGAATTCAGTCCACTGGGTGATTTTGTCATCTAAAATTAAAACTGATAGTAAATTGTGGAAAACTGAATGAAAAATTCTAATGGAATATTTCTCTGCGGAGTGTAGTTTTTAAGCATACTTTAAACTTGAGAAAAAACGGACTTTATCTGTTTATTTTATTAATCGTTTTAGGAAGTGATAGGATCCTTTAGCACCACTAAAATTACACAGTCAGACCTAACATTTGTGATGTATGAATATCTACACCATTAATTTTTTTTTCTTTTCTTTTTTTTGAAGATACTTTTTAGATGCTTTATTTCTCAATTTTGTTATGTAGGTTAAGGCTATTGGCGGATAAGCATGGATAGAAATGCCCCCACACGAATTTTGTTGATTTTTTTCTGCTAACTGCTATCGGTATAGGATTGAAATTTACTGAGTTTCAGCCCTTAAAAACTTACCCTTTGGGGGTAGAAAATTATTTTTTGAAAATAAAAAAAAATTATAACTTTTTAATGGCTTGACGGATTTGACTGAAATTTTTATATGTTTCAGATACCTCTATAGTGTATCTCAGAAAAAATTATTAGCTTCAAAAAAAAAAAATAAATAATTTACTGTTGAGAGGTTTACTTTGTGAAATTTCATTTTAAATATTAAAAATATTTAAAGTTTCAATTACTTTGTCAATTTCACTAGAATTGAGTAGAATTTACTAAACGCGTTTTCAATCTCGCGACCATCATCAGAGTAATTGAAGAAATGTATGTGGGAGTGTCATTTCATTTTTAAGAGTATTTATTACACTCCCACATACATTTCTTCAATTACTCTGATGATGGTCGCGAGATTGAAAACGCGTTTAGTAAATTCTACTCAATTCTAGTGAAATTGACAAAGTAATTGAAACTTTAAATATTTTTAATATTTAAAAAAAATAAAATTAACCCCCCCCCCCTCCCAGAAAAAAGAACTTAAATTTTTCAATATTTTTTTTTCATCAACTTGTAATTATGGTACAATCACCAAAATTTTTTTGCAAACTTTTTACTATGACCGATACAACATATTTATGTGGGTTATAATTTTTTTTAAAGCTGATAATTTTTTGTGATTTTTTGTGACTTTTGTGAGAAACACTATAAAGGTATTTGAAACATAAAAATTTCGGCCAAATCCGTCAAGTCATTCAAAAGTTATAAATTTTTTTCGATTTTCAAAAAATAATTTTTTTTCCCCAAGGGGTGAGTTTTGTTTTTACAGTTTATACGCGCGCGCACTTTTTCCTAACTTTCTTAACTACTCATAGTATGTATGTACATATTTTTGAATATCACTAAAAGTTCCTGAAACACAACATTCGTTTTGATTTTTATGAAATCTGTGATAAGAAAAAACTCAAAATGGATGTTCTGTTTTCAGCAACTTTTAGTGATATTCAAAAATATGTACGTACATAATTATATGAGTAGTTAGAAAAGTTTCGCTCAGGGTCACTAGATGGCAAAACTCCTCACGACTTTTTAACATTTTCTGTAAAGTCCATTACATTACAGTACACAACAAATATAACTTACGTGTGTATACCTTTAACAATTGTTTAATGTATACTAATTTTTTTATTTGTTCTCTGTCTGTTGCATACATTCGCTCTGTGGCAGACATTTTTTTTTAATTGTGATGAAATTACGTACGTTAAAAAAATTAATATTAAAGATTATTATTAAATCATTTTCAGTTTTAATTCTAGTCAGCTTAACAAAATCACCTGTATGTACAATATTTGAAATGTTTGAATATAGTAGGCAACTTTTGTTTCTCTATGTCTAATAAAAATATTATCCTTTTCTTTTAGTATTTCTTTGATGCTAATGAAGCTGAATCATGGATGAGCGAACAAGAACTTTACATGATGGTCGAAGATCGCGGTAAAGATGAAATTTCTGCACAAAACTTGATGAAGAAACACGAAACCTTAGAGTTGGCCGTTGAGGATTATGCCGATACAATCCGACAATTAGGTGAAACTGCTCAGCAATTGATTGCTGAAAATCATCCACAAAGTGATCAAATTGCTGTGAAACAATCACAAGTTGACAAATTATACGCTGGATTAAAAGATCTAGCCGGTGAACGACGTGCTAAATTGGATGAAGCCTTGCAGTTATTCATGTTGAATCGTGAAGTTGGTGATTTGGAACAATGGATTGCTGAACGAGAGTTGGTTGCTGGATCCCATGAACTTGGACAGGATTATGATCACGTTACTGTAAGTGTAAATTGTTTTGTTGACCTAAAATTCTTTAAAAAAATTCACGTTAACCCATTACAGACCAAGGAAAAGTCATATTTGGAAATACTTTTTTTATTTAAGAAGTTGAAAAATATAAATAATCATGTAATACTTTTCTTTCAACTTTTCCTTTCATATATGTAATACTTCTTATATTGCTACTTCTTTGCATTTTTGATCGCAAACAATAGAGTGCAGACTATATTATTCTCTTTTTATTGTAGTGTTTTTCTTGCGTTGTGTGCATGCTCCGGCAATTTCAAAAGTGCCTCCATTTTAGTCACTTAAGTTATCATTATGTACGAGCATAAATTACAAAATTAATTTTATTTAATAAGCAATAAATTTATTTATTTATTATTAAGATAAATAAAAGATTTATTTATCTATTATTAAGATAAATAAAATTGTCATTCGTAAGTAAAAATCCAAATAATAAAATATTAAAATATGAATGATTTTGTTTAATACATACTTTTCAAGTGAACCGCAACACATGCGCAGTAGAGCAAAATGAACATTATCCATACATTGTCTGTCTCTCTTTGATTGCGATCAATTCCTCTTATAAGCTAAATACAAAGATAGCAATATAGGAGTATTACATATATGTTTCCTTTTCTCCTTGTAGAAAAATTACCATTAAAACATTTAAAAGTGAATTTTAATTAAAATACGTTTACGAAGTGTTAGTATATAGTTTTAAAACATTAAAAAATATAATCATAAGTAAAACTAAATATTAAAAAATTTTTGAGAGAGAATTAACACGTACCTATGTTAAAGAATATTCCACGTAGTTGCATGTCTTTCTTAACCTATCTAATAAAATTTATAATTTTTTGCTGAACAAAATTAATTTAATTTAGATATCACTTTATTTTATTAACCCTACTAGATATTATAATCTTAACTATTAGTAATTTGACTTTTTTTTCTTTTTCTTTTTACTTTAAATTTATAATTTTTTAAATTTTCCTGAGCAACTTTAACATACGTCCTGTTTCAACCACGGTTACTACCAACCTATCTAGTTGCATGTCTTTTAATACATATTTCATACTTTAGTATTTTATTATTTCCTTTGCAAACTTAATGATATTTAAAACTCGTGAATGATAGCGAATGATAATTAGATATACATAAGTTAGACAAGGAAAGAATGAATTGTATTTCAATCTTCATTTCAAATTTAGTCTATTCAGTCTATTTTTTTATCCAGGAAAAATATTTCTGTGGGAAAACTCCCAAGAAAAAAGTAACAGTTCTCAATAGCGAATAAAGTACACTTTATACGATTTAACTAGATGTCATAATTTCAAAATCCATGCGAGCGAAGCCGCGGGTAAAAGCTAGAATTTTATAAAATACAAAATTACAAACCATATTTAATAAGAAATAAAAATTATTCCCCACGCCGTTTTTGAAATATAATTTATAAACATCATTTTACAACGCTTTTTCAACAATGTTTTTATATTGCTACAACATAAGCGCGCAGAAATTAAAAAAAACAAGTGGTATACAAATATAATCACTGAAGAATATTAATACATTATTTAATTTTTGATAAATTTTTGATAATTAAATTTTAAAAGAAAATTTTTTGCTGAGGTATACTTTTGTACCTGACTGTTTCAGAGCAACTACGTTAAGAAGGTCACAATCACAATACAAGAAATTTAACTCTTTTTTAGGGATTGACATACTATGGGAGGGGGGGCATGAGTATAAAAATAATTTTTAACTTTTTTATCTTGGTTGCTTATGGTATTGTTTGTTTATTTAAAATTGTTCCGCCAAAATTTTTATATAAACCAAGACCTTGAGAGTTACATATACAGTCGACTCTCGTTAATTGGAAACTCGAAGGACTCTTAAAATATTACGATTTATCGAATGTTTGAAATATCAAATGGTTCAAAATCAATCAAAATGTACACTATTCAAAATCAGTCAAAATGTACTTACAATCTTTCTGTCTCTTTCTCTCTGCAACTTTGAGTTGTCGAGTGTTTGACGCCGATGAGTTCGAATTAACGCGTCGTTTTGTTACGTAGTAATGATTTTTTCGTTCGAATTACCAAGGGCATAAAAATGTATTGATTTAGTTCGAAATATAATATAATGTGGGGAACTCGTGATAACTTTGAATAGGGAATATGCATATAGTGTAAAAAAATTGTAAATATTTTTTTTTTTATATTCTAGTAAATGTAATGGTGACAGTAAAAAACTTTTTAATTTGTAAATTGTAATAAAAAAAAATTAAAACATAATATTATTTTAAATGAATTTTAAACGAAACTGAGCCCGCCATGACGTAACTCGGCATGGAAATGTCCATTTAAGAGTAACCACGGAAATAGAAAAAAAAAACTTCGTTTCGTTGTTTACTTGTAAATATGAATTAATTATTGTGCATACTGATTGTTTTAATTGTGCTTGAAGTTTCTCTATTTTTTTTTCTTGTTATTATTTTCTTTAAACATTTATTTATAATTTATTTATCGTAAATTATAATGACGGACGCTGGATTTGTACTGAAGTCTGCTGAATCTATATCAAATCTGTAATCTGTCCAAATCGTCTGAAATCCCTGCTTACAATGGAATAACAAAACCAGAATGGGTATCCTACTGAACTAATCTTCCAAATCCAAGTCATGGATGTTCATTGCTACTTAATTGTTGTTGTTTGATCTCATACATAGGCAAATGTAAATGTTATCGAGCCGAGATTCGCTGCAGCCCGTTGTGCAAGTCTCAAGAGGGTTGCACAAACAATTCACATAACACGTGAAATAACAAGTCATGGCATGTTGCAAAACCGTAATTTATGTCAGATGCTATCGTATTTGTGTCAACCATTCATGTTTCTTTATATTTTGTAATTTTATTAATAAATTACATACAATTAATATAAGAAATTGTTTTTTTGCCTTGCATTGTATGGTTGAATCTGTCATATCAAAATACGTAATGACCTTAAAATTGATTCTAAAGCAAATTAGATCTAAGAAATGGATTCTTCGCATCCTAGAATATATAAAAAGTGGTATTACTCATAGACCACCAGCAGTCGCGCACAAGTTGGTTGCGATAGTTCCCTAAAACCTTAAGACCAAACCTAAGACTGTACCAAATTTCAAAAACTTGGCACAAAGTGCACGATTCTAATGAATTTCCCCTATCCTAATTTTTCTGTTTAAAATATGAATTTTATTTTCAAAAATTCCTAAAATAAATGGTTAAATGTATTATAAAAATAAATTAATAAAAATCTTCGTAATTATATAATTTACCGATATTATAGTTACTATCGTTACTATCATTAAAAATTCTAGTGTTTTTAAGATTGGAGTACTAGTCATGCCAAAATACGTCATACCCGGCGCGATTTCGTTTAAACTGTATTAGGTTATAACAATAAAAAAAAAATAATTTTTTTTAAATTATATAAGGATACTGATATTTTTTAAAATATTTTTTTTTAGAGTTATTATTAGTTCATCTAACGATTTAGGTAATAAAAAAAAAAACCCATATTCTCTATTATAGAGAGGTTCAAATTATCGCAGGTTTGAATTAACGAGAGTCGACTGTAATACGGATCTTTACTCTCCGAAGAGAAATTAAGGATATTCTTTGTAAATTTACTATTATTAATCTCACTATGAATTTTTGAGAAGTAGGTGTGAGATATAATGGGTTAATACCAATTTAATTTTTCAGTTATTATGGGAACGCTTCAAAGAATTCGCGCGTGATACAGAAACAATTGGAAGTGAACGTGTGGCAACAGTTAATGGAATAGCCGATCAACTTATCAGTGTCGGGCACTCAGATTCCGCAACAATTGCAGAATGGAAAGACGGTTTGAACGAGGCGTGGCAAGACTTGTTAGAATTAATTGAGACCCGAACGCAAATGTTGGCAGCATCCCGTGAACTACATAAATTCTTCCACGATTGTAAGGATGTGCTCTCACGAATATTGGAAAAACAAAACGCAATGTCTGACGAACTGGGACGTGATGCCGGTTCCGTTTCAACACTACAACGCAAACACCAAAACTTTATGCAAGATCTAATGACCTTGCAATCCCAGGTGCAACAAATACAAGAAGAATCGGCAAAATTACAAGCATCATATGCTGGTGACAAAGCCAAAGAAATCACAAACCGAGAAGGTGAGGTAGTGGCGGCGTGGGCACACCTACAGGCTATGTGCGATGCACGTAAACATAAGCTCGCTGACACCGGCGACCTGTTCAAATTCTTTAATTTGGTGCGTAACTTGATGCTGTGGATGGACGACGTTGTGCGACAAATGAATACGTCAGAAAAACCACGAGACGTAAGCGGAGTAGAACTTCTAATGAACAATCATCAAAGCTTAAAAGCCGAAATTGACGCACGCGAAGATAACTTTACAGCTTGCATTTCGTTAGGCAAAGAATTACTAGCACGTAATCATTACGCAAGTGCTGACATTAAAGAAAAATTACTAGCATTAACAAATCACAGAAACGCCGTTTTACATCGGTGGGAAGAACGATGGGAGAATTTACAACTCAGTAAGTCCATATATTTATATTGCGATATTCAAAAATGTGGAATTAATTAATTTTCTTAACAGTTTTGGAAGTTTATCAATTTGCTCGAGACGCAGCAGTGGCCGAAGCATGGTTGATTGCACAAGAACCATACCTAATGAGTCAAGAACTTGGACATACGATCGATGAAGTTGAAAATCTAATTAAGAAACATGAAGCATTTGAAAAATCGGCTGCAGCTCAAGAAGATCGATTTAGTGCATTAGAGCGACTAACTACGGTAAGTGTTTTTTACTCTTTCTTACACTTCTTGTATTTATGGTGATGGCACATTTATCAACTCGGTAACACATAGTAAATGTTCTTATTCGATTAGATTGTCAGGAAAAATCAAAAATTATAAAAATTATCAAACTGAATCGGCTCGGACTCGAACCCAGAATTCTTGATAATCAGTCAAGCGTCTTATCACTAGCCTCGTATTCGATTTGTGGTATAAAAAATTCCAGTGCATTTGCGCATGTGCATTACTAAACCGCGCGAATATATTAGCAAAATTTTAAATATGTAACATCTACATGCTTCTAAATATGGTAATAGACGTAAAATAATTTGAATTTTTGTTTGCGTGGTTTAATAGTGCACATGGGCGAGAATTTTTCGTACCACGAATCGAACATGGCCTAGGCCACCGATCCCTGTTCGAGAGCCATTCTATTTTAATAAAGAATTAGTCACAAATATTTCTCTTGAATGCGAAAAGCAATTTTAATTTCAGTATTATCGATATATTTATTTTTTCGTTTTACCGAATTTTCGTTCTGGAAATTCAGCTATTACAGCAGCTCTTATGGCTCTATGGAGCCTCTAGAACCCGAAAATCTACTTCACTAA
The DNA here is from genome assembly GCA_035578155.1 of Brachynemurus nebulosus. NCBI lineage: Eukaryota > Metazoa > Arthropoda > Insecta > Neuroptera > Myrmeleontidae > Brachynemurus > Brachynemurus nebulosus. The sequence goes on along the minus strand of JAPWDM010000001.1, from coordinate 53,688,432 downwards.
AATTTATAAATATATATATATATATATATATATATATATATATATATATATATATACGCGATAACTCTCGAACGAAACGTTTAATGCTTATGAAATTTGGTATGCGAGCTGGAGTCCGGATTGGCTCGGCTAAGTTCATTAGCCAGACACGTCGGATGCCCAGAAGTAGGTTTTTTGGCCATTTTTGTCATTCGATCTTATCATTAGACAGTTCGATTTTTACATAGTTGAAACGAGAAAAAAAAAATATGAAGAAAATGTTCTTATAATTAATAATAATTTTTTTTTCTATGTTAAGTAGTTCTCGAGAAAATTGTAATTTTTTATTTTATTATTATATTTACACTTTATTAAAACAAATTTTTCTAGATTAAACAAGTGCTAGTTAGTTATTCAATATGCATGTATGTGTTATAATAATAAAAAATAGCTCTGTCTCATCTTTTCAAATTAAAATAGCCAGATTTTTGAGGAGTACTCAAAAATCTGGCTATTTTAATAATGAGGAGTACCTTTGTTATGGAAAGAAAATTTTTTATATATTTGAATACCTAGAAAACAAATCGAAAACTATAGTTATGTAATGTAATAATATATTTTTAAATGGATATATGCTACACTATATGAGATCCGTTAGAGTCCTGAGGACCCAAAAGCGCCAAAAATTAACTACTCAACTGATTTTGAAAATTGTTTCACTGTTAGAAAGCTAAACTATTTTAAATGGATACAGATCTTAGATGAGATCCGCCAGTGCCCAATATTTGGAAATTCGCTATGTTATGCAGGTGCTGCGACAGAGGTATTTAAACATACGTTAATATTTATATGCTCACTTCATTATATTAATGTTGAGCAGCATATGAATATTAACGTATGTTTAAATACGAACAAGAGTTCATCATACTTGATAATGTTCACAAATACGTTGATAATACTGAAATTAAAACAACAAATGTAGTTATATGTGCTGAATTTTTCAGTAGTAGTCCTTTATCAACGTAAAGGAGTTGGATGTATAAGGGCAAAACAGTCAAATCAATCGATAAATAAATATTTTCCCTTAAGGGCCCACAAATAGAAAATATTGCATAAAATTTAATATATTTGCTAGATTAATTTCAGCTATTTTTGCAGCTCTCTTCAGTAACTTAATAAAAACAAATAACAAATTGTAACAGTTAATAACCACTAACAAAATGGTTGTGTAAAATTCTTCTGATGATTGACAGTATCCCCACGCTTTCAGTACCAGCGTAAACCTTTTCTTAAACAACGTCAACTTACACAGTACATAGAAAGTATGAAATCGACTTTTACCCCTTAGCCCTGGCGTTTTTGGCAACGGTAATGGAATTGAACGGTAATGGAACCTATATTTATATTTAATTTTTTTATTGGTGTGGATTATTTATGTTTTTGATAACTTTCATAAGGTGGCGTTACGCAATGGTCTAATGATTTAAGGTTAAACTGGATTTTACGATCTTTAGCAAACTATTTTAGTTTTTTAAGATACGAAAGACAATAACTGTCACTTTGTAACTTCGTCTCAAAGTAGCGTAAGCTTTAGAGAGTATTCGGTGTAACAGTAGGTGATGTCTTCATTACCTTAAAAAATAATATTCTTAAAAAAGTAAAAAGATATTAATAATAAAAATTGGTGACTTTAATCAAGTTTCTGTACTTATTTTAGAATTAGTTTTAGCGAATTTCCAGAATGGAATTCAGCTATTACAGCCACTGTCATGACGCGACTTGAACCCAGGACTATGGCAGAAATTTGTTTTGAGGTCCCTAGAAACCGAAAATAATATATATATATATATATATATATATATATATATATATATATATATATATATATATATATATATATATATATATGTCCGCGCGATAACTCTCGAACAAAATATCCAATATAGTATCCAATATTTACGAAATTTGGTGAAAACATTGGAAGTCCCAAACCCTTGGACGAGTTCTTCAGCCAGACACGTCGGATGCCAGGAACATGTTTTTTGTTCTTTGAAAAAATTAGTTTTTTGCCAAAATTTCCAATTATTCAGAAATTTTTAACAATTTTTTTACACCATTTAAAAGAAGGGGGAAAATTACATAAAAAAGCTCTTTAAACTATTGTTCTATGTCAACTAGTTTCCGAGAAAAACTAATTTTATAAACGGAAATTCGCTATGTTATGCAGGATGCTGCGACAGGGGTATTTAAAAAATATTAATAGTTACATTTTTAGTTAAAAATGCATGCCATATGCTATTAGTTTTTAAAAAAATTGTTCCATTGTAATTCAATACTGTGGGAAAGTCGTCTTTACAAATAGTATTTATTTTTTACGGAATTTAAAAATATTAGGTATGTGCAAAAGTTCTACCCGTTTTCTATAAAGTGAATTCAAAGTTAACAAAAAATTATTTAAGTAACAATAGGTGACTCCGTATTGCGCAGTAATGTTTTTTATGATGTAAGCTACCAACATCTAATGCATACGTGATTGCAAGTTATTTATCATTCGAACACCATACAGTCAGCATGTCACTCAGTACTGGGCACATGAAACATTGTTTATTATATGAATTTGACAAAGGCAGTAGTGCAGTCGAAGCTTGTCGAAATATTTGCCAAGTTTACGGTAAGGACACTATAGACGATAGCCCATGTCGTCGTTGGTATAGAAAATTCAGAGACGGAGATAAAAGCTGTAAAGATAAACTACGTTCTGGGCGCCCGACAGAATTTTCTGATGAGGGTTTCCATGGTATATTAAATGATCAAAGATTTACCGTTGAAGAATTATATCAGAAAAGTTTTCTATGGATAGAACGACAATAGAAAGACGGATACATGCCCTTGGGTTTATTACGAAATTGGAGAAATGGGTGCCACATGAATTGTCGGAACGAAATCGAACAAATAGGATAAATATCTGTGTTTCTTTGCTTGCACGACAGAGAAACGAATCTTTTTTGGACAGATTACTGACAAGTGAAGAAAAATGGGTGAGTTATAAAAACGTAAAATGTCGTAATCTTGTATCCAAGGTCGGAGAACCGAGTTCATCAATTGCAAGACCAGATTTACACACACAAAAAATTTTTTAAGTGTATGGTGGGATGTCAGAGGAATAATTCACTGCGAGTTACTTCCATCTAATCAAACCATCAATGCTGAAGTGTACTGTTCGCAGTTAGAAAGATTAAGAGAAAAACTGAAAATTAAGCGACCAGCCTTAGTCAACCGTAAAGGTGTTATCTACCACCATGATAAAGCCAGACCTCATACAGCATTATCTACTCAAAGAAAATTACTAAGTTTTGGATAGGAAGTCTTACCTCACCCTGCATATTCTCCCGATTTCGCCCCAACGAACTACCATCTTTTTCGTTCCTTACGAAACAGTTTTGCACAGAAAAACTTGACTGATTTCGAACATGTGCGGTCAATATTACAAGAATTTTTTTGTTACTAGAAAAATGGCAAAATGTAATAGATAATAATGGTGATTATGTAGACTAATAAAAGTATTTTTTCTCTGCAAATTATTTATTTATTTATAACCTGTAAAAACGAGTAGAACTTTTGCACATACCTAATATATAAAATAATAATGATACGCTACAGCGACAATATTTAAAACGGTATTTACTTTAAAAATATGCCTAATAGAATATTTTTCTTGTACCTTTTTTTTCATCCTATATAATAAATATCATTAAGATATTTCGGTCTGAATTTTAATAAGTATTTAAAAATCATCTGTCACCAAGTACCACAAATTCATTGTTCAATACAGTTACTCAAATTGAAAATCTTCGAAACCTAAATATACTAATGGGATATTTTTCTTTTCACTAATTTTCTTTTTCGTTATTCGCTGTATCATAGCAGCGCCCGCTCTAGCGTTTAGGCCGCCCCGGACAAAAAGAAAAAATTTCTAGAGCGAACCCTGATCATAGATATACCCTGATCGTACATATCTTTACAGTTATTCTGGAAAGAATATCAGGATTTTCGTTTGAAATTTTCATAAGAATCTCGTTTTGAATGTATATAAAATTTTATAAAAATTCTACAAGTAAGAACAGAGACGAATTTGATGGGTTTGGATGTGACAAAATTTAAGGAAATTTTTTTGACGTTATCCTAATCAAAAATGAGCCCTTATGTGTTCAACTCTTTGTTTAAATATATTTTTTAGTATAGATGATGCTTTTTGTACACCCTGTATTTTTAATTTTTTACAATTAATAGAAATAATCCAATTTTGAAAGAAATACTTTGTTCGTTACTTGAATAATGCTTATATTTGTAAATTACTACTAATTCTTGGAAGACAATCGAATCATATTACAAAATGTAAAACTTAACACTTCTATAAATTTTTTTTTAGAGAATCTACATTTACATGTATATGGGCATTTTCACGTCAATTCGACCAGTCTTAAAAGTAAAGTTCTCGGATTTTTTTCATATTCACTCTAATTTATCTACCAGTGGAGCTATGTCCAATTTTGATATTCATTTCTCAAAATTATTATCTAGGCTCGAGATATTTTGCTTCGAAAATGGCGGTAATTATCACGTTTTTTTGTATCTCTTTTATAAAAAATTCTATATTTTCCAAACGAAAGATTTGAATTGGATGATGTTTTGTGGGTAAATTCATGAAACTTCATAGTACATTGCAACATAATAAAACTTGTTCTATATTGTACGGTTTTGTATATCTATGTACTCAAATTAGGTCAAATTTGGACAGCCCTGGCCAAAATCTCTAATGACTTAAATAGATGATTTTGGGTTCATTGTGTTCAGAATTTTATGCTCTTTCAAATTTTGCAAAGAAACTAATGGACTTTTACTGGTATCAATGTAAAAATTAAGAAAAACAAAAACTATGTGTAGTTATAGAGGGTTCATATACTACATATAACATTATACAGTAAATATTTAACCAAAATAGTGTAACTAAATTACACATAGAGAAAAAGAAAATTGCTACCTACATTTTTATAAGTGTAAATGGTAAAGAGGCTTATATTAAACATAAAAAAAATAAATGCGTGAGCAGGGGCGGTGGAGGGTTAATTTGGGGGGTCCCAAAAGACTAAAAAATTGTAATATTGCAATTTCCGGCGAAAGTCGAAGTCAAAGAAAAAATTATCCTTTACAAAAGTTGTAGATCATGCAAAAATCTACAACTTTTGTAAAGAACACTTTTTAACATAACCTCAAAATTTCGGAGAAAAATGCGAATTTTGTTGTTTTTTTTCTTTATTTCTTTTTATATTTCTCATTTCAACAAAAATAATTTAATTTCTACGGAACTTGGTGAAAGTATGCCTTTCTGGATCTTAAATAACCACAAGTTTTTCTGGATAAAAAAATTCAGAAGATTCCGTGATATTGATTTTTTTCAGTCCGGAAAACTTTTTTTCCAGAAAAGATTCTACTGAAAAAAAATTTTGTTCTTAAATACAACTACTAATTTTGTTTATTTTACCAAAAAGTACTTGTCAAACCGAAAAAAATGAGCACTAGCAGAACTCAGTATGATATTTTTTTTTAAGTAGAATCTTTCCATGAAAAAAAAATTTTCCGAACTGAAAAAAATCAATATCACGAAAACTTCTAAATTTTTTTACTCAGAAAAACTTGTGGTTATTTAAGATCCAGAAAGGCATAATTTCACCAAGTTTCTTAAAGATTAAATTATTTTTGTGGAAATGAGAAATATAAAACGAAATAAACAAAAAAAAACAACAAAATTCGCATTTTTCTCCGAAACTTTGAGGTTATGTTAAAAAGTGACCTTTACAAAAGTTGTAGATTTTTGCATGATCTATAACTTTTGTAAAGGATAATTTTTTCTTTGACTTCGACTTTCGCCGGAAATTGCAATATTACAATTTTTCAGTCTTTTGGGACCCCCCAAATTAACCCTCCACCGCCCCTGCTCAAACATTTATTTTTTTTACGTTTAATATAAGCCTCTTTACCATTTACACTTATAAAAGTGTAGGTAGCAATTTTCTTTTTCTCTATGTGTAATTTAGTTAGACTATTTTGGTTAAATATTTACTGTATAATGTTATATGTAGTATATGAACCCTCTATAACTACACATAGTTTTTGTTTTTCTTAATTTTTACATTGATACCAGTAAAAGTCCATTAGTTTCTTTGCAAAATTTGAAAGAGCATAAAATTCTGAACACAATGAACCCAAAATTATCTATTTAAATCATTAGAGATTTTGGCCAGGGCTGTCCAAATTTGACCTAATTTGAGTGCATAGATATACAAAACCGTACAATATAGAACAACTTTTATTATGTTGCAATGTACTATGGAGTTTCATGAATTTACCCACAAAAAATCATCCAATTCAAATCTCTCGTTTGGAAAATATAGAATTTTTTATAAAAGAGATGCAAAAAAACGTGATAATTACCGCCATTTTCGAAGCAAAATATCTCGAGCCTAGATAATAATTTTGAGAAATGAATATCAAAATTGGACATAGCTCTACTGGTAGATAAATTATAGTGAATATGAAAGAAATCTGAGAACTTTACTTTTAAGACTGGTCGAATTGACGTGAAAATGCCCATATGTTAATTATGTTAACAGTGGTTATGTTTCTCTTACGTTTGCATTCCATTACTAGTAGTCACCTAATTTTACTTTATTTTAAATCGAAGTGCATTTAATTAAAACAAATAAATAATTAAAAACTATTCCGATTTTAAAATAAAGAAAAATCCACTAAAAAAAATTGCATGTACTTTTAATTAAAAGCTTCGTGTTAAATATTTCTATAGCTTGAAGAACAACAAATGTCTTGTGGGCTTTGGAAATCTGTAAAATTACTGCATGAAATCACCTCCACCGTTGATAATTGTAAATTCACCTTACCTGAACCGTCTCCTAGTGATCCTTTGTTGACGCCGACCAATTTCGAAAAAGTCAAATTACCAAAACATAAACGTGAAATTGGTCAAATTGTTCAATCCATTGTATTGTCAAGTGATCGGTTTTATTTCCCCCGAAAACATTGTCGTCGGGAGTTTACGTTGAATGGTGTACGTATTTATTATCCGTTAGATAGTGTTTATCTTGAAAATGATCAAATTCGCGGTCGTGTCAAATCATTTTTATGGGACGATTGGAAACCAAGAGTGTCCAGTAATAATAATACCGATTATGTCCAGACAGAAAATGAGGAAAATTTAACAGATATTATTATTTTAAATGAAAAACTGAAAAATTTAAATAACGATCTATTAAAATATAGAGAAATTGAACCGAAATTTAAACGTGATAAACCGTTGGATATAAAAACTGTTTGTGAAAATTTGATTTTAGCAGAGAAATATTTTTATTTTGCACCAACTTGTAATAATAATTTAAGTCAAAATAGTACAAATTTTTCCTCTTTAAAAACTTTAGACAGTACTAATGGATTGATTTTAGAAGCGGAAGAATATTTTAAAAAATACAATGGCTGTGATGATAATTTTATTCCCTATTCCCATCATGTTCCCTATGTTTCCGTAAATGGACCTTTTGTGCAAACAGTAAGTAACTTAAAGTTATTTTGTGATTCTTAAAAAATAACAATTTGAGCTTTCAAACACACTTGAGTATTTCTAACAGAGCTTTAATACATTTTCAAGTTCACTAATTTTATTTATGTGTATATTTTTTGTATATCATCATACTAAATCAATCTTTTAGGGTTCTGTAGTTAAAATCTCAGAATTCTTATGATTTCAGAATGTCCATTCATAGTTTTTATATGGACATGAAATTTTGTGAAATATTCTTTTTAAGGAACTTCTCATAAGAAGGAATGAAATTTTTTTCATGTACTCTATCTTGTAGGGCAGCGGTTCTCAATCTGTAGTACGCAGCGGACCTCTTAGGGGTACATGAAAATAGTACTTTTAATGGCAAATGGCTCAAAACCATAAGGTTTTTTAATTAAAACATACAAAATTATAATTATGGTTCAAAAGAGAAAATGAAAGAAAAAAGAATTACCAGACTTACTTCAGACACATTCCGAGAATTAAGTATCTTAAAATTTTTTTAATTGTAGACCGTTTAGAGCAGTGGTTTTCAAACTTTTTCGTTTGCAACCCCCTTTTACATTTAAAAACTTTGGAAGACCCCCCTGAAATATGTAGGAAATGTGTATAAATGTCTAGAAAATGGGTACGTGATTTGTAATTAATTGTTTCTGCGACCCCCCGAAATATTTTTGTGAATCCTACTTTGAGAATCACTGATTTAGAGGACTCTGGAACTTGAAATGTCAAAATTCTGATTTTAGAGGAAGAAAACTTTTTACCTCACAAAAGTGCTTGCAAATGTGCTTCCGCTACCTTGGTAGACTTAAAAGTAGTTGATTGGCATAAATGACCCTAAACGCCATTAAAAAGTTTAACAATTAAAAAGATAATGAACTGATAAATCGGAAAGTTGACTTTTTATTTGAATATTTTGACATTACTGTCATTACTATCACCATTACTGCTAAATTCAGTAATTGCTGCTAACAAATACCATATCGTTTCACCGTTGTAAAAAGACAGTTTCATTGGCATTGCAATTCAAAAATTAATTCAAAATAATTATAACTAAAATAAATGGTTTTCTATTTTAGTTCGAATTACGCGAATTAAAACGACGACAAGAACAACGAGAAGCCGAGGAACGCGCACGACAAGAAGCCGAAGAAGCTGCACGACAAGCAGCATTGAAAGCTGCATCACCGAGTCCCGAACCAGCAGACACCACTGATCAAGCGGCGGCTGGAGCACAAGCAGTGGAAGAAGAAGGTCAAGGTAAGTACCTGGGATTTTATTCTCTTGTAAATATTATGTCGTAGCTCGAAAATATTATAAAATATTAATAAAAAATTTTAAAAATAATAAACGGAAATTATGGGAACAATAAATTGTGGAAACATGTGTTTGGAAATGAATGTGTGGGTTTATCATATAAGTATTATCCATTTCATTTCATTGTATACACACGATTTTCATTAAATATAATTGATTCTTGACATCATTGTTGCAAAATTGGATTTTTATAATACTGACAAAGAAAAATAATTATATAGAAAATGATTATTTATAATTGATTACCTACTTTTTTAAAATTTAAATTTGTACGAAAATTGAAAAAAATTAATTTTTTGCATCGGAAAGTTTATCAATAAGTCGAGTCCATAAGGTACTACGTACGCTATCTAGCGGTAAAAAATAAAACAATCCAAAATAGATTATATTTGTTGCCAGCTGTCGAAAACAAACTTCCTTTTTTTGACAAAATTTTGTTTTAAATACTCCAGTAATTTCTTCCATAAAAATAAAATTAAAGACTGATTTTAATTAATTTTAAATTTAAATACAATACCGCATTGAACATATTGTGCACATCAGGTTGGTCCAATCGATAAAAATTTTGATTCTTGGTTTAAAATTGCCAATGTTTCATAAACAGTAGCGTTTTCATTGAAAGATTTCGGAACTGATCAGAACGTTTTAATTATTAAATAATGATTAAAAATGTTATTTACTGAAAATTGTTGTTATTAATTTCCCATTGGAAGTTATTGTAATGGGTACGATTTTACGAATCGCTAATTTGGAGATATCTCCACGTTTCAAGGTCACTAGAATCCGAATCCATCGTTTTCAGCGTGATGTCTGTGTGTGCGTTCGTTAGTTCGTTCGTTCGTGAATTTTTTTTCGTTTCGCATATCTCGAGTACAAGTGATGATATTAACTCCGGACTAATTTCATTAGATGCGTAAATAAAAAATGAAGACCGAATACAGTTTTCAGCAAATTCAGATTAGCGGTTTGTTTTTTGTGATAAAAAAACGGAATTAACTTTATTAACATAACATAGATTATATGGATTTTTTACCATGTCTTTATTATATAATGGCTTAAAAACCTAACTGATGTTTAAAACGCCAGTAAGTAATTATAAAATTAAAAAAAGAAAAAAAAAAGAAAAACGAAATAAGAAACTTTTTACGAAATATTGTTTGTTTCGCATGTCTTGAGAACAAATGATGATATAATTTGTTTGATAAGGGTTCCCACCCTTAGGTACATAGGGCGAAGCTCCCGGTATGGTGCAAGGGGCAAAGCCTCTATCAGGGACCCAGGGGAGGAGCTCTTCTGAAAAGATAAAATAATTATTTATGTACAGTAGTCTGTCTTTAAGGACACCCAATGGGAAGTTGACAGTGTGGGTAGACCTGTCCCCCCAAATTTTTTAACTATTATTTACAGTGGTTTGAAAATTTTAATATTGATTTTCTCAAAAGCTTATGCATCGCAGAAAAAAATTCTGCTAAGATTTGTTATTCAGTTTTTCATGACCTATTACCAGTGTGTTTTTGACAAAAAAATCACGTTGTATACAACATATAGCACTTGCATTAATTCTAAAGTTAAATTAAAATTAAAAAATCACTCGAAGCAAGTAATGAACTTCTATAAAATGTCATTTGTCAGTATTATAAAAAACTTACTATTGAATTTGGGTGCATAAATATGGTACATTTGGACCCATTTACATACCATTCATCACGCACAGTGAGTAAATGAAACTAAATTAAATCGATAAACAATCACTGCATTATGCATAAAAATGCAAAATGAAAGCTTGCTTCTTTTCAATTACTGCAAATATTTACTTACATATAATGAACAATATTAATTTAATACTAAATAAAATTAAAAAAAAAAAAAGAATAGCACGTAATCGCATAAGATATCTGAACTTACAGGTATCTTTCGTGATTTCAATTATACTTAATCTGTGTAACAATATAATCTATCCTTTATTATCGCACGCTGCGTACAAAAGTGGCGGGTCGCAAGGCATCTACGAAGCTTGCGTCACCAGCCCCTGAAGGTAAGGTTTCTAGGTTGCAGCTAAAAATATTGTACACAATTATTATACATATTTATACTTATTTTGTGTATAATTTAATAAAATGTGAATCCTTTTTAGAAACGTATATTTTATTTCCTGCTTTATTTCTCTTTACTTGAAACATTTTATACTTAGTAATGGTGATGGTACCTGCTTTGAAACAACACTGTATATAAAGATGCAATTCTCCTAAATATTTCTTCGTAATAAAGAATATAAATAACGTTTACATTATTGCCCCTTTTTTTATTACACTCTGTCATGAATATTTAATATTTTCAAGATAAATAAATGAATGGAAATGAATTTTTGAAAATATTAAAATTACTATTTCTCTCTTACACTATATCCTCTCTTACACTTTTTGTAAATGTTACATACACACTTTATTTCCTAAGACATCGAAACTAATTCTCTTGTAGCCGCTGTAAACAACTTTTCCCTTTAAGATCTGAAGGTTGAAGGTACACTCTTTTTTCTTTTTTTTAATAAACTTGTACATAAAAGAAATAAAAATCAAATTTTTTATCTATAGGGACCGAGCTTGGCTACATTATTGTCATCTGGTGTCAGATTGAAGTACTAGTGAGTCTATTTGTATAGTTATATCTTGACTATTGAAGTCATATACAAATATTATGTATGGACATATAGTATACCAATGTATAAATGAAACCTCAAAATACGCTTAAGATACGACCAATTGCTACTTTGTAATCAGTGCAGTAACCGTAGTATCTGTAGTAACAGTTTTAGTGCCTTTTCAAATAATTATTATCAAATAATTTGTATGGGTATGTGTACAAACTATGTCTTGCAGTAATAATTGTGGTCCTGTTTACTGAATAATAATCAGCACATTCTGTTCCTCATATCACATCCCGTTAGATGCTTCAGTGAAATACCCAACAAACTGGCTTTAAACGCCATCTGTTCTACTATAATATAATAGTATTCATTAGTATATGATTGTAGTTTATTTTATTTTTGCAAATGACAAATAGTACCATAGTATGGACCAAATCAACTAAAAATGGCCTGATGTTAACAAATGAAGCAAAATTAGAAACAACCTTAAGTTACTATAGTTACTGTAATATAAAAATAACAAAAAAGAGACAGAAAACTAGGTCGTGTGATTTTGTTGCATTTATTTGATGACATCGAACCATTTTTAGTTGATATGATCTATAAGACTCATACACAATATATGTATATATCAAGGCGCCACTATTAGTGCCAGTGCTGCCATGTATAGTTCAGTCTCGGTTCCTATAATTTTAATAATGAGTAAAAGTTTAAAAGGAAAATAGAAATCCATAAAGAATCCAAAAATTTCCGTATAATACAACATGCTCGGGTTAGTAATATTTAACAAAATAAATAAAAAATAAAAAATAGAAAAGATAGTTCAATCTGTTTATTAATAAAAGGTCTAAATCAATATAAATTTTCATAAAAGGCATATTGTTTTTAATTAGCTTTTTATTTAGAATAATTATTATTAAGTTTTATTAGGCCATTATTGAATATTGGCGACGCAAAGAATACGCGAGCGCCTCTGGTTTTTTAAATTAGAAGCTATATCAAGTAAAAATTTTTGTATACGTTTAATTGTCGATAGAAATATGTATTATACAAATTCCATATTATGTGCAGATTACTAGATTTTATATCACCCACTAAACGTATATGTATATTTTTACTTGATACTAGTTCTAATTTTAGCACCGGAGGCGGGAGTGAGTATATTTGTACCCCCAATACAATTGGTGTTGTCATGGTATACTAATGTTTACGTGTCATTTTTTATATGTAAACGGTTATTGTGTTTTCCATCAGAAATAAAATGGTTGAGTAGAATACATTATATACCCCTTTCGCAGCAACCGCATATAACATAGCGAATTTCCAAAGATTTGACACTGATGAATCTCATATAAATACCCTTTATCCATCTGAAATAGTTTAGCTCTCTTAACAGTGAAAATATTTTCAAAACCGGTTGAACAGTGAATTTTAGATGCTTTTGAGATTAAAATCGATTGGGTAGTTTATTTTTGGTGCTTTTGGACCTCAGGATCCTGACGGACCTCATATAATATAACCTGTATCCATCTAAATTCTAAAATAGTTTAGCTCTCTAACAGTGAATAAATTTTCAAAATCGGTAATGACGAATAATTAAAAAGTTAGTTAATTTTTATTTTGAAAAATGAAACAGATATTGTTATTGTAATGACAAAAACGAAGAAGGAAGCATTTATTATTCAGCAAATTTCTTAATTTTTCTCAAAAACTAGTTCACCTAAGACAATGGTTCAAAAACTTTTGTAACTTTTTACGCTATGGTGTAAAAAAAAAAAAAAAAATAAATAAATAAAAATAAAAAAATAAAAATATTCAAATAAATTGTTTGAAACATGTTTTAAAAATTTGTAAACTGGCCGGTTGTCTGTATTTGAAAATCAACGAAATTTGTATTGAGATAAAGATTACTCAATTTGGAATAGTGTTAGAGTGTAATTTAACTTCTCCTTGAAGTACATGTCCATATTAAAATTAACATATTTGACATGAATTAAGTGATTCTGGCATGTAAGGATTTATTCGACTTGTCTTCACTCCCGGAGTGTTCCTGGTTTTGAATTCACAGCTCTGATTCCGCAGAGCAGCATGAGTAACAAAAATTATACGGAAATTGTTTCCAATCTATCAAAAAATAATTTTTCATCATTACTTTTTTTTTAAATATACATAAATTTTTACTCATTAAGAACTATTCGGACAGACATGACTGACCATGGGCTTAGTCGTGTTGGCTATAAACTTAAGTAAAACCGAATTAAAACACGTTCTCCAAATGTTAAGTCTACTGCAGTATAATTACTTTATAGTTTAAAGCTGAGCGTCCACTAGGTCGGAAACGCGGCGCAGTGCGGTTGTTACATCAATAAGATCTCCGGGGCGGTACCGCGCCGCTCTGTCGACCTAGTGGACGAATCTGCATTTATTCATAGGTATTTATCTACGAGAGCGGAACTGCGCTGCACCGCGTTTCCGAACTAGTGGACGCTCAACTTTACGATCAGTATGACTAAGCCCACGATCGATCTTGGCTACCGTAATAAAATCTTTTACTTTAACAATTCTCACTGTATGTAATTAAAATTCTACTATAAATGCAAGGTAAGAAAATATTTCATTTTTAAAATTCACAATTTGCATGCGCTTCTGTATATATCATTTGTCATACATTTCAAATTTTGTTATGTGTCTCAAGTGTGTTTGTTAAAAGTATATTTTTTTTTTTTTTTTTGTTATTCGTAGAAATATTAGTTCCTCCGCTATCTAAGTGTTTAGTGTTTACTTAGGTAAACGGTACTTAATTGAATTTTGACAATGGGGAATTTGACTAATTTTGGGAAACTTTTAAAATACGCATATTTATGTATTATGCATGTATATAATTTTAATTTTTAAAAATAATGCCGAAAATCGTTACAAAAAGGTAATTTAATATTTGTTCTCAAAATTTGCGCGAAAACGTTCATTAGCTTCAATTGCGTCACATTCTCTAGCTAGCAACAAGTGTCACGTAACTAAGAAAAAAAAACTGTTTATTTTTCTTATAATTAAGAAAAAAAATTGTTGATTTTTAAAAAAATTAATTGAATTCAAAGTAATTTCCATAGTTATGTTTGCTAACCGGAATTTACGTAGCGACTCTAGTGGCGACAGTGTTGAAATATAAGAGAAAGTAACGTCACAGCCCATTTCTCCTGACGTAATTTATAGCTGAAAAATATTAATATTTTTAAAATTAAATAATGAGAGTTAGGATAAATTAACATAATAAATTGCTGTCTTTTATTATCAATTTTCATTAAAATTTGTTTTTATTGTTTTTCTTTGATACTGTCAAATACCCCATTTTTAATTTTACTATTATTTTCTTTTTTTCAAAATATATGCATGAATTTTTAATAGAATCGTTATAGATAGAAAAAACGGAATAATTTTTTATATTGGCGATATAAAAATTGTCACTTGTATTTCTGGTGGTCTAGTTAGAAGCTGTTTCAGACAAAAGATATATGTATACGTCTAATTGTGGATACAAATTTAGTTACGCGAACTTAATTTATATAAAAGATCGCCAAATAAACGTATGTGTTCTACCGAATATAGCTTCTAATTTCATCACCTTTTGTTACATCGTAAAAACGATTTGAGTCATTTTTAGATTGACAAAATCAGATTTAAATAAAGCTGTCGAAGTTAGTTTCCCGATTATTACGTCAAAAATAACTTTAGTAAAAATAACAGACTTCAAATTATTCAATATTCAATTGGCAACACAAAGATTATCATTCGCGCTTCTAATGGTGAAATTCGAAGTCATCTTTAGATGCACTTTTACATATTCGTTGGATATTCTTGAAAGTGTGCCTACAAAAATTGTATAATCAAATTTATATTAAATGAAAGTGACTCATAACAAAAATAAAATTTTGTCATATATAAAAGTTATTATAATTTCTACTATCCTTTTTCAATATATTAGATAGTAGATCTTGTGATAGATAGCTATATTACGAGCTTGTCTGATACATAAATTTATGTCATGAATCATTTTCAGTTCATATAATTCGAGTATAATACACTTTGTTATACACAAGATGGTTTAAAAAATATATAACTGGCTCGGAATTAAAGTATCCTAATTGTTGCAAATTGAATAGTCAAACAATCGAAATTTATCGAGTTAAAATACCGCGTGACACCAAAACTTGACAGGAAAATATTCACGAAATGCTCACAATAATAATTATTATCGAATGCGAGTATTGTTAATTTTTGCAAATTGTGAACTTTTCAATTGTGAATATTCATTACAGTCCTACTGGTAACTACCAAACACATCTGTTCCTTATGTTTCGGTTAATTTTTTCCAGAATTTGTTCAAAAAAAATAATCCTCCTTTTAAACATAATATAACGATTCTGTAAAAAAAGCATGGTTTAATTATATTATAAATTAGTTGATAACAAAAGCACCGTATATTTTTTTTGTATTTTATAATTGAAATCTGCACCGATAATTTTAATAAAAAATGCTTGTTGTATTGAATGATTCTGTTTATGGTATATCAGTGCATGGAGCAACAGTTTCACGTGATGTCTCCTCTCGACCCCAATCCTTGGGGCAACAACTTACTTCTCCTACATCGTCGCAATCAAAAACATTACCGTCGACCCCTAGTAAGTATTTACGAGAAAAAACATTTTTTTTCTTGAAAATTGACAATTTTCATTTAAAAACCGTAAATAATGAAGGAAAAAGTACTAAAGAAACATAATTATAAAAAAATTAAAGATTTTGTTAAAAGAAATTTTGAACAAAATAAAATTCTTAGCATGTAATTGCATGAAAATTCAGCTGCTTTTCTTTAACTGTCTTCAGTTATTATTAACTTCCTAAATTCGTACATTGTTTTATATTTTGTCTAAACTGTTTTAAATTTTTGTGCTATTTGTTGTCTCTTATCTTTCATAAATTAAAATTGAACCAAAGAACTCTATTAAAGTTATTAAAACCTAATTAAAATCAGAAGCTGATATAGTAATTCCCTATCAGTTTTGGCATGATTTTACTTCTCAAAATATTATAATTTCGAATTATGTAATTATCTTATTCTAATTAACTGTTATTAAGAATTTAATCTTTTAAAGAGTTTACAAAATATTTTAAAATTGTATTTTGTAGTAAATTCTGCTTTATAAGCCACTTGCAGGTGATTAGAGTCCACTTTAAATCAGATTTATTTTGTTATTTACTATTCAAGTGAAGTAAACGAGGTGCAAGACAGCTTTAAAATAATAATTATGAAGTATATTATTGTTCCCTGTAATTTAGACGTCAGTATCATTTTTTTTTTAAAATCTTTATTTTGAGCGAGCTTTGTTCGAATACTGTGTCTACATATTAATGTCCGTTTAGTTAATTAGATCAGTTATATTAATGCGGTAAGTAAAACGCATAAGTAGTTGAATAGAGGTATCTATCACGTTATTACACATATGGGTAATTCCATGGTCACTTACATTACAATTTGATTTAAAATTGGGATTAAAGTCTTTTGAATTTTCGTATTTAATGAGTAAATCCACTAAAATTTAGTCAAATTAAATCGAATACGATTTGAACTTTTAAACAAAGGAAATCAAACAACAAAAAATGTATATAAATTTTTTTTATACAAGATAAAGTAGGTGGTCACTTACATTACTCAAAAAGGAACATAATTTTTCATCTTGTAGACAATGAGAATTTTCTATTCTGTTTTGATGACAAACAGCTTCATTTAAGTAAATTTAAACAAATAATGTTTCGATAAATTATTTTAATAATAAATTTCATAAAATATTATATATTTTTGATAAAAATGTAACTTTTAATCGGTCACTTACATTACACCTCTTTGGTCACTTACATTACAGTCACTTTAAAACAAGTTTTATTAAAAAGTAAGTAGTTTATTAGTTTGATTTTTTGGAAAATATGATAGATAACAAAGATAAAAGTTTATTTTTAGTAATTAAAAAAACGTCTCTCGATTTTTATAGCCTCCATTACTCGAATTCGTAGCTTAACAAAAAATCAAAATAATACTCAAAACGAGAATAGCAATTATTTCAGCAGAAAGAAAGAGGTAAATTTAGCTGTATTTTAATATTCATTTGAAAAAAATCACAAGTTACAGTATTTTTTTTTTTTATTAAGTAATAAATTTTTAAGCTAAATTTACAAAATAAAAACAATTAAAGGTAAAAAATAAAACAAACGTTGTATATCAGTAATTTAGTCTTTTGAGTTTCAAGTAGGCATGATTTTGATTAATTATTTTCATTTCTTAATTTTTACTAAAATTCCATCATTTCATGGAATTGCCCATATCTATTTTTCTGTCCTATTTATAGCTTACCACTTACCGCTTTGGTGAGAACAGCGTATTAGATGCAATAACAAAAATTTCGCCTTCGATTACTCACGTAAAATAACATTTAACTCTTTAAATGATTAAGACGAGTTAACTCGTCCTGCAGTATGGCAGCTCAAAATGCTGTCATTGTATATATGCACTGGTATAGGTGCCGCCATCTGTGACAATACGGCATAATTCTAAATAATGTTCAATTTAATCAACATAGTTTAGTATAATTTATTTTTTGTAAATTCCTAGGGTTCATTTTTTTAATGTTGGGATCTTCTATTTTTTTTATTTTTCTTTTTTTGTAACCTTATCTATTGCACTTATCGCTGGCAGTAAAAAGTCCGGTATTTTGAGACAAAAAATGTTTTCCATATGGTTTGTTTAAAAGGGTTAACTTGTATTTAATAGCTTTAATCGTTTATTTAATGGAGCGCTATTATCAGTTTTCCAATTTTTTCGCATAAATATATGTAATTTAACTCACACTATTAAAGGAATATTAAAGATAACTAATTACCTGTATTAAAACGCATTTAACAAAAAAAAAAAATTTTTATTCCCGGATTGACATTGCCAAAATGTATTACACCACTGACCAAAAAGATGGCGCAAGCATGCCATTCCATTAATGAGTTCCTATTAATGTGACGAATTTGTTTGTTTGTCTGTCTTGAATTTTCGTTTAATTTGTATTTCTGAACTAAGGTTTTAACAAACAGTCGCATATGCAATAGCAATTTCTCAACATTCACATTCAGCTTTATGATTTTCGTTGCGGTTTTAATATAAGGTTTCAAAATCTATATCTTTCTGATAATTCTTACCACATTTTTTATACCCGTGAACTTTAAAATTCTTAAACCGAATAATTTATTTAACTTGAATAGAGTTCTCATTGATAACAGACTTCGTTAATACCATTGCATGATTGATCCTTTGATTTCAAAATTAAATGCATGTGTGCTTTAAAACTTTCAAAACGAACATGGTCTTTACATCTCGGTGACTAAAGCAGCGCACGATTCCTAATGTTTAATTAATTAAGTAAGTAACCATTGCAAATCTCAGCAAATATATCAGAAATGTAATTATATTTATTATTTCGGTTATTTTCGCGGTCATATCTTAAAACATTTTGATTATATTTTTGATATATTTGCTATATTTAAAAATAATTGTGTTGTGAAGCTACTCGTTCAGCTGAAAAAGAATCCAGAAAAAAGGAAAGGTCACGGAGTAAATCACCATTCCGAAGTTTCCGTTGGAAGAAAAGTCCAAAAAGTCCCGGTTCTCAGTCCGGTGCGGTTAGTGATGATGAAGGTAAAATTTGTAAATCTTATTCTGATTTAAAATTGAAATTTAAATATGTTAAAAATTAAAACATTTCGAATTACGAAGAAGTTATTATTAATACGTTGACGGTCATTAAGCATAATGACCTATATACTATTATAAAACTAATACACCAATATATATATATATATATATATATATATATATATATATATATATATATATATATATATATATACATATATATATATATATATACATATATATATATATATATATATATATATATATATATATATATATATATATATATATATATATATATATAATTTGTTTATTTTGTTTGGAATATGAATACCATATTTCTTTCTCTGTTTTGCACATTTTTTATATTCTGCGAAACAGAGAAGGAAATATAGTGTTCATATTCCAAACAAAATAAACAAACTATACAAACGTAGCTCGTTCTCTGTCTAACAAGGAGATGCACCCAGAGTGAAATTCGGGATTTTTATGAAACTTCGCTGGTGTGTAGAATAGGGAAAAATAAGGGATCCATATTTTTTTTTATCGGCCATCTTCCACATTTACGGGGTGAAACCACCCCCTAAAGTTGGAGGTTTAAATCGTATTTCTTAAGATATCTCGAAAACTATAAGAGATGGAGGAAAACTTTAAATTGACGAAATGTTACTCTTTGAAAGACCTATGCACCTTTATAGGTCAAACCAGGGCCTGATTCATAAGAGGGGCTGGAGGGGTGAAAATTGGGGTAAATTTTCTTGCACAGCTTGAATGGTTCAGTGTATCAAATTTTTACCATCATAAATAAAAAGAGCACCAAGAACTAGGGGATACATGTTTTTGCGTTTTTCCGAAATATGTGTGGTACCCAAGCCACATAAGGAAGAAAAAAATAGGGTAGATTATATTGCATTATTACTGATTGCAAATACGTTCTATATTTGTTTATTTTTATTTTTATTTTCATCATGAAAATGTAAATTTTTACTTTCCAATAATGATTCATGTATATTTCAGAACTTACTTAATTGGTAATTTAGCCATGCGTATATTTGGTTACTCATATTCGATGTTTTTTATAACTATTTCTACCAAGGTTCTCTGGTCTGCAAGTATTAATGAATGTTCAACAAGAAGCAATAATCTTCCGTTCAACAACTTCCTTTATCTTCTTACAAATTCGTTTTTAACCAACTAAACACGGTTTATTTCTTTCTCAATATTGAAACTATTTTTGTTATTATTTTTGTATGTTTTATAGGTGTCAACCCCATTTCCCAAATCGCAAAATTTATTACAAAGTACCTGAAGAATGAACGTAAAAGATTATTGCTTCTTGTCGAGCATTCATTAACACAAGCACACCAGAAAACTTGAACTTTCACAGAAATAGGTATAAAAAATATCGAATATGAGTAACCATATGTACACATGGCTAAATTACCAATTAAGTTAGTACTGAAAAATATATGAGTCATTATCGGAAAGTAAAAATTTACATATTCAAGATGAAAATCAACATAAAAATTAAAAAAAAAAAACGCCGTTAGCAGCGGGGCCCCATCACGGAAGTCGAATTTTTCCCTTTATCTTCGGTATTGAATGTCTACAAGCGATTTGTCATTTTGGTGGTTTCAAAACTGATGATGAGTGTCCGGCTGATCGGGGCTTTAAAAAAAGGTTTTAAGTTTTTAGGGGCTGAATCTCAGTAAATTTCAATTTGGTGCCGATAGCAGTTAGCAGGAAAAAAGCCAACACAATTCGTACGAGGGTATTCCTATCCATGCTTATCCGCCAATTGCCTTTGTGTTTTATTTTTAAATATTAAAATAAAAAAGGACCTTAAATAGTAAACTGGAAGACCTTTATGAAGGTATTTTTTCTTTCCAAAAAAATCCAAAATTTCTATTTTATAAATAAAAATTCAAAATTCCTACTTTATAAATAAACATTAACTTTAATAACATTTTTAAATTACTTAATGTTTGTGTATTGCATTTGTTGTAAAGGGGAACATATTAAAACCCCCAAAAAGCACAACCTAGGTACGAACTTTATCATCACACCAAATTTCAACCCTCTACGTTAATTCTAGGGGGCTGTGGGCGTGTTAGATCTAGTCAAAATCCTTTTTTCCCCCTCTACTCCCAAATCATCCTAGGAAGCTGAATTTTAGACATGTTGTAGATAATCGACCGAAACATTATTTCCAACCGGTTTGGAAAAGTTTTGTTTTGTTGCCCCCACCACCCCCCTAAAGGTTGGGTCGAATCCAAAATTTGTCCAGAATTTGACCCCACTTTGGTAGTATGAGGTGCATCGGAAATGAGCCCCACTTACCAAATTTCAGCTCTTAACTTCCATAGGGGGGCCCTACACATGTCAAAAGGTAGCGGGAATATATATATAAATAGCACCCTAAAGATAGCGTCCCTACTCTCGCTTCTCGCCGTTCTTATCGTATAGGCTGTATAATTCCAATTTTTTCAAGAAAAAATTCGACTAAAAATCCAAAATTCCTACTTTATAAATAAACATTAATAACATTTTTAAATTACTTAATATGTATGTATTGCATTTGTTATCAGTAAGTTCATTTTTTTTTAAATTTTTAAATTTACTATTCGCTTACTTGTCTTATAGTATAAATATAAAGCATTTTAAACACATTTAACAATACCATTGAATTCCGATGTAAAAATGGGAGAAGTGAGGGGAACAGTAATGTGGAATCCCTAAAAGGCACTAACTAGATACTAACTCAATACATGTACAAAATTTCAGCCCTCTACGTTTACTTAGAGAATCTCTGGGCGTGTTAGAAAAAAGGCAAAAAAATCAAGGAAATATTGGCATAAAAATCGTGGGGGTAAGGGTCAAAAGTTGAAATCTCCAAAAAGCAGTGACTGGTTATTAACTTAACCTGTACACAAAATTTCAGCCCTCTAGGTTTATTTGGGGAGATTTTGACCCGAACGAAACTGTTAAAAAACAAGAAAAATCATGTTCTTTTTGGTATAAAAATGGTGGGGGTAAGGGTTAAAAGTTGAGACCTCCAAAAGGCACCCCCTTGATACTAACTCAATCCGAATACAAAATTTCAGTCCTCTAGGTTTATTTGAGTGACCGGTGCGAGTGATACAAACTTCGAAAACGTCGAAAAAGCATAAAATTGTAGCTTAAAAATGGTGGAGGTGGGGGTAAGATATTAAAACCTCCAAAAAGCACAACCTAGGTACGAACTTTATCTTCACACCAAATTTCAACCCTCTGGGTTAATTCTGGGGGGCTGTGGACGTGTTAGATCTAGCCGAAATCCTTTTTTCCCCCTCCACTCCCTCCAAATCATCCTAGGAAACTGAATTTTGGATATGTTGTAGATAATCGACCGAAACATTACTTCCAACCGGTTTGGAAAAGTTTTATTGTTTTGTTGCCACCCACCACCCCCCTAAAGGTTGGATCGGATCCAAAATTTACCCAAATTTTGACCCGACTTTGGTAGTATGAAGTGCATCGGAAATGAGCCCCACTTACCAATTTTCATCTCTTAACTTCCATGGTGGGGCCCTACACATGTCAAAAGGTAGCGGCAATATATATATATATATATATATATATATATATATATATATCAGACATTTTTTTTCTACAGAATCGTGTTCTACGAGTCCGAAAACGGGTAGCGCCCCTACTCTCACCTCTCGCTGTACTTATCGTATAGGCTGTATAAGTCTAAATTTTTCAAGGAAAAATTCGACTAAAAAATATAGAACGTATTTGCAATCAATAATAATGCAATAGAATCTACCCAATTTTTTTCTTCCTTATATGGCTTGTATACCACACATATTTCGAAAAAACACAATAACACGTATCCCCCTAATTTTTGACGCTGTTTCTATTTATGATGGCAAAAATTTGACACATTGAGCCATTCTGGCTGTGCAAGAAATTTTACCCGCATTTTCACCCCTCCAGCCCCTCTTATGAACCCGGCCATGGTTTGACCTATACAGATGAATAGGTCTTTCAAAAAGTAACATTTCGTCAATTTAAAGTTTTTCTCTGTCTCTTATAGTTTTCGAGATATCTTAAGAAATACGATTTGGACCCCCAACTTGAGGGACTGGTTTCACCCCATAAACATAGAAGATGGCCGATAAAAAAAAATACGGGTCGCTAATTTTTGCCTATTCAACACACCAGCGAAGTTTCATCAAAATCCCGAATTTCACTTTGGGTGCATCTCCTTGTAAGCATAATAGATAACAAAGTGCTGCGGTGTGCTGCACAATGCGTAATGTTTGTTTAGCGAAATATGTTTGTTTATTTATGTACCTTAGACTTTATAAGGAATTATTGACGTGCAGCAGCGTTGTATCGCAGTTAGTCAGATTTCACTTGACGTCATACGGCGTTCATGATCGTCAACGTGCTAATATATGTATATGTTTATAAAATTAATTAGTGTAGGCAGTTATACAGGCCATTTTTCAATGTAAATTCCTTGCTTTATTAATTAATTTCTGGAATATTTAATTAGATAATAATTCACATACAGGTGAAATATATGAGGTGACAAGAAAACATCTGATAACAAAACCAATATATGTATTTTGATTAACATTTTATACAAATATTTGCACAGACTGAATTTAAAAAAAAAATAAAAATTACGTATTTCAGTCTGCACAAATTCATAACACTACTAACAAATATATCAACTAAAATCTTATATTACGATTTTAGTTTTGAAATAATAAAATTTCACGTTAAAATCTTAGTGGTTTTTGGTTAGACATAGTAAATTAGTAAGAGCGAGACACAGAAGAAACTAAGATTTTTGTAAGTTGAAAATTAATCTTATAATTTATTCTTTCCCATGTTATACAAAATTCAAAATATTTATTTTTTATTATTAAATATTTTTATAATAATTATGTGTAGTTGATAATAATTTACATTTTTATAACTCCCGCTTCTAAAGTTCAATATTCGAGCTATGGAGGGTAGAGTATCAGGAGAAGTATCTCCATATATAAAAAGTGGCCCCAAAAGTGGATGATTAAGATGGCGAAGTGTAGTAAAATTCTTAAATTTAAAATTAAGCGCTGAAAATTTTAAAACTGAAACAACAGTTTTTATTGTTTTTAACAGTTTTAATTGTTATATTTAATTCAATTTTTATTGTTTTTATATTTAATTCAATTTTTATTGTTTTTAATTCAATTTTTATTGTTTTTAACAGTTAGTATTTCCCTTTAGCATACTTCACTTCACTTATAATTGCTAAGTTCAGATCGAACCCTGATTGCTTATCAACGCCGTTCTGGTTACTTATTGAACTATTATTTCATCAAATTCAGGGGCCACTTTTTCGATTCAAGTCCCATAAGAGATACTCCTCCTGACCTCTACCCTCCATAATTCAAGCCTTGTGTGGCGGGCGTAAAGAGCCGTATTCACATCAAGATAAAACAAACGATATTAAGCGTGCGTGAAAATAGCTGACCGTGCGAGAAAATAATGATATTCCTTTGTTGAAATTAAACATGGAATAATAAAAACAAAAATGATCTACAAATTAATAAAAAATTACTTTTTTCCATATAACCGTATTATAAAATAAAATTAACCCTACTATTTTTTAAAATTGTTTAGAAATAATTTTTTTTCACTCTATTAAACTTTAAAAGTCGTCGCTATAAAAAATTATGTTCGATACGTACCCTTAAAGTGAAGTATCCAGTAGGCTTAAATTAAGGCACTCGCTAACGGGACTGACGTATACACAACGAGATCTCGTGCGCTCTCCACAGCGCACTCGATCTCGTTGCGTATGCGTCAATTCTTTAGACTCGAACCGCAATTTAAGCCTATTAGAATACCTCTCTTTACGCATACGTATCGAAAATAACTATTAATGTTTTAATTTATGTATCACTTGGTGTGATTACGGTTGTTATGATCGAATCCAAAAACTATACATACGAGGTGTGATCAAAAAATACGCGAATAATTTTGTTACAAGCAATGTAGTAAGTTCAAATTATATTTGAATTAGTGTCCTTCAAAGTACTTCCCTCGGCTAGTGATGAACTTATCCCAACGTTGATTCCATAATTGAAAGCATTTCTGGAAGGCTTCTTTTGGAATGACCTCGAGCTGCTCTGTCGTGGTCTTCTGAATGAAGGGAATTGTATAAAAACATTTTCTTTTTAGCACGATTTTTATTTCTTAAAAGAGCCAGAAGTCACATAGTGTTAAGTCCGGAGAATAAGCTGGATATGGACAAACAGGAACCTTACTGTATGCCAGAAACTCACGGATTAAAATTCAGGTATGGAATGGCGCGTTATCATGATGAAGTAGACAGCCACTGATCAATTCTTCTGGTCTCTTTCTTCGTACATTGTTTTGAAAACGTTGCTGTAAGCCCTTGTATTATTCGGAGTTTACAGTCCTTCCGTTTGGAATGAACTCGGTCGGAACCGGAGGTCGAGGCACGTTCCAACCGCTGATCGTCTTCTACCGACCCATTCCTGGTTTTGAATCTCTTATATGACTTATAAACTTTCTTCAAAGTCACCACATTATCGCCATACGCTGATTTTAACATTTCATGGCCTTCTTTGGCACTTTTTTCCAACTTAAAACAAAACTTAATACGTTACTCGATATCCATGATGCGCGACAGACGTGATAAATACGATCTCACTCTTCCTGTTCTGGAAATCGGTCTGTAAGTCATAACTTGTTCTAACGTGGCACCGACTGTCTCAACGAATCAGGCTATTAAATTTGCTATTTCAAATATATATATATAACGTCAGTAGTTGCTGATATAAGAATTTATTCACCGTGTTTTTTGATCACACTTCGTATGTACTTATCTAAATTAATTCACTTTGATGCCTTAATGTATTAATTTAATTGTATCAATATTTACAATCAATTGATTTTAAAAGCACCATTTTTGAAAGTAATCGAGCACTTCAAAAGCAGATTGTTGATTATTAATAATATTAGATTTAGCTATCATTACTGTGATATTGTCGGTTGGATTCGTTACTGGAACATTTCCAAAATCATGTACTTTGAATTAAGTATGTAGAATGGTTTAAAATTAAATAATCTTTCTGAATCACTAATGGAATAAAATAAATAAAATAATTTAACTGCTAGAAATGACATAAACCGATACAAAATTTTTAATAAAAAAATAACACAAATTTACTATTTATACATATACATATGTATTAAATACTACAACCTGTTTCAGTACAATATTACTGATTATGAGTAAAAGTTAAAAAATTAAATAATTTTTATACTCAAAATAAATCAATTTTCTATTCTTTGTTAAAAACAAACTGCAATCTTAAAATTTACGTAAGTGCATTAATGAAAGAGATAAAGCCAAGAAAACTGAAATTTAAATGCATTTAAAATACAAAATGGAAAATGATTTTGCTGAACATATTTAAAATAGAAAATGGAAAATAGCTACTTAAAATGGATTATAAAATACAAAATGCTTTTTTTACTTTTTTATACTATAAATCTTTTACCGTTTTTTATATTAATAAAAAAAAAAAGTTAAGAAAATGTCAAACGTATTGAAATTATATAAGGGCAGTTTTTTGAGAAAATTTTATAAAGTTTACATGATAACGAAATTTAACTCTTGAAATATTGTTACTCAAAAATATTGTAAAATTTAATTCAGCCTTGACATAATCAAACCTTGACCTGCGCTACAACTGCGACTTCTAAATTATGAAAATCATCTACTCGAAATATCAAAACATTTCTTATCAACGTGTCTTAAAAATAATAGCACACAACTTGAGTCAGAAAAATTTGACTTGAGAGAACTGCAACTCTAGTAACAAATTTAACTCAAGTGACATTGTACTCAACTCGAATTATAAAAAATTTGAGTCAATTGGATCGACTTACATTTAACTTACCATTTGTTAGACTGCGTTTAATTCGAGTTCTATGATTTATATGACTCATAAATGTCATACATATACACATAAATTTAAGTGTACATGCATTTTCATTTTAAATGCAAAATGGGTTCAAATTTCCATTTTAAATACAAAATGGAAAATGGTTTGACCGAACTTATTCAAAATAGAAAATGCAAAATGTCATTTTGTATTTTAAATACATATTTAAAATGAAATCATTTTAAATAGTTCCCAGCCCTGCTCATAACAATTTGTACAATTCGACAGCAACGTTCCATCACAGTAAACGATCGATTTTCTTCAACGTAATAAACGTTAAATCACATTTCTGTTTTCAACATTTGTAATAAAATTATTGTCACCTTGTATATTTCTTAAAAAGTATCGTAAGTAAAAATTTAAAAATTTATTAAATTTAATTTTTATTAGAATTGTAAAAAAAATTCAATAGCTTAGTTTTAAATTTAAAGAAGCCAGTGGTCAGTATTAGCAATTTTTTTCTAATTGGCACATTTAGTTCAACACAAAACCTCATATCGAATCCATTTCGTTTAAAATTGGCAATTAGTAGGTAAACTAATTAAGGCATTGTTTCACTTCATTGTGTGTTTGTGATATATTACAACTTTAAAAAAAGTCCATTCATTTAGTAAAAAAAGTTAACACTTAAAGTATTAAAATCAATTAGAGACTTGTCATTATTTTGATAATTAACCAGTAATATTAATGTAATAATAAAACACAGTAATATAAAAATAAACTTTTTGAAATTTTGTATATTTTAAAATTTAAAATGGAGAATTATTCTTCCGTTGCAAGTTTTTAATAATATTTAAAATTATAATTACGTACGGAATCTACTGCAAGTACCACCACAATTACTAAATTGTATTTTTATTTATTTTATTTGTCTAATTTTTGGATGATTTTTAAAATCAAAAATTTGTTATATTTTTGCATATTCAAATTTCTTAATACAATAATCATTTATTAATATATTTACAGAACGACCCAGTCCAACTGGAGATGACGAAGACTTTGAAGGTGTTTTAGTGCGAAAGCACGAATGGGAATCTACTACGAAGAAAGCATCAAACAGGTTTGTACCTAATATAAACGTTATTAAAAAGAAAATTGTCAAGAACAATCGATTTTTTTAGTATTTTACTTTATAACTTATGTATTTTTTAGATCTTGGGAAAAATTGTACTGTGTCTTAAAACGATCAATGTTAGGTTTCTACAAAGACAGTAAGACTGCTAAATCATCTCCCGAACAATTCTTCAAAGGTGAACAACCGTTAGACTTAGTTGGAGCAACGGTTAAAATCGCAGACGACTACACAAAGAAGAAGCACGTGTTCAGGCTTAGGTATATAACCTTATTTATATTGTTATATAACTGCCCGGTATTATAAAGGACAAATAAATCAACGAATAACTATTAGAATATTAGACTAATAAATTAACTCACAACTAGAATAGCATTCGGTATTATAAAAGTACATATCTTGCGAGTAAACTAGTTTATTAGTCGAATTACCAACCGATCGTGTTCGCTATTGTGCACTAGATGTCAACACTAGTGTATATTTATAGATAAGTGTATTTTATAATGGAAATCGTAAAACTTAGATACGGAAATCAATGATCAAAAAAATAACTATTGCCACTAAGCAAAGCCTGTTTATTAGGTTTTGACAATTCATAAAATTTATGCTATTTATTTTACAAAATACAAATAGATATATATATATATATATATATTTTTTTTTAATGTCATTCTTATTTTTTCATAATAATTTACTGTTTCTAAATAAAAACGGACAATTCCAAATTGCTACCTTGTTTTTGGAGTCAATTTTTTTACCATCTGGTGACGAATGGAGAAACTACTGCCGGTAGACTAAATATTAAATCACGCTTCCATTTAATTTCCCATTACAAATTTAAAATTTTGATTTTATTTACGTCAATAATATGTAATATAAAAAGCGGTCAAATGCAAGTCGCACTTACGCAAATAATGTTCCATACAATACGTTGCTATTTTATGTGACTCACACACAATCTACACCTCATTCTCAATGTTCATGACTTGTTTCAGATTTTTCTAAGCAGTCTTTTTGCTGATAGGGTGTGAGATAGCAATTTTTAAGTGTTTTTCCTAAAAATATGGTAAAATTCAGTAGTAAATACATCATATATATTCTGTAGTTCGTGCTGTAATAAGCTTTTCTTTACCACCCTGTACAATGTCCTTAAATGTTTTTTATTGCCTAAATTATCCCTTAAAATTAATCTCCAGAATCAAATTTCATCTTTTTTTATACTTCGCGTTTATAATTGAGCCACCACATTCTATGCTAAATTTAACATGTTTATGTCAAATAGTTTCAACGAAAATTATTTGTGACAGACCTACAGACAGACACCGAAGTGATTTCATTGTAAAAGTAATGTTGTACATATACTTTTTATTACAATGTATTTGAACATAACTAAATTATATGTTATGTATGTACAAAACCTACAAAACTTTCAAATTAATCTCTGAATAAGATTTAGTCTATCGATTTACTTATTTAATAAATTTGTTTGTACTTTATAATACCGATAATTATGGATGAAATAATATAGTTATTTGTTTTTTATAATACTGGCCATTAAAGAAAACAAAATACAGTTGAACTTCAAGAAATGTAACAAAATGTTCCCTTCCCTCCTGAGTTGCAGCAGTTCTTGGAGTTCCAGTGACGGTCCAAAAAAGTATATTTTAACGTAACTTTTTATAAACAAAATAATTTTTAAGGTTTGTTTTACTTACTATGAATCTAAAAATCTGAATAAAATCAATAATTATTCCACGCTAAAACCAATAATTATTCCACGCTAATCCCAAATAAAGTTACATCTAACACAACAAAAATTATTAAATAGGTAGTGACCGACCGAACCTTCGGTTTCGGCCAAAAATCAGCCGAAACTACTGCCGCACCGAAACTAATTGTTCGTGAATTGTGGCGCTTCGTTCGGGCGAGTTCGTGTCTCTGTTTAAATTTTAACAAGTCTAAATAAGTTTCATTTTCGGCCGAAGTTTCGGTTTCGACTGCAAATCCTGTTTCGGTCAGACACAAAAAATAAGTTTTATGTATAAACTTGATTTAATTAAAGAAAAAAATGATAATAATAATACGTCTTAAATCTTATATAGTTTTAATAATAATGAACATTAGCCTAATAAGCTATAAGTGTACAGCAATGACAACAATCCGATCAAACTTGTTATATAACATAATGTGTAGGTAGATGTAAGTAAAACTGATTTGAACGCACACGGTAAACACGACCGTCAATGACTGATTAAGCGAGTGACTGATGTAAACACACATACATAAGTAAAGCAGCGTATGTTTGTAAGCGAAGTTGTGGCTTGCTCCTCTCACTTGATATTTTTGTTGCACTTCTTGAAGTGTACAAAAAATAATTTTTTTTGTATTAACAAATATTTAAATTAATTTTAGGCTAGTAAATGGAGCAGAATTCTTGTTCCAAGCACATGACGATGCCGAAATGAATACATGGGTACAAAGAATTTCAGCACACTGTGATGGTAGTCTTGCTGGACCTTCACGGTCGCATACATTACCTGCAAGTGGTCAAAAAGATGAGCCAAAGCGTCGCAGCTTCTTTACACTTAAGAAAAAGTAAATATTAAACCATATTTCATGAATAATACAATTCAACTTTACCCTAATTTTAACATCTTCTTTTTTCAGTTAAAGTAAATAACGTTTAAAATTTGGAACATCACATTACGCAGGTACACATACCAAATTAAAAATTTTTGAAATTTCATATTTCATCTAAATGTAATGCATTTTTAAAAAAATGTCCCAAGTTTAATTATTGTATAGAAATGTCGCTAAATGTGATCAAACTAAAAATTTAAAGTCACACACTTTCTTGCAATATTAATACAAGTAGAGATATTAAAAACAACATATATTGAAAATTTGTACAAAATTATATAAATTTTCAAAATATTAATTATATCCGGTATTTATCTTTTATTACTCCACAGAAAAAAAAAATTACGTCGTCATTTTAATTATTTAAAAAGTAGTTGCACAATTTTGATTTTGAGGTCACAATTAACATCAAGTGATTAATTCACATCGACTAAAGGACCATCTATAGGCATTTGATAAAAACTCAAAACATGTAATGACACAACCATCTGTGATAATTAAATGAAAATAATTGAAAAGAACAGCCATCTTCTTTTCACAAGACCTGAGGCATCTCATAATTTTTTTTTGAAATAATAAGTAAATAATGAAAATAATAATGTTGACGAAACTTGATCCCTGCAGAACTCCATTTAGAATTTAATAGGTTTTGTAACTTGATCATCAATTTTATATTGTTTCCAAATTGTACATGTTTCTTTTTTTTTAAAATTCTAGCTTTTCTTATAAAGATTGATGTTAAATCGAATCGAAAATTCCCCTAAAACCATATTAATCATTCGTACGAGTTCTATTAACTGATGTGATAATTGCGACTACATTTAAAATTTTTAATTATTGTTTTGAAAAATTTGACTATTAAAAATATTTTTCGTATGTAGTGGTGAAAGATAAATACTTAAAATTCGCTATTTTGCCTGCCATTTTTTATATAGTATTTCATTGATACGTGAACTTTCATTATTCGTATAATTATTTATAATTAATTATATACTTTCCATCATTGTATAAAATATAATTTTAATTACAATAAAAACATTTCTATTTACATGCAATAAAAAAAATCTCATTCACATGCGCATTTATATATTTACATATAGATGGCATTGTTTTATAAAATTGTATCATATCAAATAAATGTAAATACGGATGTTTTTATGTTGATAACTGTTAATTTTGATTAACGCCATCTATTTTATAAATTATAAAAAATAACGACTCTATTTTACGAGTTCTTTTATATTATAATAATTGTTTTTAATACGTCTCTTCCATTTTTCATATTTTTTTAAGTTTAATTTTTTTTAAATGTAAGTTCACGTTCAGACATTTAAATATTTTTATCGAATATTTTTTTTCCCTTTTTTTTTTAAAAAAAAGTCGTTATTTTATTTTTTTGTATCGTAATTAAAAGAAACAAATAGTGCATAAGGCGAATTGCTTGTTATTTACTACACAGACTTGCTTTTAAAGATTATAAAAAATGGGATGGATTTATAAAAATAAAAAATTTAAAAACACAAATTATATTTGCTGTCTGCTATTTTTTAAATATAATTAATATAAATATATTTATTTTAATTTTTAATATATATTTGTTCTCATATGTTATTATATAAGTATATTTTACATAAAATGTGTGCTTTTGACAAAAATTCATAAAAAATAAAATTAAATAGATTTTATGTTTATATATTTTATTTCATCGGGGTTTAGTTAAAATAAATTAAAAATAAAAAATATCCAAATGTTTTTTTTTTCTTTTTCCGTTATTTTTATTTTTTTTAAAATTGGAAGAATCACACCTAATCAAAATGAACTTGGTAAGTAAACAGGAATATTTTTTTTTTTCAGTCGACTTGAAAGGAGTAAATGAGATTCTCATAGACAGACAAAACTATTTTGTATAGATAAGAATAATATTATGATCTCTTAAATCGTAATATCGCAAAATGAGGTAAAAAGTATAACAAAAATTTTAGAAATATGAAATATGTATATAAAAGTAACTTAAGCTTATTCGGGCGCAGAAATTGTAATATATATTTTCGCGTATAGATTTTTGAATTTTTAGTTTACCAAAATATCAATTTAGTGGCTAACATTTTAATCAAAGCAAAATTTTGTCATTGAGCTCTTATCAAAGAAATTTATTTAAGAAAATGCAGTCCTAATGATTTTCGTTCAATCAAAATACTAATTTTTTCATTTTTTTTTTTTTTTTTTTTTGTAAATTTGAAGTATACCGTTTTGTAAATTTAGTAGGAAACATTAAAAAACCTAATAAATAAGAATCTTCGTAATAGTTGGCAGATAACTGATAATTGTAGTACTCCCGAGTCATCGGTAAGAAGTATATAGTACAGTATATATGATAAGCACAGAATATTATGATAAGAATCATACATACTGTTACTATACGAAAGACATTTGAAAGTATTTCCTTATAATACTGATGTTATCTTTATTTCTAAAACACATTTTTATATTAATACTGTTAAATGACGTCATATTATCCTTATCTATACGAACTGTATGCTTTATGCTTTTTGAGTGTTTTTAAAAATTTTTAAGATTATGTAATACAATGTTCAAAGAGGTAGGTTTTGTTTCTGATAAAAGACGATCATCAATATTGAAAGGGAAAGAATATAAACTAGTTATAACATTTTTTGGATTTAATATAAATGTTAAAGAATATGTAAAATATATAATTTAAAAATCCTATATCAATTAAAAAATTTAAAAAAAGAGAAAAATTTCTAAAAAATTAAATTGGTAATATTCTTATAAAAATAAGTTTTCAATTGTAAATTTATTTTCTTAAATAAGCCTTCTGAATGTAAAAAAAATTATTTCCATATGCTTTCTTTCCTCTTAAATAAAATATATTTTTGGTGTAGTCTATTATTCTAACATCATAGTGCACATCGCAAGTGGAATATTATAGATATACATAACAGGAAACTTTTAACAAGTTCCTAGGTGGAGTTAGTGCATGTGGTAGAAACTGGCAACTCTATCCAGTTACTGATAGGCTACGCTCATTTTATGCGCTATTCCAGACTTAACTCAAGATGGCGGATAACGTAACAGAGTGTGGTGATGAACCTTTTAATGGGAGAGAGCCACTAACTGAAATTTACAGAGGATTACAAACATAGTCGAAGAGCTGTTTCTAGGAATGATTATTGTGGCCATATGCCCGTCTTTGAAGCACTTGCTTCATTCAGTGTTTCACGAGCTTACTATGCTTGCAGTTTTCTAAAAATTTCGGTTTAATAACCTGCTTTGCTAAAAGCTTGATACTACACAATACCCTGTACCGCGTTAATACGTTCGTACTTTTGTTCGCCATCTTGGATAATAGTCAGTCTATGAGTCATAAGATACAATTGTCATACCATGCAGTAATTTCACCGCATGATTTGTTTTTAATCCTCTAAAAAACATACATTTCCGAAGTAAAACACGTCAAAATTGTTATTCGTTCTAATTTGCACATACACTCAACGCGTGTCCTACTGCGTAATATTGTCGCGTAAATATTGTGCGCCAGATTTGCGCAGTACAATTTATTAATCATTCATCAAAAATTTTTCAAACAAAATAATCTAGAGAGAATAGTTCAAATAATATATTAATTGAAAGTATAAATTCTAAAGCTTCCCGATTAAAAATTATTGATTATAAAATATTGTCCAAACTAAAATTATTTGATATTTGAATGTCCATCAAAATTTTTAGCTTAAGATTATTATCAAAATTAAATACGCGTAATTTAAATAATAAAAACTTCATGCAGTTTTCACTGATTCATCAATTCTATAAACGCTGTCACATAAGTATATATAAATGTTCCTAATATAAGTAGGTAAGATTAAATTTCGATACGTCCTAAAATCAAGTATCATATTTATAAACATTTTAAAGAAATCATTAAAACTTTATACCGTAAGAATATTTATCATAAATTTCATTGTTGCAAATCAAACATTCAAGTAATGTTATTTAAGATTCATAATTGGAATTTTTTTTTAAAATAACGCTTCAAACGTATGTGCACTATGAATTATTTTTACACTACAATTAATTATGCCTTATATTTAAATAATTAATATATTTATTGATAATTATTACATTATCATTGTTAAAATGAAGAAAATGGCTCTGCTAAAATGTTTATAGTCGTTAAAAATGATTAATAATATAAATGTAAAATGTAATGGTATTTATCTTGTAATAATTAAATGAAATTATTTGATGTTATTTTAAAGAGAAAACATTACACCTTCTATATAAACATTTTAGTGTAAAATTAAGTTTCTTGTATTTCAAAATGACGTAGACGTGTAAGAGAATCACAATTGTTTAAAAAAAAAAAAGAAACTACAAGATTCTATATTACTCTATCTGTCTTTATGCCCCTAATTTTAATAAAATATTTAAACAAATTCTTTATTTAAAATAAATTTATTAGAAAAAAATAGTGTTTTAAACTTATTTCTATTTTATTTGTTCCTGAAGTGAAAATCCCTTTTAAGTGGAGTGGATTTACTAAAAACGTAACGAAAAATGAATCAATAGATACTAGCGACATTTAAGAAACACCTGTAAGCTCGCGAGCATTACAAGAACTAAAGAACTAAGATCGCAGAAATAACACTGATAGACACAAAATGACCTTAATGAAAGTTAAATGAAATTGAATGGGTTATTTTGTATTTACAATTAATTTGTAACTAACCTGCGTTTTTAAAAAATTTCAGTCACCCTCAGTTTTTTTTCAACAACAGCGAATTTTTTTTTAAATTAAATATGGTTAAAAATTATATTTAATGAAGAAAAATAACTTATATTTTAATTTTATTCAGGATTTTGTGGTTGTAGACAATAAAATAATTATCTACAACTTTTACTGGACACTTTTTGACGAAGAAATAATATTGAAAAGTTATAAACAAGAAAAAAAAAAAACAAAAATTGTTAGCCAAAACGTGAAAAACCGGCCCTATAGCTGAGGTCCTATAACTTTTCTGTTTTCAATCCGAAAAAATAAATGTATTTTACCTTTTTTGTAAAGTATTTCCTTAAAAAATAATTACCCTACTTGGTTTTTTCGATATACATATATTTGCTGATACTAAGTACAGTAAAAACAGATAAGTTATAAAAAACATTGCAAAATGTCCTTAGATTTTCACTCTGGGAAAATTCTATTCTCTAATATGTTAACGTAAATCAAAATGTAGTTAGTAAAAAAGGTATCCGAGATTGAAGATCTAAAAATTGTTTTTTTGCTAATATCTTGTTTTTTGTTGGTCGGTTAATAGTCGCGATGACATGATTTATAGACTGGTCAATTCTAATAATAAGAGTATAGTTCACACCATAGTACGCCAGTTTTGTTAATAAAGGATTGGAGCAGAACTCTCCTAATATCGTCGTTTAAAAAATGTGGATAATTTTTTCACTGCACGAAGAGTTTAATTAACTGAAAATAGAAATGATGGTACTAAGAGAGGCGATAATTAAGAATTGGAACTGGACTTTCCCAGTACTGCCATTCAAAATGTCTAGTTTTATCATTGAAGGAAAAATTTGATCAATTGAAAATAGAAGGGACGGTACTGAGCATCATTTTGGAGGGATAAAATATAGGGTGAAAGCGTGCGAAGTCGCAGTATTGAGAGAGAGTACTGTAATTCATATTAGTTTAAGTGTAATAGGGTACTTGACTGCAATTGAGAAATTATTCTAAATGCTTTGTTCTTACGTATAAATTAGTTAATTGTTGTTAAATTTTTAAAAATCTTGAAAAAACCACTGTTCAATTTTAAATGAAGAAATTGGCGCGAAAGACGACTTAGGGTAGTGACGTATGCAATGACGTCACGATTTAACTCAAACAGATGTCGCTTTCATTCATGTCAACACGGTTTTAAATTTGTACACAATATTCAACAGTCATCGTGCTCAGTTTTAGTGGTATTTACAACTTTCTACTTTGTTATCTTCTTTATTTACAGCTAATGTAACAGAATATGTTCTGGATTTTTATATCTTCAAGCAAAATTTTACACTTAACAGTACAGATGATTCCCTCTGGTTTCAATTGGATGTAACCAATAGCATCATCACCGTAAGATTTTCATAAAGCCCTACAAGTATTAAATGCATTTTAAGGAAACAGTTTTACGACTACGTAAGTAGCAAAAAATAAAAGAATTTTTAACATAATATTTAAAACAAGTTGATAGGATATTTTACGTATTAAGTGAGGGTTTTTTCCTTTCACCAATCTGAGTGCAAAATTAACAGCAAACCAAAAAGTTCAAAATAAATTACAAAGAAAAACAACTTCTCTTGGTCACTTAAAATTGTAAAAATGTCAGAATAAAAATGCAATTTGTCGTAGACAAAACGTAACTACGATAATATTTGCTATAAAAAATGACGTCATTTTCAAATATCACCACGTTTTTAGTCATTTAAATGAAGGTTAAAAATTTATAATTTTCAAAATAGAATTTTTAAATAACTAAAGAATATTTTTATTTGTCACTGCTAAAATTGAATATATTTAAGGATAATACATAAAATTATTCAACATTTAAAACAAATTTTGAATACAGTCAAGTACCGTATTGTAATGATTACTTCAATACATATAATTAATTGTAATTTCTAAGTACTTTTCTATAATGCTATGCTATGCTATATACTTAATAAAACAATATATTTTTCTATCTACAGTGGAACCTCTCTTAATCGGACAGCACCTTCACGCGATAATTTCTTTTGAATCAAACATTCTGAAATTCTATACAAGGTTTGTTTATTTTTAGTGCTTCACTTCGTTCGCTAAAGGACTAAAAATAAGCCATTACCATATTTCAATAGTTCGCGTGAAAATGCTGTCCGGTTGGGAGAGGTTCTATTGTATTTATTATTTTCAACTTGTGAATAAAAAAATTGAAAAAATGGAATTTTCCCCTTCTCTAACTGAATGATAGTAGACAACAGATAACATTTCATTGTTTCTGCAAACTTGAGTAAATAGTTGACTGTTTTAGCGAATTTCGAAAACTCGAAATTCAGCTATTACAGTAGGTGTCATGACGCAATCTGAGTCCGGGACTATGGCAGAAATCTGTTTTGAGGTCCCTAGAATACGAAAATGATATTCACTAAAATTTATATATATATATATATATATATATATATATATATATATATATATATATATATATATATATATATATATATATATATATGTGTTCCCACGATAACTCTCGAACGAAACGTCTAACGCTTATGAAATTTTGTGTGCGGACTGGATTCTGAATTGGCTTGGCTAAGTTCGTTAGCCAGACACGTCGGATGCCCAGAAGTAGGTTTTCTGGCCATTTTTTATCATTCGATCCTATCATAAGGCAGTTCAATTTTTACATCGTTGAAAAGGAAAAAAAAAATTATGAAGAAAATATTCTTATAATTTTCTTTCTATTTTAAGTATTTTTCGAGAAAATGTAAATTTTCACTTTTATTCTTTCTTTGTTAGTCTAATAAGTAATTTATATTTATATCTCAGTTCTTTATTAAGTATAAAAATATTTCACTTTTTTATTAAAGAATTTTGTGAGAACAAGTGAAAACTATTCACATATATGTGATATAACACACATACATGTATAGAGTTTTGTTTCTCATTTATTGCATTATAATTAGCATGGTTCTATCCCATGTTAAAAAATGTAAATTAAACAGATTTTCTAAGCTAATGTAATGAAGAATTTTTTTTTTTTTTTATTGAATTTTTAAGTAAACAAGAAATTGAAGATTATGTTATGATATAATATTATTAAATAAATATGAAACGAAACAAAATATGTACAATGTACATATTATGTATGTACGGAAAAATATTTTGAATCGATTTTGAAAATTTTTCCACTAATAATTAATAATGTTAAAAAATTAAACCATTTCAAATGGATTTAAGGTATTTTATGTGAGGTCAAGGTTTTCGGGACCTAAAAAGGCCAGAAATTAATTAACCAATCGATTTTAAAAATTTTTTCACAGTTAGTAAGTTAAAGTATTTGAATTAATTAATTAAATGATGTCCGCAAGAAGCTTACGGACTGCCATAAGTTATATGAGATCCTTAGAACCCTTTTCTTACTGTTAAAGTACTAGACTTGTATGAGTTTTGCCAGGATTTAGTGATCCCATAATTGTAAAAAATAAACTAAACGACCAATTTTAAAAATTTCTTCACTGTTACAGAGCTAAACTATTTTAGATAGATTTAGAATACATTATGTAAGGTCCGCTAGGGTCCACAGGACCCAAAAGTGTCAAAAATAAACTAACTGACCGATTTTGAAAATTTTTTCACTGTTACAGAGCTAAACTATTTTAGATAAATATCGATTACGTTATGTAAGGTCCGCCTCGGTCCATAGGACCCAAAAGTGTCAAAAATAAACTGCCTGATCGATTTTGAAAATTTTTTCACTGTTACAGAGCTAAACTGTTTTAGATAAATATAGATTCCGTTATGTAACGTCTGCCAGAGTCCATAGGATCCAGAAGTGTCAAAAATAAACTAACTGACCGATTTTGAAAATTTTTTCACTGTTACAGAGCTAAACTATTTTAGATAAATATAAATTACGTTATGTAAGGTCCACCAAGGTCCATAGAACCCAAAAGTGTCAAAAATAAACTAACTGACCGATTTTGAAAATTTTTTCACTGTTACAGAGCTAAACTATTTTAGATAAATATAGATTACGTTACGTAAGGTCTGCCAGGGTCCATGGGTCCAAAAGTGTCAAAAATAAACTAACCGACCGATTTTGAAAATTTTTTCACTGTTGGGGAACTAACTATTTTAGATAGACATACATTACGTTATTTAGGGTCCGCCAGGGTCCATGGGACCCAAAAGTGGTAAAAATAAACTAACCGACCGATTTTGAAAATTTTTTCACTGTTACAGAGCTAAACTATTTTAGATAAATATAGATTACGTTATGTAAGGTCTGCCAGGGTCCATGGGTCCAAAAGTGTCAAAAATAAACTAACCGACCGATTTTGAAAATTTTTTCACTGTTGGGGAACTAACTATTTTAGATAGACATACATTACGTTATTTAGGGTCCGCCAGGGTCCATGGGACCCAAAAGTGGTAAAAATAAACTAACCGACCGATTTTGAAAATTTTTTCACTCTTACAGAGCTAAACTATTTTAGATAAATATAGATTACGTTATGTAAAGTCTGCCAGGGTCCATCGGATCCAAAAGCGTCAAAAATAAACTAGCCGACCGATTTTGAAAATTTTTTCACTGTTGGGGAGCTAAGCTATTTTAGATACATATAGATTACGTTATGTAAGGTCTGAAGTGTCAGTAGGACCTAAAAGTGTCAAAAATAAAATAACTGACCGATTCTGAAACCTTTTTACTATTACCAAGGTAAACTATTTTAGATAGGTACAGGTTATGTTATCTGAGATCCACAACTGTCCTGCGGATGCAAATGCGGCGTAGAATGCTACACAACGGGTTTTGAATATATATATATATATATATATATATATATATATATATATATATATATATATATATATATATATATATATATATATATATTACATAAAGTCCGCCTAGAATATACGGTCGAGCTGATTTTTTAATGAGGTCCACCGGGATCTTGCAGATCCGA
This sequence comes from Brachynemurus nebulosus, assembly GCA_035578155.1. NCBI lineage: Eukaryota > Metazoa > Arthropoda > Insecta > Neuroptera > Myrmeleontidae > Brachynemurus > Brachynemurus nebulosus. Next base: position 53,647,665 of record JAPWDM010000001.1, on the reverse strand, counting down.
AAACGCCAGTAATAAGCTATCGAACCGATGCTAAAAAATTTCTCACTGCTAGAGAACTAAATTATTTTAGATGGATACAACTATGCTGCACAAAATTTATTTTAGATGGATACAACTATGCTGCACAAAATTCGTTCGGGTTCTTGGGTCCCCAAAAATACCAAAACTAATTACCCAACCGATTTTAAAAATTCTTTTACTCTTAGAAAGCTAAACTATTTTAAATAGGTACAGGTCTTAGATGAGATCCGCCAGTGCCCAAGATTTGGAAATTCGCTATGTTATGCAGATGCTGCGACAGGGGTATTTTCTTTAAACTTAAATGTTGATAAATGAATATAGCAGGCGTATTAATTTTCATTTTTATAGAAAATAATTTTCTTAATAGCCTGTTTTAATTACATTTTACAAGTTGGGGGAGGGGGCTAATATTAATAATAGAATTTTCTATTTATTAAAGGTTAATAAAATTAAAATTGGTATACTATAGAGTAATATTATTTAAGTTTTGATAAACATTTGTTTTGATAACTAACTTACATAAATAACAACGTGCCCTTGTAGAATAAGTCAAATCACCTAAAAATGGTCTGACATCATTAATAAACAAAGCGAATTAGGCATAGTTACTCTAATATAAAAATAACAAAGACAACAGAAAACTATATTCGTCTAATTTTGCTTCATTTGTTGCATTTGTTGAATGACGTCAGACCATTTTTAGTTAATTTGACCTATATTTGGTATAATGGAACATCAACTTTTATTGTGTTTCTGCAGAGGGCAGCATAGACAAAGTTACTAGATTTATAAAAAAAAAAATAGTTCAATCTGCTTGGTGTACTTTCTATATTAGCGAATTTCCAAAACTGGAAATTCAGCTTTTACGCCAGGTGTCATGGTGCGACCTAAGCCTGGGACCATATCAGAAATATGTTTTGAGGTCCCTAGAATACGAAAATGATATTCACTAAAATTTATATATATATATACAGTGGCAGTCAAAAAATAAGGGACAGCATGTTTATAAAATAAAAATCGGTGTATTTTCTATAGACTCGATACACACATTAACAGTTCGACTACTGCTGCCTTTATCACTGATTCTAGTATTGAAATATGTAACCGTATCCAACTTCATTGATGTTGTGTCTATGGGATTCCCCAGAATTTATTTTCATTATCAGGTAAATAGTTTCAAATAATAAGGGACAGTGAAATTAAATCTGATTAACCTGTGTTGAAGTTTTGTTATAAATCAGTATTGGTAATATTTAAAAAGATAAGTATGTTTTTAATGTAATTAGCTGATAATTTTCAATAATAAATAAACTGAATGTTTAAAATATTTTAGGAAAATGGGTCATGGTCCAGATTGTACTCCCGAAAAAAAAGAACTTATAAAAAAACTCCGAGATCAAGGAAAGTCGTACCGACAGATTGCTGAACTTGTTGGCTGCTCAAAAAATATGGTTGCGAACGCAATTTTAGACAAGAAGTCAACAAAAAAGCGAGGACGGAAAAGGAAAACCACTCTTCAGACTGATCGTCGAATTACTCATTTAGTTAAATGTGATCCATTTAAGACCTCTGTACAAGTAAAAACCGAACTAAACTTAGATATTAGCTTAAGTACAGTTCGGAGAAGGCTAGTTGAGAGCAACTTACATGGAAGATCTGCGAGACGTGTTCCTTTTCTTAGTATAAAAAACATAAAACAGCGGCTCGCATTTGCAAAAAAGCATTTCGAGTGGTCTGGCGCGGAGGGACTAAAAAAGTGGCGAAATATTTTGTTCAGCGACGAAACTAAGATTAATCTGTTTAAATCTGATGGCAAGCAATACGTAAGAAGGCCTCCAAAACAAGAATTTCGTCCACAGTATACGACAAAAACTGTTAAGCACGGCGGAGGAAACATTAAAGTTTAGGGTTGCTTTTCGTACCATGGGGTTGGTCCAATATATTGGATCCGTAAAAATATGGATCAGCATATTTACGTCGACGACATTCTACGCGATGTTATACTACCGTACGCGGAAGAAAATATGCCGTTAAAATGGGTTTTTATGCAGGATAATGATCCTAAGCATACGTCTAGAAAGGCAAAACGCTTTTTTTGTGAAAATAACATTGACCTTTTAGAATGGCCGTCTCAATCACCGGATCTTAACCCAATAGAAAATCTATGGAAAGATCTAAAAAATGCCGTGGCTCACAAAAAAACGTCAAATAAAGAAAAATTGTGGGATGCTGTAAAGGAGGCTTTGGAGTCTATACCAGTTGATCGATGTCGTCATTTAATTGATTCAATGCCAAGGCGATGTCAGGCTGTAATCAATGCCAAAGGTCAAGCAACAAAGTACTGATCTATTTTTATTAAATTAAGTGGAATTCAATTGCAAGACGATACAAATTTATTCAATTTACTTAAGAATGTGTGTAAGTGTCCCTTATTTTTTGAACCAACTAGTTTTCGAAATTTAGAAAAAAAAGAGTGTAAATGAAAAATTATTTTGAATGTTTTTATGTTGTTTAATTTGAATTGAAATAAAATATTAAAATAATTTAAAATTGGATTAAGAAAAGTTGTTTTATTGGTTAAAATTGTCAAATTAGTAACTTTTTGATACTGTCCCTTATTTTATGACTGCCACTATATATATATATATATATATATATATATATATATATATATATATATATATATATATATATATATATATATATATGTATCGGCGCGATAACTCTCGAACGAAACGTTTAATGCTTATGAAATTTTGTGTGCGAATTCGATTTTCCAAATCGTTGGATGAGTTCGTTAGCCAGACACGTCGGATGCCCAGAAGTAGGTTTTCCGGGCGTTTTTTGTCAACAAAATGAGTTTTTTGCCAGAATTAAGCAATTTTTCAAATTTTTTTTTACACCAAGCCATAGTAAAAGGTAAAATGCATAAAAAATGTTTTTATACCGTTGCTCTAAATTATTTACTTTTCGAGAAAAACTAGGAAATATGTCGTTCTCCATTTCACTCGCACTCGCATTCTTTTTTTTTCTGTCTCATTTTTTGCGAGCTAAATTCGAAAAAAACCGCTTTATAAGTAGCGTGTCATGATTTTTTTAATCCAATTTAACGATTCGGCTATATTCTATTTCTCTGTCAGTTAAATGTTTTTATAATGTATCTCTGTTCCATTTTTTTTGACAAAAAAACTCCCGACGATATCTGTTATGTGATATGATCAGAATTTAGATTATATTTACACCTTCCTAAAATTAATAAGAGTTTGCTTCAATCGTATAAAAATTACGTTAAATCATATTCAAACAATAATATTTTTACGTAATTTTCTATCCAATTGACAATACAGTTATGATTAGAATTGTATAATCAGAGTATTCTAGTATTAAATAATTTTGCACATTCAATTTTTTTTTTTTAACAAAGAAAATTTTTTTTAAATTTTGACACATTCTTTTATGAAATTTCGATTAAGAAATATTAAAAAATTTTAAAGTGAATCATTTAAAAAGAGTTAAAAATAAATTAAAAAGGAAACATTTCTCTATTTTAACATATTTGTAAAGAAAATTTTACAGTTTACTTACAGTTTTTTGAAAAAATGTAATAACATTTTTACATACAATAAAGATTATATTTGAACGGTAGGAAATCCACAAATTTTTTTTTATTTCTTTAATTAATTATTAAATTTGGTTTTAGAAGAAAATCTTCGTCTAATTCGCTCCAAGCCGAAAGTATAGCCACTAATAAGGACATTCCACTGTTAAAATAAATTGAAAATATATTGAAATTTATTTAATGAAAGCCATTCATAGACATTTTTAAAATATCTTTTTGAATTATATAACAAATAAAATCTGTGTAAAAAAATCTAATTGACGTGTTTTTTCTCAATTTTCTAATATTAAGTAAGGCTCGTTAGTTAGGGAGTGATTGTGTCAAAATTTTAATGTAAGATATGGTAATTTTAACCCTCTTTAAAAGAACATTTCGATTTTAACAATAAAAAAATTTTAAAAAGTGTTTTCGTTTTTCCCGGATTACCAAAAACTTTTCATAGGTATATCTGTGACTAAAGTTGCCTCCCTTTCTTAAGAAAATAAAGTATTTTTAAAATTTTGTGCAAAAAAATAAAACACAATTAACGAAAAAAAAGTACGCGTTCCCATATTTTTAAGATTTTGTAGTACAAGAAAATCCTTATAAATTCATCATATCTGTTATTGCATTTACTAGCTTTTACGCAATTTAATAAACAGTATCGTTTTGATTTTTTAAACTCATTTAAGACATTTATTGTTAGTGAGACATATTTGAATTATTTTCCTAACTAATAAATTAAATTCTGTAGACTGATGTTTTTGTAGATAAAAAAAATTCTAGGTAACGTCTGTATTAGACAAAAGTCTGAAAAATGGACGTAGAATCTCACTGTTATTAATTATTATGTCTTGTAGTCTTTTGAAAAATTATTTTTTGAACTAAAATAAGAATAGGAGGAATATAAACTTAGGGGTAAACGACAGGGGTATATAAACTTTATTTTAGATTCTACGTTTATTTTTACAGAAAATCATCAAGTACCTATTATTTCTTTTTTGAATGTATAAATACAAAAAGTTCGAAATTATTTTATAGAATTTCAATTTTGGTCGACCTTACGGGTTGTCCCCATTTACTCTTTTCTCGTCTCTTTTGACCCCAATTTTTCATAGAGAAGAAATTATACGATTTTTGTTAATTTTTCAAAAACCACCGATAATTTTAAATTTTTTTGGATACTGCTGATAAAGTGACCATCTTCGCGTAAATTTTTAATATATTAAAGATTAGGTACTCATAAATTAAATACAAAAAAATACGGTGTGAAGTCTGAATGCGTACCTATTCATCCTTGTCTACGGTAGCACATTTTTTATTGACATAAATATTAGAAACGCAGGAAAAGAGACCAGGAATCAACATAGAAGTGGATTATGGTACGATATATTTTCTGAAAAAAAAAGTGCTTAGGACCAAAGTTATAGAGTTCAAAGTGATGCACTTGATGATGACTTTGAAGTTGACCTTGAGGTCAATTTCCAAAGTCATTTGAAAATCATTTAATATTTTTCAAAAGGAGTAGTTTACTTTTCATCCCTAAATGGTGCAAAGTATATTCGAACGAATTTCACATGCAAGGTAGAAAATAAGTGATCAAGAAGTAATTTTGAAAAATACTTGCTCAATCGCAATCGGAAAAATAATAGTTAATCATATGTTCAATTGAATTCCTAATATGATAACTATAGAGTAGCAATAAAAATTTTAAAAAATTTTGAAAATTTCTAATATAACATAAAGTTAATGTTTAACTTACAATTGGAGTGATATTAAATCTTTTCTTAACTTTACTTCTAAAATTACTTACAAAAATGTTTTCTTCTAATTTTTTCTATAAATTTGCGCCTATTTTTCCATTTCGTCAGGTTTTTATTTTTTTTATTTTAGAAAAATAATGCAACAAATCAATTTTGAAGATAGATTGAGTCAATACATGAAATTACTGCTTATAGGTACAGGATATGGTCAAAGTTCGGCAATGGCTAATCATTTTCAACTGACCTTGAAAATCGATTTCAGGGTCACTATCAAGTGCATCGCTTTAAATTCTACAAATTTGGTACTCAGCCCTTTTTTCAGAAAATATGTCGTTTCAAAAATATTTAGCTATAACTGTTTTCATCTACAGAGGTTGAATGGTGTTTTCTACCCCTAAAAAGCGTATTTAGCCGAAATAAAAAAAAACACGTATTTAATATTTTTCGCTGTTTAGTAAGTATGTTAAGTTTCATTCAAATTGGCGAGTATTAGTTGGGTAGTGTTATTTGTCAGAATGTTTTGCCGATCTAGTTTTTTCAATATTTCTTTGCTCGTTTTCAGAATTTGTATTTTAATTTCTACGGACAAATAACTCATTCTTTTCTTCGATTTGAGTAACTTTTATTTGCTGATGTTGACCATTAATTGATCGAAACATATCAAATATTTTTCAATGATTTTTTTAGCGAATGTCGAAAATTTTGAAAATATTTTCACCGTTAGTAAGTTAAAGTATTTGAATTCATTAAGTAATTAAATGATGTCCACAAGAACCTTACGGACTACCATAAGTTATATGAGATCCCTAGGACCCGTTTTTTACTGTTAGGATAAACTTTTTACTAAAATTATTTTAGATGAATAAAGGTTATGTTGTATGATTTCCGCCAGGGTTTACTGTTCCCATTATTGTAAAAAATAAACTAACCGACCGATTTTGAAAATTTTTTCACTGTTAGAGAACTAAATTATTTTAGATGGATACAACTATGCTGCACAAAGTCCGTTCGGGTTCTTGGGTCCCAAAAATATCAAAACTAATTACCCAGCCGATTTTAAAAAATCTTTTACTCTTAGAAAGCTAAACTATTTTAAATAGGTACAGTTCTTAGATGAGATCCGCCAGTCCCCAAAATTTGGAAATTCGCTATGTTATGCAGATGCTGCGGCAGGGGTATCTAAATATATACCATATATACTTTATGAATCAAAGCCCTCTGGTTTGTAACGATGCAAGCTCCTTTAGCTAACATTTGGCTAACAAGATTTTCTGGTGAACGCCAGTATAGTCTCTAATATTCATACTACGACTCAACTACGACTAAGGCGGATCATACACGGTGCGGTATACTAGAGAGTCTAGAGACTAGAGAGGTTTACCGCAGAGGTAAATTGCACAGGTTTACCTGTATTGACAGCGAGTTCACACACGTTCCGGTAAATCGTTAGGTTTAACCTATCAATAGATTTCTTCACAATAGTTACAGATGATGTGATCGCAGTAATTGCTTTATTTTTAGCTAGTAATAGTAAAAAACAAAGGAAAAACGTAAAACATGGTGAAAAATTTTTACAACTATGTCCTTAACAGCATCAGGCTTCGAATCTTTTAATTTTGTCACTAATTTCGCGTAAGCAGCATCTCTTTTTGTAGTCGTGATACTCCTTGCTTTTCACAAACCAGGGATAGGGTTCACATTTGTATAACTCTATAAATTCTTCCATAATTTGACTGCGCTTCCAGTTTTACATTTTGTTCAAAAATTTAAAATCAATCAGCACGACAAAAAAGAAACCTCTTTCCAGTGAAAACCTATTAACAACTGAAATAAAACCTGTGCAGGTGTTGATTGAGCCACATCCACGCTCCGGTACAGACAACTACGCAGGTAGAAAATACTGATTTTCAGTTCTTTCTCCAGGTCTTGTCACCTGTGCGGCTGTGCAGTTAACCTGTACAGATAAACTGGAGCGTGTATGTTAATTGCTTTCTTTGAAACTGTACAGGTGACAAGACCTGCAGAAAGAATTTAAAATCAGTATTTTTTACTTGCGCAGTTGTTTGCACCGGAGCGTGTATGAGATGTTTACCTGTACATGTAAATGTAAACCGCTCCGGTATACCGCACCGTGTATGACCGGTCTTATCATATGAGGACACGAAGTGTGGTTCATTAAGACCAAAGAAGATATATATATATATATATATATATATATATATATATATATATATATATATATATATATATATATATATATATTTCCATAATATATATACATATATATGTATATACCGTGTGAGTTTTTCGAGAGTTGCCATTTTGATTACAGCCAAACCGTTGATTTAATCGAAAAATTGTTCAAATAAGAGTTGTAGATATCGACGGGGGCAACTGATTGCTATAGTCAGGAGCTTTATAGCTCTTATGGTTTTCGAGCTATGACACAAACTTATAGATTTTTAAATGGGACTATATATTAATTTTTTGATAAAACTGATCTAATGCATTAATTAACAACATAAATGAGCAAAAAAATTTTTTTCAAGTTTAATTTTTTAATTTTTCTTTAATTTATCAGTTAAGGGTAAAAATATGCATATGTACTTGAGGCTACTTCAACCGATAGTGTATTTCTTGGTTACATTTTCATTATATCCAAGAACCACTTCTATCATAAAAATTTGGTTGTAATAGAAATGGCAACTCTCAAAAAACTCACATGGTATATATATATATATATATATATATATATATATATATATATATATATATATATATATATATATATACCGTGAACCGTAACGACTGCCCCAAATTAAAACTGGTGATAGGCCACAAAAAGTTGAACAAAAAATGTTAATACCATTTTTTTATGGTGCTTAGTTTTCGAGGAAATTAATTTTCAAAATTCGAGACCAGGCGTTTGGGAATCGCTGGTGTAATTATTAGTTTGCGTACATATGCACTAGTTTTTCTGATGGGTGTGGTGGTTTCATTGGTCGTGTGTTACTGATGATGATGTCTGCTGCTGGTTGACTTGGTATAGTTTTTCAATATTTAAATGAGATGACTTTTCAAGTACGGCAATAATCAGCAGTATTGTTCGCAGCATGTTACCTACTTATCTATATGAATGCAAAAAGAAACCGTCGCTTGTAAAACAGGTAACAAATTTAAATACAATTGGAGTGAACATAGGGTGGTATTTGTTGTAAGCAATAAAATAATTTAACATCTTGAAAGTTTATGGTCACTAATAACACCCTCTCGAAAAGTCATCCCAAAAATTGTTGGAAAAGGTATACTGCTCTATGCTTGGTACGCTTGCTACACAGATACATACCATACATACCTACATTGTAAACTTGACCTTCATGTGATATGTATTTGCTCATGGTTGGATAATCAAATATGTATGTATTTGCTTTGTGAGGTGCCTTTTAATTTCATTGTTGATTGTTTTTTTATACAATATTTGAAGTGCAGTTGAAATTTTAAGTTATTTTGGATATTTGTGTTTTAACTTTTTGTGTTTCTTAGTATTTTTATTGGTAAGTGATCTTATATTTTTGGGCTAAATTGCAATATACTATGTCATTCAATAGCTTTTCAATGTTTACCACAAAAGCAAAAAACAAATGTGGCTGGAAATTATCGTATTTAAAAAGTTAAGTCCGGCACACCTATTTTTATTAAAAATAATTGCATTCACTCACTTGTGTTTTATATTTTTATCGTGTTTAAATACTACAATAAGTTGTTTAAAAAATGTGCCATATCGTACAAATGTCAATATTAAAAAATGTGTAAAATATTAGTAAATTTGAGCTTTTGAGAACAAAAATATGCTTGCCGCTTTAAGTTTTCACAATTAAAAATTTTCACCAACTCAGGTTCGTTTTTACCGGTTAAAAAAAATATCGCATGACACTATTGCAATTTCTCCGCTTATACTAAGTAATTAGTTAAATTTAGTGTGTGTTTAGTGACTATTAACTCTTTATAAAACTATTTTATTACATGTTAGTTGTGATTTTAAATTTTGGTTGATAAGGAAAATGGCCAATTACTCCGTCCGTGAATTAGCCGATATGCATAAAGCAAACCTTCGAAAGCATACAAAATGACGTTGGCATATTCGTGAATTATGGATACGCCGACTGAATGCATGTGTACGAGCAGATGGTGGTCATATGCAAAGGTAGGCAACCAGTGGTCGTCAAAATTTTTTTAAAAGTTATTTTCTTCGAAACTATACGTTTTAGCAAAAAGTGGTATTAAGGTTTTTTGTTCAACTTTTTGTGGTCTATCATCAGTTTTAATTTGGGGCCGTCGTCACGACTCACCCTGTATATATATATATATATATATATATATATATATATATATATATATATATATATATATATATATATATATATATATATATATATATATATATATATATCCTATAGACTCATACTGTATCCCTTTATAAATGAAGCACCCAGATACGACCAACATACGACCTAAAGGTATTCTGTAAAGCGGGTTCTACACGATGCTACGAACGTTCCTTCCAACGTTCGATCGAACGTTTGAGGCAATTAAGTTCGATAGTTGGTGCGACGAATGTATCTGCTACACGGTAAATCGAATGTTTGATCCAATACGAATGATGATGTGTTGGTACTCAGTGGACGAGGCTGTTATCTGTCTGATGTTATCTCTAATGTTATACACTGATGTTGTCTCTCTTGTATAATGTGTTGGGACAGACGTTTATTCAGTGGCGAGGCTGTTATCTGTCTGATGTTATCTCTAATGTTATACACTGATGTTGTCTCTCTTCACATGAACGAGTCGTGCAGCTGCTGAGTCGAACCAACCAACGCAACCAACATTGACCTTCAAACGTTCGAAGCATCCCTTTGACTCGGTGCAAGAATACCGACATCGAGCGGGACATGGCCAAATGCGAATGTTTGACGCTCGACATTGGACACTCGTAGGTTCGAACAACGGCCACACGATGCGATGAACCATCGAACGTCCAATGTTGGAAGGTGTTTGTAGCATCGTGTAGAACCGTCTTTAAAATAATAGGATGAATAAAATACATAGCTTATTGCGCTTATTGTTAGACAAATTATGTCCTGCAATAATTATAGTCCTATTTGCTGAAAAGTAGACAATACATTATATATTCCTTAAATCTCACCCGTCTCACATTCTCACCCCGTTACCTGCCTCAAGAAAACTGCCTACAAACTGGCTTTACGCCTTGATATTTTTATAGCGTATTTCAAGTATGTAGTACACTCTGTATAGCATAATTACTATGTACGCTAGTACTATATAACATATATCAGGGGTGGCCACTACCTTTACCTTTGGGAGCCGCAATCCCATAGAGCCGATTCGGAGCGAGCCACCCCATTCTGAGATTGATGGTTCACACAATGAATACACGTTTTACATTTTTATGAAACTAAATATATTTATGACAGGAATGAAAAATGTAATTGTAATATGTAAAAATATTTTTTTTTTTAGTTAGTACATGCATCATACCTAGGTATCTAAAATTTGATTTTGAGATGTACTTTTTCTTGTGTTCATTCTGGCCGTGAGCTGTTTGAAATCTGGCCCATAATTGGTGAGCGCAGTTCGCACGAGTTCAGTTAAGTGTTCATCAGTTAGTTCAGATCGCTACTTGAATTTAATAAACTTCATTGTTGAATACAAAGACTCACAGGCGTAAGTAGTTCCAAAAATTGAAATCAGTCTCTTAGAAGATTCTTTTGCTAGTGGATATTTCTCTGCTAGAACGTTTTTCCAAAATTCAACAGTGGAACCGCTAACTTTTTTCAGTCCTTTTAACGCTTCGTCTTCTTGCAGTTCAAGATTTCTAACTCTACTGCTGCTACATCCTTTGTTATTGGAGATGAAAGAGGGCAGCCGTCATCTACAACATCAACAGCAAAAGGGTTGTCTAGGAAGGAAAAAGACGGTTTCAGTGGATCTGTCATTGAATTCGTCAGCAAGACCGGTCAATTTACATAAATAATCTTTTATTTCAATCTGGACGTCATCGTTAATAAGGCTTTCAGAAGTTTTCTTTAAACATTTGAAATGAGCGAACGTTTTGGTCTCAAGATCTCTCTTAAAAAGCCTCAATTTGCTATGAAAGCTAAATACGCTCTGTGCTAAATCAGAAATAAGCTTTTCTCTACCTTGCAGTGACATGTTCAGCTGCTGCAAATGCTGAACAACATCTGTAAAAAAGCTTAAATCTAACAACCACTGTGGATCACTAAGTTCAGGGAAAGATTTTTCTTTTTCTTGCATAAATTGTTTAATGGGTTCAAGCAATTGAAAAAATCTGCCAAGAACATTGCTGACTGATAGCCATCTCACCAAGCAATACCAAGATACATCATCAGGAAAGTCGTCATTATCCAGCTCTTCTATGAAGGATTTGAATTGTCTGTGTGTTTTAGCACTTGAATGAATGTAGTTTAAAATTTTAAGAACCACTTGCATAACTTGTGGGTACTACAAATATTTTGCTGCAGATGTTCTCTGTGAATGATACAATGTACAGGTACAAAAGGAGGATGTGATTTGTAAGCATTTAAAAGCCCAATAAGTCCTTGTTTGTTTCCTGTCATTGACGGTGCACCGTCGGTAGCAATGCTGACAATATTCTCGATAGGCACTGAGTTTTTTTTCAAAACATCATCCAAGGCTTCTTTGATGTCACAACCACGAACAGTATCCTTCAATGCAACTAGGTCTAAGAGCTCTTCCACGATTTCAAAGTCTTTCAGTACCTCACATATATTACTAACTGTGGCTATTGCTAAAAAAGCCAAGACAAAGCTAGCTTCGGTTTTCAAATCTGATTCTTTGGTAAAAACTGACATAACCATACTCTGACCATGTAATTTTTCCTTTAGTGATTTCACTTTGGTTTTTCTCAACTCAGAACCGATATGAAATTTTGTTTTGAATTCACTGTGGTTAGTGTCATGGTGGCGTTTTATGTTACTGGTCTTGAACTGAGACAACGTCATCTGACATAAAAATTTAAATTTTTATTGGCTTTCCTTTCCGAAAGACACATTGGCTTTCCGTTTCTCTCTACAAACATGAATTCTTCCTCCCATTCCGTGTTAAAAGCTCGATGCTCCTCTCCATATTTACGCTTCCTGGACACCATCGTACAACCCACAATTAATACAACTTTACTAGTTTTAACAACGCAACTGCACAGATAAAAATAAAAATAAGACAGCACCTAGTAGTTCTGTTACTGGCTTAATACTGACACAGGCAAAACAACAAGACACCCTCTCACCTCCTCAAACGCTGTTTCAACTTTGAGAAACGAGTTAAAATGACGATCTTTTTTATCTAGGTACATACTTTACTCAAAACTTGTTGAAAAAGATCGTTATTTGATTTTTTTGTGCGAAATTTTTATTTTTTTTTCTTATTTCAAATAAACCTATCAAAACAAATTTTCGAGATGCATTAAAGAGCCGCACAAGATCAACTCGCGAGCCGCAAGCGGCTCGCGAGCCACGTTATGGCCACCCCTGATATATATGCATATTATACATTAACCCTAGAATCGTACGTACACATCAAAACGACGAACGAACTTCTCTACCTGCTCCAATACTACTGCTTGCTGTGAGATTTCGGTTATCTAATTTATTTGTTGTTATAACATATAAGACGTATTTATTTTGTTTATAGTCATTGTCGTTTTGTTTGTATTGAAATAGTGTCCGTCAAAAGACGTCGATGTATGATTACGCGATGTTTTTTTTAAAGATTTTGTACTTCACATATAAAAGTTTTCCTAATTTTTCTAAAATTTATTCAAATATGCATGTTATAATTAATTTATTCAATGATTATGATAATGTGAAAGATGATTACAGCTGTTTGACTTATAGAGACGACATAATACTGAAGTTTTAATATATTGAATCGAAAACTAAAGAATGCATTTTGAATGATTTAATAAAAGATTAACAATTTATTTTGTGGAAAATATTTTAATTTTTATTATTTTTTGAGATCTTATTCGAAAAATTACTAACAAATTTTAGAAAATTTACAAATGTGCCTAATGGGGAAATAACTACATATCTATAGGAATATTTATGACTGAGAAATTTCACATTCTGTAAGTCACACATGTCTACTGACTCCTAATAGTTCATAAATTAATTATTTGAAACACATGTTTTATGATATAATTGATGTATTTATCTATTTTTTAATTTTTATAATGAAAATATGCTTTGATAAAAAGATTAAAAAAATTAATAAATATTTACATTAAGAAATTTTTCCAAATCCAATTTTTTTTAAATATTTTGTTCGCTTTTGTTGTATTGTTATGTAAAAAAAATGTTTTTTGCAAATAAACTCTAAAACTCTCCGTAAAAAGTCCATTCGTCAAAACGACGTCGATGTATGATTAACGTTTCCCGCAGACCAACGTATGATTCTAGGGTTAATACATTGTACACTTTTATAGCAGCACTACACTCTCGTCGAGGCAACACGAGATCGAGAGTGTAGTTGATGCTCTCGTGTTACCTCGCCTCGCCTCGTCAAGCCTTGCCTCGCCTCGCCAGCTTTCCGATCTGAGTTGGTTTTTTGTCAAGTCAAAGAACACGAGACACGAGGCGAGGCGATCAATTACACTCTCGCATATACTCGTGTGTTGATATTGCATATGTTGCATATCTGCGTATATATGTAGATATCATCAAAATATAAATATTGCCTGATATTATGTTTTTATACATAACCTAAAATCATGCCTTAAATTTACAAAAACGTTATTTTAAACCTTTTTGTGTAATATACATGAAAAAAATTATAGTATTCAATAGTACATAGAACTGCAGCAGCAGATATTTGAATCCATGTCATCGACATCACCCATCTTATCCATCTATGATTGACATTTCAAACTATACGAAGGCGCATGGGCAGTATGAATAACTGAGTATATAATCGAGAGCAAGCGAGAGTGTAGATGGTACATACGGTACATACTCGCGTTGTCTCGCCTCGTCAAAACCTCGATGAACGTCTCGTCGAGGCGACCTCGCGAGAATGTAGTGCTACTATTATACATAACTTTAACTACTCCTATAATTTATTATTTATTAAGGTCCGTCCACACGACACAAGCTTTACCACCGACTTACTTGCGCAAACCAGTTTGTGCAAGTAAACATGTACGTATGGACGGGAAAAAACGTAGCGACTTACTTGCACAAACCTGGTTTGCGCAAGTAAGTCGGTGGTAAAGCTTGTGTCGTGTGGACAACCATCACCGACTTACTTGTGCAAACCAGTTTGTGCAAGTAAGCATGTACAGTATGGACGGGAAAACGGTATCACGTACGAACCCATTGGTGAGGCTTGCGTAAACGTCGCACTGCTGAAGATTTTACTTGTGCAAACTTTTGTATGCATGGTTCTGTTTGCGTGTGTAGATAGTGTACAACATGTACCGCATATACAAGATGTACCACATGTACAAGATGTACCACATGTACCGCATGTACAATATGTATCACTTGTATATCACCGCATGTACAATGTGTACAAGCTGAAGGAGCTACTGTTCTATTTTTCTATTTTGTTGTGATTAAAAATCATAAAAATTAATTTATAAAAATTTTTATTCTATGTGATTAAAAATTTTTTTGTTGTCGAAAAGTGAAAAGGATTTTTTTTTGCTTGTCGATGAAAAGCTGGTGGTTTTTACTGGTTTTTTAACGGTTTCAAAACCAGGGCTGGGAAAAATGGTTCATAGAAACTATTGAAAATAGAAAATGGAAAATGGTTTCCAAAATTGCATTTAAAATACAAAATGGAAAATGGTTTTGCTGAACATATTTAAAATTGAAAATGGAAAATTGTTATTTAAAATGGATTATAAAATGCAAAATGCTTTTTTTACTTGAAATTTATTCTATAAATTTTTTTATTATTATTTAGATTATTATATATCGTTATAACTATAACTATACCATTATTTTACATTAATTAAAAAAAAAAAGAAGTTAAGAAAGGTAGTCTTTTGAGAAAATTTTGTCAAGTTTGCGTGATATGAAAATGAAACTTAAATTAATATTGTTACTTAAAAATATTGTAAAATTTAATTCGGCCTTAACGTATTCAAACCTTGACGACGCTACGACTGCAACTTCTAAATAAAATTATGAAAATCATCTACTCAAAATACAAAAACATTTCTTATCGACGTGTATTAAAGATAGTAGTACACAACTTGAGTCAGAAAAGTTTGACTTAAAAGAACTGCAAGTCGAGTGAATAATAATTGACAAAGCTTGGTGAAAAATCGCAGCTGTAAATCGTAGATCTCTGTACGATCTTACAGTTGCTAAAAACCTCAAGGTACAGGTCAATTTTTCATGCGGCGATATAGATTCACGCATTAAAGTGTTTTTTTTCCTTATTAGAGGTGTCACCAAATGTAATAATTCAATATATGCTGTCTCATCCATTTTAAGATAATTACGCCAATCATTTGGATCATCCCTTAAATCGTTAATTAAATTAACGTGAACTTTTTAATCAACAAGCAGAATAATAAAGCTTGTAATAAAAATATTTCTTCACTTGCCTCCATTTTAACTAATTTAAATACATTTGACAGTTGATACCGTTGATACATACCGCAACTACCCTGAAAACAAATTAAGGTTTGCGCAAATATACTGGAACGTGTAGCCATCGTACCATGTTCCGTGTTTTTGCACAAACTAGTTTGCGCAAACTGAACGTGCAGGCAAATCGTTATCGTGTAGACGGGCCCTTATAAAGAATTTAAGGTCATATAACTACAGTTAAATATGTATGTATGTACCAACCTATTTGAAAAACTTAATGATATTACCATATTGTTGTCATAAACTAAATAATAATAAAGGTTATAAACTCTTTTATCTTATCAAAATAATTAAATTAAAAGATACTTATAAATTCTCATTTTTTACTTTTTTAACAAATTTTAAATCTTAGTTATTTAGTAATTAAACAATTAACAACTCATTAATTTTCTCATTTTCATCGGAACAATAAAATCTTCGTAAAAATGAAAATAGCAGTAATTGGCGCTGGAGCGGCAGGTTTGAATTCAATAAGACATATTGTTGCCAATAATTTTGAATGTATAGCCTTCGAACAAACCGGTGAAATTGGCGGAACATGGGTTTATACCGAGGATGTAGGTACTGATAAATATGGTATGCCGGTTCACACAAGCATGTACCAAGGATTAAGGTAGGATATTAGGTGTATTTTAATAATAATGAAATATAATTTAGTAACGATTTTACGGTTTTAACATTTAAATAATTTTATTTTATCTATAAGTAAATTTGAACCAAAAAAGAATAAATTCAAAATTGAATCTCCTAATCAAAAAAATATTGTCTTTATTTTGACCAAAAATAATTGGAATAAAGATGATAAAAATGTCAAAATTAAATTAAAATTACAGAACAAATTTACCGAAGGAAGTTATGGGATTCCCCGATTTTCCTATGCCAGATTGCGATATTTCCTATTTACCACAAAAAGATGTTTTGGAATTCCTGCATAATTATGCTAAAAAATTTGATTTGTTAAAACATATAAAGGTATGCATAAATTTCTAATATTATAAAGAAAATTTAAATTTTTAACCGAACTATAAATATTTGTTTCTTCATTAATATCTCAAATCAAGATCATTTGATTGATTAGTATATTATACTAATTCAGTCTAGCAAATAGTATCAGATTGATGTATCTTGATCTCAAATAAATTTATAGGTTTTGTAAAATAAGAACCACTATATGTACCTTGGGAACAGAGGCAGCGCAAGACTAAAAAGGGGAGTGTGTAAGATAATTTTTGCGAGGCCCCTTTTAACTCTTTAAATGATTAAGACGAGTTAACTCGTCCTGCAATATGGCGGCTCAAAATGCTGCGATATGTACATATTCACTGGTACAGGTGCCGCCATCTGTGACAGATTTTCCGAAATACGGTATAATTCTAAATAATGTCAAATTTTATCAACATAGTTTAGTATAATTTGTATTTTGTACAATCCTAAGGTTCACTTTTGTGATGTTGGAATCTTTGATTTTTTTTCTTTTTCTCATCTTGTAACCTTATCTATTGTACTTATCACTTGGCAGTAAAAAGTCCGGCATTTTGAGGCAAAAAATTTTTCCATATGGTTTGTTTAAAAGGGTTAATTTTCTCTTTGAAATTTCTCCCTTAAAAATTGACAAGCAAAGAAAAAAAAATGAACAACGAATTCCTTTTGCGAGGCCCTTCTACCCAAGATTTTTCAAAAAAGCCTCCTTGAAAATTAAGTGATGAGCAAAAAAAAAAGAACTCAACAACCGACAGCACCTTTAATCAAGTTCTGTCAACTTTCTTACACATACCTTCTTCAGAGGCTCGCCGCGAGGCCTTCAAAGGCGCGACGCTATAGGCCGGTCGCCCACACTTTGCGCCGCCTCTGCTTGGGAATCCAAATTTGATTAATAAAAATTCGTGTAATTTATGTTTTGTTGTAAAACATTTTATTTGTAGTTTTATAATCGAGTAAAATCAGTAAAACCGATAGAAAATGAACGATGGGAAATAATAGCAATGGATATACGCACAAAAGAAGAAAGTAAATACGAATTTGATGCCGTTATGGTCTGTAATGGTCACTATTTTCAGCCACGATATGCCGATTTAAAAGGTATCGAGAAATTTAAAGGATCACAAAGACATAGTCATGATTATCGAAAACCCGAAGAATTTAGAGGTCAAAGAGTTGTAATTATTGGAGCCGGTCCATCAGGTGTTGATTTAGCGTTTCACATTTCTAGTGAAGCAACAAAGGTTTTTTTTCTAGAAGCAGTTATTATTTTATTTCTGGTATTCTCATTTTCAATTTGTAGGTTTTTCTGAGTCATCATTCAAAGGACACAATTAGTACTCAATTTCCGAAACATATTGTTCAAAAACCTGATATTGAAAAAGTAACGGAAAATACAGTAATTTTTAAAGATGGGTCGGAAGAGGAAGTGGATGCTATTTTCTATTGCACAGGTAAGCAAGCAACTTTTGAAAATTAATAATAAAAAGTCTTCTACTTTAACTGTTTATTTTTTCCAAAAGGTTATCAATACAGTTTCCCATTTTTAAGTGAAGAATGTGGCATTTTTGTGGATGACAATTATGTACAACCCTTGTACAAACATTTGATAAATATTGAACATCCAACAATGGCCTTAGTGGGACTCCCCTTTTACGTTTGTGCTTTTATTATGTTTGATTTACAGGTATATATTCTTTGTTTTCATTTATTTTGAAAAATAATTTATTTTTTATACTTTTTTTTTAGGTACGTTTCTTTTTAAAAATGTTAAAAGGTGGTTTTAAGTTCCCATCTAAAGAGGAAATGTATAAAGATAGAGAACGTGAGATGCAAAAACGTTGGGAAATGGGTTTTACAAAACGACAGGCTCACATGATGGGTCCGTTACAAAATCAATACTATGATGATCTGTCAAACACAGCTGGATTAGAACAAATTCCAATTGTTTATACAAATCTCCACAATGAAAGTAGTCGACGTTTCTTGGAAGATTTAATTCACTTTCGAGATGACGCATATAAAATTGTCGATAATAATCGTTATATTCAGACTAAATTTGGATCTTAAATTATTCAATAGTGATTTCAAATTAGGGAATATAGAAATAACTCTTGTACATCAAACACAGTAGACGCAGTAGACTCTTATATTTACGTATATTATGACTTTATTTTTGTATAAATATAGGGTTAATTAAATTTTTATTAATTACAAAGTACAAAAAAAGTAAAAAATAATATATAAAAATTACTATTTGAAAAAGTAGTGAATTATAGTGACCTGTTTTCAATCATTCATTAATTGTTGTTGGAGGTATTATAATTATGCGTGCATATCTTCACATTTTTCTCAATAATAGGATCCTTTTTAATACAATTTGGGACAACAAACTAATTTTTACGGTATATAATTGTGAACTTTCAAAGAGGGCTTAAAATAATTTCAAGTTACAAAATATGAAAATAATTTTACTTTGTCACTTTTCATTAAACTAGATTTTTCTGGAACGAGCCAGCTTTCTAGTAGTTAACTCATTCTCAGGTTTAACACAATTGAAAATTCTGTTACAAATCACAGTATTTTATTATACATTGGAAAAAGCCATCGTGTACCTATAATAAAAACTCGTGTAGGAAGAGTAAACTGCGTTTATCCAAACTACGTAAAACGGGGTTCTACTGTAGCTAACAAAATTAACTGTTGGGATATAAAAATAAAGATATTTTTTAAATGTTATTAGATACAAAGAAAGTAATTAATAAAATTAATTTTTATAAATAAAGAAAACTTCAGTGTCTTATATTACTTTTTTAATTAAAAATTGATTTATTAATAATTAACTGAATTAAATATTTGACTTCTATCTAGTAGTTCTTCCACTCTTTACAGAATCAAATTACTACATTATTTAGAATTGTTGAAAACAGAAATTTTAAAATCTAAATGACCCAGTTAACTAATACTGCTATAATGTAGTCTTGCTCTAGATGAAGGAATGAATATTCTCGTAAGGAATTAAAACGCTATACATATTTCTTATTGTACATTTTTTAAATTTAATTAATCCTACTATTAACATAAATAAAAACAATGATAACAACTATCTAAAGGTCAATAATTATAATAAAAGAATAGAATTAAAATAATAATTCGTTGTTAAAACTATTCGTAAATATACTTTATCATAAAATTTTTGTTTTAAGGTTCGATTCTTCATTGCATTTATCAAAAATCCTACAAAATTTCCGTCAAAAGGAGAAATGTTACAAGAAAAGTGCGAAGAAGAGAAACGGAGAAAAAAGAAGGGTTTGCGAAGACAATTATTTCATGCATTAGGTGATTTTCAAGAAATTTATTTTCAAGATTTGATACAGATTGGACAATTAAAACCAATTCCTCCAGTAATATTAAAAATATATGAGGATCGAAAAAAGCGAGCAACATCTGCATTGAAGTATTATCGTGGTGATGTTTATTCTGTTATTGATGATGAAACATTTTCTGTTCAACATGCAACAAAAGTAACATTTTAATTCCTACAATAAATATTAGAATTATTAAATTAACATGAAACGAACGTACCTACAAGTATCTGAAACAGTCTGTGATGAAATCATTTAATGAAAATGATATAAGGAAAATATTACATATTGTAAGTTGTAAAAATAATGCTATAATAAATATTGTTTTATTTCGTACAAAACTCTATTTTATTTTTTAACTGACTTCAAAAAAGAGGAGGTTCTCAATTCATCCCGTATGTTCTTTTTTTATGTATGTACACCGATTTCTCCCACATTTCTAAACCAATTTGCGCCATTCTTTTTTTGGTTAGTAGATAAAGCTATCCAGATGGTCCCATAAAAATTTTATTAACATTGGTTGAGTAATTTTTTAACCATCTTCAATAATATGAATAATTATGGCAATTTTAAAATTTGTATATGCAAAATTATTTACTTTAAAACTATAGTAATATATTTTTAAATTTAAAAAAATTAAATGTTGGCAATGGTAAAAGGTATGAAATTTATTTCACACTAAAAGGTATGAAATAAAACATATTTTAAAAAACCGACTTCAAAAAGTAAATACCCCTGTCGCAGCATCCTGCATAACATAGCGAATTTCCATTTACAAAAGTACGTTTTTCTCGGAAACTAGTTGATATAAAGTAATTGTAAATAAAAAACCTTTTTTATGTGATTTTTCCGCCTCATTTCGCCAAATTTTTTTCACAAAAAATGCCCAAAAAACCGTAAACATTTTCACGAAATTTCTTAAAAATAAGATGTTTCGTTCTTGAGTTATCGTGCGGCACATTTATATATATGTTTACTAAGTGTCCGCACGATACCTCAAGAACGAAAGATCTTATTTTTAAGAAATTTCATGAAAACGAATGAGGCGGAAAAATCACATAAAGAAGGTTTTTTTATTTACAATTACTCTATATCAACTAGTTTCCGAGAAAAACGTACTTTTGTAAATGGAAATTCGCTATGTTATGCAGGATGCTGCGACAGGGGTATTTTAAAAATTGCGTAAATATCTTCTCTTTTTCGGATGGTCATTTAAAAATAATTTATATTAAAACTGGCTTAAAAAAATTAAAAACCTTAAAAAATGACAAAATCAGTTTGAATATTTATAATTACGTTTAGTTCTTAACAGATGGCAGTGAGATCGTTATTGTAATATTTACTATGGAGACAATATTTACAATTTTTATGAAAAAAATATTTTATATTGATCTGTGCTAGGATTACCAACATAAATACCAATTTGATTGAAATATACATAGGTTAGATGTCCATTGAAGGTTTTGAAATTATATTTTGCACTGAATTAAATTTGAATGCGTAGACGGATATGGGAATGATTTTGAACCACTTGCGAAAAATGATTTAGCAACAATTTTAAATACGAAAATTTAAGATTGTGGACTTTTTATTCATAAAAAGATTAAAATTTCTAGCAGCGAGTCCTGACGGATTAATTGATGAAGATGGCATAATTGAAATAAAATGTTTATATATTTGTAAAAACATGACTCCATCAGAAGGTATTTTACAAAGAAAAAAAATCAAATACACCGTTCTAGACGAAAATGGAAATTTACAATTAAAGAAAACACAATTATTATTATCAAGTGATGGGATAGTTAGAAATAACTGAAGAAAAATTTTGTTTATTTGTATTATGGACTCCAAAGGGTCTTTTATTCGAAAAAATTTGGAGGGATCAAAATTTCTGTAAAAATAAAATGGAAAAAAAAACTTACTGAATTTTATGACTCCAAATTATTGCCAGAAATATTAGACCCACGACATACACAAAAACTTAAAATTCGGGACTAATTTTTATTTATTTTATTTTTTTTTTCTTTTCGTATAATAGGCTATTGACAATGTATGTAATTGAATAAGGAACTAATTCGTTACAAGTGTTTTATTGTTTCATATGTTAAGTTGTACCCGAAAGATGATAAATCCACAAAGTGCTATTAAATGTAGGCTTAGGCTTTTACGAATGGCGTAAATTTATCGGCTCTTAAGTTTTTTAACTATAACACAAAAACTAGGCATTTTTCGTAAATAAACATGACTAGATTTTTTGTAGAGAATTTTTCTTATCGAAATGGCACTTTATAAACTCAAACTTTTTTCTCAACAAAATAAGTAAAAAAAACTTTTTTTTTAAATTCAACTTTTCGTCTTTTTTTTTTGAATTTTTATATATAACTTTCTTCTGAGTGGGTTTACGTATAGGCATTGGTTCACAAAAAAGAAAACAGACTAATTTTTGATAAAAATTAGTTGAGATACAGTCGTTCAAAGTTACCTCTATAGTTTGTAAGCTTAGTCAGTGTGGGAAATAAATAACTATAATTAAGTTTTTCAAATTTATTTAATTTTACTGTAAATACCATAATTTTTTTATAATATAATACTTTAAATAATTTTTTATTTAAAATTAAAGTAAACAAAATTATTGTGTAATTTCTTTTTTTTTATAGTTATTGATAATCCTACCACAAAGCAATCAATATTTATTGGAAAGTTATTAACAGAGATGGGAACAAAAGGTCCCTAACAGAGTCGCCATATAAAATATTTTGTACTCCCCCCAGTAATTTTTTTAAATTATTTTTAAAATTAAAATTATATATTATATTATGAAAAATGGGTAATTTTTAATTTTTACTGATTTGTTCTTTAAAGCTTCCTTAGGCTAGTCATCAAATCCAGGGGAAAATCCTCAGCCTTCTAATAAAATTTATAGCCCCCCAATTCAAAATATTTTATATGGCGATTCTGTTCGGGACCACTGTTCTCCCAACTCTAGTTATTAACCATAAAAATATCTAATAAAAAAAGAATACCAACTACTAAATTATATTACACTACCCTTATTTTTTTTGACAGATAATTGGTATATATAAAATATTAAAAAAAGAGGTACAATACATTTTAAATTGTAAACGTATATTTCGACTCTTTTTAGCATATTTATTTTTTAACCAAATGATTAAAATTTAACAATTTTTAAAAATCTACCTCCGCCTGCTTGCCCCAAAACAAGCTGCCCGCAAGCAAATACGCTTATATAGCCTTAAAAAATTTTGACAAATGTGGCATCCATCAATAGAGGGACACCCTATGAGTCGCCGAACAGAGTTTGAATTTTGAAAAAATTCCGTTTCATTTTTGAATTACAGATTCCCAGTTTGACATTTTTTAAAAATAAATTATATGTAAATTAAAATGAACCATTTTCTCAAAATATATCTCAATCTGAAACCAGGCGGCGACACAGGTATTTGGAATTACATCTCTATGATCCAGATATTAATTTAACAAACCAAAAATCATCTTCTGTTAATTTCACTTTAGCAACAAACTTTTCCAATTTCCGTTACCTAGGAATATTGTTTATTTTTTAGAAATTAATACTCCAATTATTGAGATGTAGTCCCGAATAACCCGTGTCGCCGCCCTGGTGTTGAACAATTTTCTTATGCGGTTACATAGCAATATTTAAATTAAAATTTCAATTCATAGAGATGTAGTCCCAACCTATCTGTGTCGCCGCCCTGGTGTCAAACTGTTACATATTTTGAGAAAATGGCTCATTGTTGTGCATCGGAATGAGCCAAATTTCAACTCATTCCAACGGCAAAATTGTGAAAGCATATCTTTTTTTTTTTTTTTGAAAAAAAAAAAATACTACTTAAAAAGTAGAGGGGGTATTTTTGCAACCGCGCCAAACCCGGCAGAAGTAGATTTTCATACTTCACTATAATCAAATAAGCTATATAAGAAATTCTAGCTTTATGGCGAGTACCTTAGTCGAGGTGGCGGGTAGCTCTCCTACTATTACATTTCACGATTTTTTACATGTAAAATTTGAGAGTGAATAGTATAAAATTTTTCGCTATTTGATTTTTCTCTTTATTTATGCTTCAAATTCTACAACTCTGTCGAATTTCATCAACCTAAGATTGTTAGAAGTGCTTTATATTTTTGATGATAAGTGGAAAGTCAATCACAAAATTGCCGTTTTTGAGGTATTCAGGCTTGAAAAGAATAAGTCATTAACGTATATAAATTGAAGATTTGTTTTAGTTTCAGAATAAATCAATTTGGCACCAACAAACTGGGAATCAATTTGGCACCAACAAACTGGGAATCTGTAATTCAAAAATGAAACGGAATTTTTTCAAAATTCAAACTCTGTTCGGCGACTCATAGGGTGTCCCTCTATTGATGGATGCCACATTTGTCAAAATTTTTTAAGGCTATACAAGCGTATTTGAAATCTACGTCAAAAAACCTAATTGACCTGTTTTTGCTCAATACCCTAATATTAAGTCTAGGGGTAATTAACTAGGGGGTAACTGTGTCGAATAGTCGTACTACTTAAGTAGTTTAAGAAGTTTTTCTTCATGGAAAATAGTTTAAGACATTTAGAATAACGTAGAAATGAAATTTTCGATTTCAAAATTCAGTTTGAGCAACATTGGATAGGGGGTGAGTCACCCTCTTAAATTACATATTAGCTAACATACACTCATTTTTAATATTAACACACTGATTGTGGGTAATAATGTCACAATAAGTGGTTCTGAAGTTGGACTGTCGTATGTAAGGTTTTCATAAGGTTCGTTTTTTAATGGATGTTATAGTTTCCGTTATCGAAAGTTATCGATACCGAAAATAACGATATTTTGAAAATGAATGGAAACCTAATAAAAACCTTACATACGATAGTCCAACTTCAGAACCACTTATTGTGACATTATTACCCACTGTCAGTGTGTTAATATTAAAAATGAGTGTATGTTAACTAATATGTAATTTAAGAGGGTGACTCACCCCCTCTCCAATGTTGCTCAAACTGAATTTTGAAATCGAAAATTTCATTTCTACGTTATTCTAAATGTCTTAAACTATTTTCCATAAAGAAAAACTTCTTAAACTACCCAAGTAGTACGACTATTCAACACAGTCACCCCCTAGTTAACTACCCCTAGACTTAATATTAGGACATTGAGCAAAAACAGGTCAATTAGATTTTTTGACGTAGATTTCAAATCTGTAAACAAAATTTTTATATTGTTTAATTTTCACCCCCTTTTTGCAAAATTATCCCCTAAATTTTAACCCCCAGCCATCCCTGTTGACACAATTTGAACAAATTGCATACCAATAGGGAGCTCTTTAAAAAAGAGTAATATCGCCAATTTAAACTTTTGCTCTATCTCTTACCGTTTTCGAGATATTTAAAAAATTAAATTTTTACCCCCAATTTTTGGAGGTCGATTTCACCCCTTCAAACGGTTTTTCCGCCGATAAACAAAAATACGTGTCGCTTATTTTTTAGTGTTCTACAACATATCTAAGTTTCATCAAAATCGATAGGTCCGGTCTCGGGACGTTTACTTGTAAGTGAAAAAAATCACGAATTTTGCCGTAAAAAAATACCTACATATTTATATCTATGACCAGTTACGTTAAAGTTCCATTCAACATCACTAGATGGCATACTCCTTAAATCTTATTTCTTATTTCTTAAATCTTAAATCTTAATTCCTTATTTCATTGATTGTGTATGACCCCTTATCCTCTATTGTTTAATGTTAAAAGTGCACATGCGTCGTAAATGAATATGCGTGCTTCAGAATTTCAAAAGATACCTACAGTGGATTTTAGATAAGTTGTCACAGTTGAGATAATTTTTTTAAAATTATTTTCTGAGATCCAACGGTCAATAGTTTTATTCTGTATTTATTTTTAGATTAATACATGATTAAAAGTTAAATAATGAAATAGACTGCTAGTCAAGTAAGTAACATTTACATTTGCAAAGAAAAGCATCTTGTTTTACCAATTTTTTTTTCACTTCTCGATGTACTTTATAATATACTTTATGTAAAAATCATACGTATGATTTTTACATAAAGTACCTACATAATTTCAAAATTACTTTCTGTGGTTTTCTTAACAATGAACATGCCTCATGCGTGCTTATTTCGAAATGTGAAAACAGTCACGACCTAAGCGATTTTTAGTGGAATTTTCACAAAGCAAAATTAGACTATTACACTGTATCCGAGATCAACACTTCGAAAGGAGAGTGGATTTTAAATCAGTAGAACACAATTCTGGGAGAAAAATTTCTGATGTATATATATAATTCCCGCTACCTTTTGACAAGTGTAGCCCCCCATGGATAGAATAAGCTAAAATTCGGTAAATAGGATTGTTTCCTATGCAGAATACCATAAAAGTGGGGGTAAATTTTCGGCAAAACTTGGATTAACCTTCTTTCAAGGGGTCGTAGGGTGGGGGTGCCAAAACAATACAACTTTTTCAAACCAATTCGATATAGTGTTTAGATCAATTATCTATAACGTATTCAAAATTCAGCTTCCTAGGGCGATTTGGCGGGAGTAGAGAAAGGAAAAAGTGTTTTTGGGAGTCTGACACGCCCACATCCTCCAGAATTAATCTAGGAAGCTTAAATTTTGTATGTTGATTAAGTTGGTACCTAAGATGTACTTTTTGGGGGTTTCAACATTTAATTGTCACCCCCCACCATTTTTATACCAAATTTCATGTCTTTTCGACATTTTCGTTAATTGTGTCACACCTACTGGCCTCTCAAATAAACCTAGAGGACTAAAATTTTGTTTTTTTAAATTTAAATAATAAGGTAAATAAATATAATAAAAAAATAATTTGAAATATGTTATTAATGACAATTTTTATTTACAAAAGAAGAATTTTGATTTATTTGGAAATAAGAAAGAACCTCAAAAAATTCCAGTTCACTTTTTGAGGTCTTTTTTAATATTTAAATAATAAAAACATAAATTTCAATCTCATTTAGATATCTTAAAAATACTGACGATGAGGGAAAATTCGACTTCCATGATGGAGCTCTGCTGCTCACGACTTTTTTTAATTGCAGTAAACCCAAGGGTAAATTGTAGAGTACGTCAACATGCTGTAATTTCAATGTTTGCCGGAACAAATGCGGCTGAAAATTATTGTAGCTACTTAAATAAGCTACTTAAAGAGTTAAAGGGCGGTCACATATTTTTATTAAAAATAATTGTGTTTTATTATTAATTATCACACTTTAAAAGGGGTCAAAGTAAATTGTTTAAGACAATTAAAAAACGGATTTTGATATACAAACTAATTTACCTAGTATATTAAATGGCCCCGCGTGAGCGGGGCCGCTTTACTCACTTGTGTTTCGCATTGTTCTGTTATTTTTATCGTTTTCTATAAATAAATTATACAATAATTTGTTTTAAAAAAGTGTTATATCATACAGTTATAACACTTTTTTAAAACAAATTATTGTATAATTTATTTATAGAAAACGATAAAAATAACATAACAATGCGAAACACAAGTGAGTAAAACTCATCACACATCATACAGTTGTCATTTTAAAAAATTGTGAAAAATATTAACAAATTTGAGTTTTCCAAAACGAAAATACCTATGCTTCCGGCCTTTAACTTTTCATAATTTAAAATTTCTACCGCTATTGCTTCGTTTTTATCGGTTAAAAAAAATCGCATGTCGACGTACTCTACAAATTTCCCTAATTATGTAATAATAATTCACAGAATTATTTAATATTTGACATAAAGTTTAAACACAGTCAAGTATCGTATTTAATCGCACTTGTTCCGTTTAATCAAGCACTTAAAGACTTAAAATGTAACAGTTGGTGCTTTTTGATTGGCCCAACCACTGAATATTGAATTGAAGATATTAACATTTATGTTTCCTAGAGATACCATAGGCATTAAATTGTGAAGTATGACTCCATTTTATTAAACCCACTGAGTATTGAATCGAACAAATTAACATACGTTTCCTAGAGATACCATAGGCATTAAATTGTGAAGCATGACTCCATTTTACTAAACCCGACTTGTAACCATGGAGACTTGTTTATAAATATTAAATAAATCATTAAATTAATGGTTTAACCGCCATTAAAGTAATCACATCAGTCAATTTTTTTGTTTCAATTTCTTAATGTATTTGTAATACGCAGCATTCTCTATAGTCGATTCTCTCCTAAATGATTAAACCCAACTTGCAACCACGGAGCATCGGAGACTTGTTTATAAATATTAGATAAACCTTTAAATTAATGGTTTGACCGCCATTAAAGTAATCACATCAGTCAATTTTTTTTGCTTCAATTTCTTAACACTATGAGGCCCGATCACTTTCATAGTAAACTTCCCCGGAAGTCGGCAATATTTAAAAAAGAAAACTTGATATAAACAAATACAAACATAAAATAAAATGATTCAAACACTGAATAGATTCAACCGTTCAACATGTATGTGTAAAACTGTAAACATACGTACATACTATATATACACTGACATCAAATCAATTTTATTTAAAAATATAAATTATAATATTTTTCATGTACATATTTTTTGTTTATCTTAAAATGTTTTATACATAGAAACCAAAAGAGTAGTGTGTGTTGGTATGTATTTGTGTGAGTAGGAACACATCCGTGTGATGAATGATGATAAACATCGCACACATAATGCGTAACCAACTAATCAATTAATCATTGATCGCGGTCGGCCTCTGGGGATGTTTTGTTTGGTTTCGGATGGCGAAACCATGGAACTAAAAGTGTTAATGTATGTATTTGTAATACACAGCATTCTCACTAGTCGATTCTCTCTTGAATGGGCCCAACTTACATGAAATTTACTTTAAATGAAATGTCAGTTGACTACAATTGCTACAATACAACATGGAAATGAGTCATACGTACATAATGCAGGTTTGAAGCGTTTGAAGAGAACAGTACCTACGGTACCTACCGTATCTAGAAGAAAGCTAAGGAAGCATTGAAAAGATCGATATTATTTTTAAACAGTTTACGTCAGCTGGTCGTTGAATATGGCCACATACGTGAAACGAGTGGTTTCATTGTTACTAATATTTCAGTGTTTGTTATATATTAATTGTGAGTTTTTTAATTATAAAACACATCGAACATTGACAGTTTATAAAAGTGATGATATTAATGTTTCACCATTAATAATAAATAGAGATGATTTTTTAACCGGTGACGAGTTGTCATTTTTTGAAAATAGTAAACAAAAACGGGATGCGCCGACAGAACAGCCGTCAAAAATTATAACAAAGGTTTGTTTGGAAATTTGTATTTCTTATTATATATCTCATTCGTTCATTATATGCGTAGGAAAAATTGATATCAAATAGGTATAAAAGCAAATTATAATTTTTAAATTTTTTATTATTGTGGTTACTTTTATCAATTTTTTTTCTTATTTTAATATACACGTATGCGTTATGTATACCTAGGTATAACTAAAAAAATTGTTTTTGTTTTTCACTAATTGATTAGATTTTGAAAATTGTACGCAATTTCGTATTTTTTTTACGTGTATACCTATACAGAATTATTAAAATTCAAAATTTAAATCTGAAGCTCAAATTGCTCTTATATTACCGAACTCAGTGTTTTTAACAATCAATAGCAGAAAATTCGAATTAAAATTTACAGAATTTTTCTCTTGATTTAATTTTCTACGTGCAAACATAATTTGTTTTTGATAAAAAATAACATGTTTACCTATTTTTCCTATAACAGGTGTATTATAAATAGCGGAATTTTCCACATTTTCTTTGTGATAGGTACTGATAATGAATTTTCTTTTTTATGATACAGTTGATACATTTTTATTTTGACAATTTGTTAATGTTTATAAACAATATGTGAATTCAATATTTTCTAATTAAAATTTATTAATTTCAATATGTTAATCAACTTAAGGATGTTGTTACCGTGTACAGTTCGAATCAAAAGTTTGTAACTACGTAGTTTGTGTAGTCTTATCGGTAATGTGACAAATAATAAGACTTTTTTTTTAAATTCCTTGTGTGTGAATCTAAAACTTTCGTAATTATAAAGAACATTTTTAAGATACATAATTTGAACTTTTAGTTTGGTTAAATATAATGATCGATTTCCTTTTTATTAATTTATAATTTGAAAATAAGTAGGGGTACATTTTAATAGAAAAATCATATTCGGAAATGTACATATGGGTATTTCTCATCAAATGTCGAAAGTTTTACTTGAATGAGGTTTATTAAAAATAATGGTCTTCCATATTTTTGTTTTTAACTTGGAGAAATATCTAGAGTGGTTACTTCAAATAATAAAATAGATGGACATCTGGTTTGAAGAACATCTTTCAACGCGTTCAAGTCTAAGATCTTGTGACCTTCGACTACAGCTTTATCAGCTGTTCCTTTCAGAGTTCCTCCGACGCCATCAGGTGCGCTTTTGCGATTCCCTAGCTCTGAACAGTGCCATGAGAAGTGAATGTCTGGGTAAATTACTTTTAGATTACGACAGATTATTTCAAACATGTATTTATTTTTATATTGAGTAACAGGCCCGTTACTCAACATATGCGAAGGTAATTTTCGCGTTTTTCCACTCAAATATAGGTTTTAAATGTGCCCAAACAGTTAATATGGCATGTCTAGTGTGAGGGAATAACTGTGACGGAATGACGGATTTGAACAAACGGCACTGAAACCAATCGTACATAATCTCAAATTGATTTAGCATTTTGTAAATGTATTGTACTTCCCAAAACACAATAAAAATCATTAAAACATTCGAATAATACAATGATTTACCGTCAAATATAAACAGTGAGGGAATGATAGAGAGAATTGTAATGTTTTAACTATTTAAATCAAATACTTATTTGCAGCAACTTGTTTCGGTATTACGAAAATTCGCCATTTTGACATTATTAGCAGTATTGCCAATTTTTAAAAACTTCAAAAATTGCGTTTAAAAATTTCAAACGTTGCGATCATAAATCGGATATTTGTAACGTGGTGAGGGAATGATTTTATTTTAAGGGGGACCACTAGTGTGACCGGCTGAAAAAAAGGGAATTGTTGGGAATTTTTTTTAAAGAAAACTACTGCATGGAATGTTTTAATATTTTAAGGATATATTTATGGATATATAATAAATACATAATACAATTTTTGGACCGAAAAATTGAAAGTTAAGCGAGTTATTCGCAATCTCCCAAGGCTCCGAAAAAAAGTCCCTCAACTGCTGCAGTGATAGCGACCTTCACAGTGCTGGAAATAAAAACAAAAAGCTTATTAATCTAGAAGGTATTGCTCGTACCGTGAACCTCAGTCGAAAAAAAGAAATGGAAATTACACACACTTTTAAATTTGCCCGTTTTTGATTTAACAGTTAGAAACTTTAAAGTGTGCTATCATTTTTGAACAGTAGTTTTAATGTATTTTTTAAAAATAAGTATTAAAATTAGTTTAAATTAAAAAGTTACTTATTAGTGAATTATGTTGTATTAAGTGTGTAAATATAGATATATCAAATCACTTTTATGAATACTGAATTAAAAAAAAATTAAAAAAAATTAATGAGTGCTATCATTTTTGGACGGGGTGTATAAGCAGCATCTTTTTATCAATTTTTCTTCGTTACTTTAAATTGAGTTTTTAATGTACTGAAAAGAAAAACAAAATCAATTACTGAACAAACAGGTTAATTTTAATATTTTCTCTCTTTCCATGGTTTAGAGATTGAAAGGAATAATTTTTGAAGTATGTACTTGTATGTCCAGTACTTATTTAAGTTAGAAAACTGTATTTTAAGAAAGCAACTTTAAACATATTAATTACTATATTTTCATCAAACATAGAATATGTTTTAGAATTTATTGAAACAAGAAAATTTCTGTGTTATTGTTGGAACTGATTGTGTGTCAGAGACATGAGATTTTAAAATGAGTTTAAGGTTCACCCTTTATTCGAGGATACGTATGCTTAAATGACTCTAGATAGGGAACATTAGGATTTTTCTTTAATAAAACGTTCTCGACCACATAAAAAATAGACTGCTTATTAAAGACTTTCCACAGTAACAGTAGTCTATTAAAATTTAGAGTTTTTTTTAGATACGTTTTCCCTAATTGTAATTAAAATAAGTAATTAACAAGTTGACGGTCATGAGCGCTCTACAGTATCAAGTTAAACCTAAAACCGAATTAGCTGCTTTTATAACACTGTGTCGCATCAACAATTTGGTATAAAGTTCGGTATAAATACCTACTCCGTGTAAAGTGTACACCCTATAAAAAATCGTACCTCTGCCGACCCCCTCTTGAAAAGATTTATGAAGAATTCGTAAATTATTTTTTTACTGAAAAAACTCATATTCAGGTTAACATGACTCTGACCGTTTGAGAATTGTTATTGTTAAAATATTACATACAGTAGCGAGCAGAAAAACCAGTGTTAAGGGGTTAGGTGTTTTTAGCAAAAAAACCTAATTTATTCCAACTTTTGGTAATTTTTTTTCTATTAATAAATGCTTATGGCTTGTACTTAAACAAAGAGATTTAAAAAAAATTAAATTTCAACTTTTGACATTGTTTTAAACAAAAGCTTGCAGAAAGTTTTTGGGTTTTACACATGCCGTCGTAAAAAGGTTGAAGAGTGCCTTATGATGTTAACGTGTTAACAGGCCCAACGAGATGGTGGGGTAGCAGGAATTGCAGTCCCGGCGCCCGTAGCTGCTGATAGAGGACCCGCAAAAAAAGTTAAGGGCTTTTTTTTGCTCACCAGTTATTTTTTGGGAGGAAATTTTTAGAAAATATGGATTCTTCGCGGGACCCGCTACGTTTTTCCATGGCCCTGCGTGTTAATAACTAAATTATACTTAATTTGATTTTATAAAGTTAGTTTATATGTACATATTTATGTACATATTTTTGTTTAGTAAATAAAAATTAATCGAGATAGAAAATTTCTTTGTGTTACAAAATTGATTTTGAAAAAGATTAGTTCAGCATTAAAAAGAAACAAAATTTGGTCACAGTTTATTTACATGACATGACATTAATTTGAAACCCCCTAAGACCATGTGATTTACTTGTTATATTATCTGCTTCGTCTGTCATCAGCGTCACATGTTCAGTGACTTAATTAGTCATCATGTTATTGTTATACATACAGATTTATTACAATGAATTAAACTTTTATAATACTTATTGAAATTTTAAAAAGTACTGTTTTTGTAATAAATTCACCGATATTGGTAAATATCGTTATCAGTGTAAATATTGATAAAACATCCTTTAGAATAAGTTAGAATATTACGTAGAATAAATACATAAGTAATTATTTAAAATATAAAAATTAAATTTTTTTATTTGTTACTACAAAACCACGTGAGTTTATACATATATATGTATGTAGGCATATATATTCGGAGAATGTGTAGTAATGGCTCAATGATATTACAAGATGTACACCCCAGCACAATAAAAGAGGTACGGTATACGATGTTTCAAAAAAAAAAAATGAAATTAATACGCGAAAACATGATTGGTTAGGAAAAATATTTTTAGTATTTATCGAAAATTAACTATACCAAATGTAGCGAATAATTAATAGTATAATAGTAGGGTAAAAGCCCCCTTTGTGGAACGGTATCTAATACTGGAACAGTTTCGACATTTACATATTTATTTCTTTAATTAAGTAAGGAAACTTTAAATGCGAGGTGAATCTAAATTGAAAAACAATCATTCTATTAATAATAATTTTTGTTATGAGACGTTTCTTTCAGAAATAACTTCATTAATATGTAAATGTTCATAATTAGATACCGTTCCACAAAGGGGGCTTTTACCCTACTTAAAAATTAAACGATATGGCTGAGTTTGACACTGTAGGTCGGATACAAGTCTTGTGAGACCCACACGATTAAATTTTCAGTATTCTAAAAAAAAAAATCGGTTAGATCAAATTTGGCGAAATTTCTTGCAGATTATATTGACGCAAACAAGTGTACATCTTAAAAATAGTGTGAAAACACTAATAATTTAAAAAAAATGATATGCTAAACATTTTTATTTTTATTTTCGGTTTTATTACAATAATTTCCTTTCGCTGTGAAGCTTATAAATGTATCTTATTTCCAGCTGCTGTTTTTGATAAATTTTAACAGTGTTTTTCTACTCTTTTTGAAGAACACACTCATGATATATCTGTTAATTGTTGAGAAAGTTAGGTATTATTCAAAGATGTGGAGGAATGTTCATTACTCAATACCCTCTTGACCAATGAAATCACAGTATTAATCATTATTCCATGGGTTTGCAATTGTTTTGTGTATATATGTATGTATCAAGTTTTAATTTAATATATATTGCCTAGTAACGTTCAAGTAAATAAAGTAAACTATGTTTTGTTTTGATCGTTTTATACATAATATTATACAAACTTTTAATGAAATTAGAAATAGATTAAAAATTTGATTTAAAATTTATATTCAATTTTATTTAAATCAAAAAGGAAAAAAGTCGTAGAAAAAATATCTTATTCTACTCGCTTGCAATGGCTATTACTCACTCAGATGCATTACGACACTCGCCTCACAAGCTCGGCTCGTGTCGCAATTTCATCTTCGTGAGTAATAGCTATCATTACTAGCTCGTTGAATAATATACTATTGTTTACGTGAATATTTTTTACATAATAAACTATGACGCTATTTAAGTTTGAACATATTTACAAAAAAAATTAATTACTCCTTTTCTTTATTTTTGAAGTCTAAGAGAATTGAATTAGACAGTATTGTTATAAAACGTAAATCTTTTTAGGTCTGTTCCACACTCTATAGCCGCTCTCGATACACTTTCGATTCGATAAGATATTCTTATAGAAGAAACAATGAGTGTATTCATGTTATTGCTACGATTTATGTACAGCTCCGATCACGGTCCTTTTATCCTCACGATACTTTTAGGACTATATTTTACTGCCATTTCGTTACCATTAAGTTATAAAAATAATGTGAGCAATTGAGTATGGAAAGATTTTACCGGGGCGAGACTGGACCGAGAGTGGCACTATAGTGTAGCGGCATTTTTGCCATCTATGTATATTTTATTTTATATGTTATTCAGAACAGATGTACATATTTTCAGCAAAGCGATAAAATTTATAGTCTTCAGTTCAAAATATTATATACACCAACTGTGTATAATTATCTCTGATGATAACAAACAATCGGTAAAGAACTAGAATCTAGCCTTTAACGATTAAAAGTTTATAATTTTTGTTAATTTTACTAAATGCTATTATCTTAAATTCGTAGGTAAACTTTTGTAGAATGTTCCATAATAAATGTTTTATTAAAAAGTTGATCCTGGTGTACTTTATTACTCTCATGTATTTATCGTCAAATGTATTTTAACATACATCATACACATGACTACGCTTATGTGTACGTATCGAACCATTACCGTCGATTTATCGTAAGCGACACTTTTATCGAAATTGCGATTTTTATTGCAAGCAACATTTTAAACTGTAACGAACCAAGCAGTGTTAACGTTTTTCTCCAAAATTCGTTAATTAACGAGTTATAGCAACTGCTTAGTTTATCGTTAATACAACACATTTTCACATTTTAGCGTAACCGACAATAACCATCTTTATCGTAAGGCTGATAAAATAATAGGAATAATACGCTCAGGCGTAATAAAATTAAGACAGCAGAAATATCGCAAGCGCCATACAAATATTTAAAAAATCCTTCTTCTGTAAAATTTGATATTTGTCGGTTACGCTAAAATGGCGATAATGGCTCGATATTTGCAATATACTCTAACTATACCTAATTATTAGGCCATCCGAAAAGTTCGTGCCGTTTTCGGAGCCGCTCGAATGAATTCATATTTCTTTAAGTAGCAACCGCAAACGAAACATGCAACATGTTAGTGTTAGGCCGAGAGTGTTGCTTGTAATATGTATCATATATCTTTAAACAGTGTTTAATTTTTTTTTTGTCAGTAATAATCAGCAATCTTAGACATCAAGAAACATCATGTCTAATGTCATATGGGTTTAAAAAAGTTACTAATGCAGCTGACATGACGCAACGAGATATATTTGTGGTGTTTATGGCAACGATGCGCTTTCTGACAGAACTTGTACATAGAAAGTGGTTTGCTTGATTTCAAAAGATTAATTTTTCTCTGGAAGATGAAGCTCCCTCCGGCAGACCTGTGTGTATTGACGATGAACTGTCAAGAATTAGCGGCAACTTTTGAGCATTCAAAATCCTCAGTTCTCGGCCATTTGAAGAAAATCGGGATGATCATTTACACCAAAAACGGCACGAACTTTGCGGATGACCCAATAATTATGTATATTGTATTTATTAATATACATAATATCAGCTTTAAAATTTACAATATTTAAATGATTCATTACAACAATATTCATCATTTTTATGTCATCAAATTTTTATAATGAAAAAATTAATGGTATAAATGATTCCTTATTAGGAGGTAATCTGAAACACTTTTTTCTGTATGATTCTGCGAAACTATAGAGAATGAGCACTGTCTAAACTAATTTTTACAAAACTTTTAAATATGTATTTCTACTTAAAAAATATGATTTTGCTCGAAATATGACTTGAAAATCAGAAGAACTATAAAGTTCCTAATTATAGCAACTGATTGTTCTCAGCGGTAGCTACAACTCTTATCCAAACAATTATGTGATTGTCAGTTGCTTTGCTGTAATAAAAATGAATACTCATCAATTATTCACTCTGTACAATACATATTTCATCATTTCAAACATACCTACATATATTTTGAAAAATATTTTGCAGAACGGTGAAAATCATATCAAAATTTTTATTCAATGTTTCTTAAGATTATAAGCAGACAGACAGACGCCTACGGAAGACTTTTATAATGTTCTGCTATGTATTTTTTAATCGATATCTAGTTAGTTTTGAAGAAATTTAAATATGTACCCAATAAAATTTTTTTTCTTAATAATTAGAAATTGCCTTTCTACGCTTGACCTTGTATGCAGAATAATTACTGTTGCATAATTTTATTACCATTAAATAAATTGTACCGGGTGTCCCATTCGGATGTATACATACGATTTACACGTTAACTGATAACATTGGTTTCTCATAAGAAAAAAGTTATGCCACAAGAGTGCTTTGGATAAACATAATAAATATTTTTGCTAATTTTCTTTTAGAATATAATTTTTTTCCACAAATTATCTGCACCATTTCTCTAACAGAATATTTTTTCGGTATTTTTATTATTTTAATATTTATTTTCAAGAAAATAAAAAAAATGCCGTTAAATGCGTTTTTCTCAAAACTTTTCTCGGCTTGACCCATCGGGTTCAAATTTTAACACAATCTTTGTAGACATATTCCCCAGGTATTGCTCGAAGGAATAAAATTTCTAACAATTATTTCGGTTTTTTAGACCACTTGAAATTGGAAATTATTCTCGAAAATCGGAACTTTTTCTGGGGAAACCGCCATTTTGTCAAAAATCAAAATTTTGACTTTTCCTTCGATTAATACCTGCATTCATGTATCCACTAAAGAGTTTTCTTTGAATTTTTCATTTCAAATAATCCAAACTAAAGATATGTTGCTCACCGCCGGACACTTTTTTTTGAAGGACCTCCAGGAGATCATCTACAGGAGCAGTAAAATATTTTATTTTTAAAAGAAGACTATGTGATTTCAAAATATAAGAAATATATTACCTAATTATGTTTTCCATAGATTTATTGAATAAAAGGTTCGTTCAGAAAAAATTTAAAAAAAACGCGTTTTTTTTGGACTCGCAACTAGGTGTAACCCCTTAATGTGTTAATAAACCTTTTTTAAATGTGTTGTCGTAAGAAAACAAATTGTAGTACATATTAGTATATTAAATTCATATATACTTTAAAATAAGTATGTATCTTGGAAATGGTAAGAGCTCGGGAGGGAAACTATATTATGTATACATATATTTGTCAATTTGTGTATGCCTCTGTAAAATCTCTATTTTGATACAAAAACTAAAGTTATAAAATCGTTGGGGTTTCAAAAGAGAAAGGAGGTTTCAACTCTAATCATACTAATACGCCATATCACTTATATAAAAAGCAATTAAAAGATAATCCTTTATATTTTTGCGGAGAGGAGCGCAAAGTCAATCACTATCTAACTTGTATCAACTTAAAAAATGAAATTGATCATCTGTGCAACAATTTAATTAAACACATAAATACATTGCCAGTAAACTTGAACTTTTTAATTAGGTAATGAATGACCCAAAAAGTGAAATTGCTAAAATCACTTGCAAATGTTTGAAAAAGTGTAATGAAATATAACATTTAAACTGACGCGACGTGGGGGAATTTAATTAATAATTACCGTCCTAATAATATTCTGTTAATATAAATCAATTAAATGTTATGATTAGTGATGAGCAAATGCAAGACCAAGACCAAGACTTGGCAGTCTTGGTCTTGGTCTTGTTCTTGCATTAAGAATTTTGGTCTTGGTCTTGCTAGAGCAGTTTGAGTCTTGGTCTTGCAAAATGCAGTCTTGGTCTTGGTCTTGGTATTGCTGAAAAAATTTGCACTTTCTTGCATTTTTTTATTAGCGAATTTTTTCCTTCTAAAATCAGAATTTTCTCTCTTTACGGTATTAATTATACTTTTAAACTATTTAAATAATTTAGCAAGAGTCTTGCTTTTTTCTTTCTATTGTCTTGGTCTTGCTCACTTGGGTCTTGGTATTGGTCTTGCAGCCATACTTATAGTCTTGGTCTTGGTCTTACTCTTGGTATACATAGTCTTGGTCTTGGTCTTGCATTTTTTGCAAGACCAAGACTAATTTTGCTCATCACTAGTTATGATTAAAATTATGTATTGTTGTTGGGATGTAAATACTTTTTAATCAAAAGTGAAATACTGAATAATTTAATTCTGTAGCTGAGAGGTAAAGGGTAATAGGAACATTTTTTTAAAATTCGTTTTTGAACGGATTTGGCTTATTTAATGGTCATTAAGTAACTCAAATGCGTTAAAAAACGAATTTTGATGAAAGTGGACTTATTATCCTTTATTAAAATTCGTTTTTTAAACGGATTTGAGCTACTTAATGACCATTAAATAGGCCAAATCCGTTCAAAAACGAATTTTAAAAAATGGATTTATTACCCTTTACCTCTCAGGTACAGAATTTTGACGCTTTCAGTCCTACGCTTTCGGCATCCGAAAATCAAAACAACCGTAGAGGCCGATCGCGATCAATGATTAAATGATTACGCATTATGTATGTGTGCAATGTTACCACACTGATGTGTACTCACACTAACACCAACACACTGCCACAAAATATGTACACACTACTCTCTTGGTTTCTATAAAAAATCTTAAAATAAACAAATAGGGTAAAAGACCCCATTGTCGATCGGGGTTATAAGTCCGATCAGTTTTGACATTTATATTTTAATGAAGTTATTTCTGAAAGAAACCTTTGATAAAAAAAATTATTGTTAATACAATGATTATTTTTCAATTTAAATTCACATCACATTTAATGTCTCCTCACTTAATTTAAGAAATACATATATATATATAACAATTTTTGTTGAATTCATGAATTTTTAATATGGTGGATGATCATTTTTCAAAACACATGGGTTATAAATTGTAACATTTTTCACCGAATTTTTAAAGTTATTAGCATAATAAAAGTATACAAATAATTGTTATTAGTCCACTTAAGAGATTAGGATAGCTAAATTAAATTTTATATGTGTTAAATATTATTTGTATGACTGATTCTTGTTGGGATCCAAGTTTTCGAGTTGGGTATTTTGAGAATCATACAGATATTCCAAATCTATTTTATAAACATTTTTGACGTCATCTATCGTCAATTTAACTGTTTAAAAATTCACAATGGCGTATAGGTAAGTTAGAATCATGTCACAATGTACACAATGTTTTTTAAAGCAAAATTATAGATGGCGAAAGAAAATACAGTATTTTAGTGGTTTATTTTATCGAATATTTAAACCCTTCTGTCATTGCTGCTATGTTTCACAAGGTGTCATTCTGTGATACTCTATGACACAGACTGACCTCTTGTAGTGGATAGAGTGTCAAAGTGACTGAAAGAGAATGGTTCAAATATTCGATAGTATAAGTTTAC
Source organism: Brachynemurus nebulosus (assembly GCA_035578155.1). Lineage (NCBI taxonomy): Eukaryota > Metazoa > Arthropoda > Insecta > Neuroptera > Myrmeleontidae > Brachynemurus > Brachynemurus nebulosus. The sequence goes on along the minus strand of JAPWDM010000001.1, from coordinate 53,606,932 downwards.
TACTGTACTGATGTACATTAGTAATCGGACTAATCGGTGATTTTTGATAGGGGTAAGTGTATTGATCTTTCAAAGGAGGTTAATATTTTGTGTATGCTTTTTAATAGACGTCAACAAATTATAAAACAAAATCATTAATAAATCAAAATTTTTGGGTTATATTTTCTTAAAAACATATCTATTGGATTAAAAAAACTTGGTTTCATACTTATTAAGAAAAAAAAAAATGGGTGTTTTGTTTATTTTTTAATTTTTTTAAGCTAATTTAATGATACAGCAAAAAATAGTGATCGGTCATCGGGTCTCTTACCCTACATAAAAAATATTTGATAATAAATTAATAATAATAAAATAATAAACTGTTCAGGAATGGACATTGTATTCGCGTGGTTTTGCATTTAATGAGACACAACACCGTTTTACTATTTTAACTAATATTTATTGATTTAAAAACTGAAACTGTTTATTTTACTATTGCACACAAATTCAGTTGATTCACATAATAATAACTACAACACAAAACCAAAATGTATTATAACAGCACTGTAAATTGTACCAACTCCATTGGAGGGTAGTTTCCAAGACGTCTGTCTTGGAGCGTGGTCGGATTCAGTCTTCCAAACTCAAAAGCAAAGGACGCTAAGTCCGTCATGCGCGCATACGCAAGTAAAACCATATCACATTAACATTCAAACAATTAATTCTTATTTGAAAAGAATTAAATAGAAACGAATAACATTTCGTTTTACGAAACAATAAACTATAAAAAGTAATAATCTAATAATAATAAAAGTAAGTTTGCTTTTTTTTGTTTAATTTATTTTTACCAGTTTGTTATCTAAACTTTCTGTATGTAATTGATTTGAATATGTCAAATATATGTATGTAAGTATCACGTACGTATGTTTACACATACATGTTGAATCATTTTATGTATTAGCGAAATTCCAAAACTGGAAATACGCTATTATAGCCACTGTCATGACGCGACCTGAGCCCGGGACCATGGCAGAAATTTGTTTTGAGGTCCCTAGAAACCGAAAATAATATTCGCTAAAATTTATATATATATATATATATATATATATATATATATATATATATATATATATATATATATATATATATATATATATATATATATATAAACACGCATTATGCCATCTTTTTTATGTTATCGAAGATGACGTATTAATATCGTTGTGTGATTGAATTAAACACGTGATTGAATAATTATTGAGTTGTACATCCATATTGAATTTAGTTGTACAGCCAGAGGGTTGTATAGTTAACAACTATAGAGTTAACAAACAACTATAGAGATAACAATACCCCTGTCGCAGCATCCTGCATAACATAGCGAATTTCCATTTACAAAAGTACGTTTTTCTCGGAAACTAGTTGATATACATAGAGTAATTGTAAATAAAAGAAACCTTCTTTATGTGATTTTTCCGACTCATTCCGCCAAATTTTTTTCACGAAAAATGTCCAAAACCCCGTAAACGTTTTCACGAAATTTCTTAAAAATAAGATGTTTCGTTCTTGAGTTATCATGCGGAGTTATCATCCATTGTAAATGGAAATTCGCTATATTATGCAGGATGCTGCGACAGGGGTATTTGTTTATATAAAGTTTCTTTAAAAATATTGCCGGATTCCGGCGCAAAAGCCCGTATCCCCTAATTTTTGGTGCTCTTTTTATTTATGATGGTAAAAATTTGATACACTGAACCACTCAGGCTGTACAGGAAAATTTACCCTCATTTTCCCCCCTCCTGCCCATCTTTCCTCTATCTCAAGTATAGTTTTTGAGATATCTTAAGAAATATGATTTGAACCCCCAACTTTAGGGGTTGGTTTTACCTCGTAAACGTGGAAGATGGCCGATAAAAAAAATACGGGTCCCTTATTTTTGCCTATTCTACACACCATCAGCGAAGTTTCATCAAAATTGCGAATTTCACTCTGGGTGCATCTCCTTGTTAGTATAATTACTTCATTCAGTAAATATCACTATTCGTTTCTGGTAAACGTAAACAGACTAAGTAACTATACGATAGTTCTAAAATCGGAAAATCGGGTTTTCTTTAGGAATAAAGTTTATTCATTGGAAAATTTATTCAAATTTATTTCATCGACTTTCATATTCCGTTACAAAAAATTCATAGAAACAACTGATTGTACGGAACACTGTTAGCGTAAGTACAACTTGCACTTGACGACTTGTTTATTACTGAATTTACTGACTTAAATTATTACGTACACTTACACTTCGCACCATTAGTTCAATAGGGTGATATATGCAAAAATTACTTTTTCGGGTTAAGAGTATATTGTGATTAAGCATATTTTTCTACACTATCCTAATCCACAAGGATAAATAAATGTTAATAAATAACAAAAATATGATAACTTTTAACAGTTATAACCTTATGGAATTTTTCCCCCATTTAAATCTTATTAAGACAATTAGGACATATCAGATAATATTTTACTAATTTTTGACATTTTTCTAACATTAATTTGTAAAATAAAGTCATATTAGTTAATATAATTTCATTGAATTGGTGAATATAGATACAATGCAATAAAATTTTAATTTCAATTAAGAAATGTTTGTTGTTGTTTCCATGGATAACTAAAAATAAAATTTATTTTTTTTTTGAATAATATATAGGTATCCTTATCATACATACATAAATAGCAATATTTTTATTTTTGTTAGGCTACTATGAGTATGATGAGTATGACAGTATGGCCGTATAGTGGTATAGCTCTATGCATACATACATGTTTTTTGTACATATAACCAGTATTAGTTATTACGCAGATACACAGGTAGCCAGGGTGACCTCACTTAATACTTTTTAAAATAAGCACCCGTATTGCGCAGGTCCGTTTATGAGTTTGTAGACAATTTCGGGGTATGTATTTTTTAAATGTGGCTCATCAAAGCGTGCAGGGGGATTGTCAATTAAAGTGTCAGCTGAGAAGCGTCATACTAAAGTTTCCCGGTAGGCCAAGAGGATGATTTAACGCGCGAAATTTGAATTATTTGATATTTTAATTGGTATTTCAAATTTTTTAATTAATAATTATTGTACGTATAAATAAAACGCAATACTTATGTAAAATAAATTCTTTTTTTATTTTTGTTAAATTTTATCACAAACCAACAAAAAATTATATACATTTTGGTATAAATTATTACAATAATTATTTATACATTTGAATTTTTAATAAGTTATAAAAACTTTGATTAAAATTTATTTTATTACTTAATTAATTTCCAATATACAATTCAGTACTAAGAAAAGTTCGATTGATAATTACAGAAATTTAACAAATAAAATTGAAGACATGAGTGGATGAACGTATTATGTCACATTTTTATAATTTTACAGTAGAAGCGTTTGAAAGTTTTTATTTACATATACTTCCCATGCAATAGCACATGTTTATTATTGAATTTCTGCAAAACTATTGGACGAAATGAAACCAAATTTGAATATATGATACTTCAGCATAGAATATTTCGAAATTTGGCAAAAAATGAATTTTTGAAAAAAATGTGACATAACACCTTCATCCATTCATGTCTTCAATTATATTAGGTATATTAAAGAAACTAAATTCATTTTATATACAGTCAGTACAATATATTATAAATCAAAAATGAATATTTTTATTTTATATGGTTAAGAAAGTTCATTTTTATTTAACATTGTTCATTTTATATTTAACATTGTTCATTTTAGTTTGAAATTGGTCTTTAAACAGAAATTATTAGCTCTGTTCCCGTACGGTAGTTACAGAAAATTTTCTACATTTAATTTATAGTCAGATAGCTAGCCATTGACCTAGGGAGTAGTGTTAATAATAGAAAATTTAGTAGTTTTAATAATACAAAGGTAAGATAGGTAGTTTTAATAACAGAAAATTTTAAATAATGCATTTTGATTTCTTGTAGTAAGGGAACAGACTCGATGTTATTATATGGTTGTAATAATTTGAAATATAACGTTTTTGACAAGTTTGTTACATTCAAATATCAGCTTTTAAAAATATTTCAGGTAATATACATTTATATACACATATATAAGTTATTAATATATAAGTTATAATTTATTAGAAGTAAAACAAAATCAGTTGTAAGTAATGTTTACATGTAACTGTAGGTAACATGAATAACAATTTTCTAATATTTGTCTTTAAATACCAAAGTAATTTTCAAAGTAACAATTGACTTATTCAGTAATATATATATACAAAATCATTAACAATGGAGATAGGTAATTAACTCCAAATGAAAATTCTTGTTGTAAGAAAATTATCACAAAGTTACAATCATATTATAATGTTTGTGTAGTCAGTGAAATGTGTGTTCAAAGTGTAGAAAGCTTTTATATGTTCTTGTTCAGGAACATCAAACCACAAATGTACACTTGAAATTTCGATCCATTTCTTAAGGTATGTTATTGTAACTTTTCTTTTTTATATCTTACAGAATATGTCTAGTAAGTCATTACTAACGTCATTGTAAATAAATTGGAATTTAGAAAATGTTTTGAGCTTCTTGCTTAAAAGTGACTTCTCTTGGAATGAAATATGTTTGTATGTCAGATGTCTTGCATGACTTGTATGTAGGGCTGCCAGATTGGGCGGTTTTCCGCAAATTGGACGGTTTAGAAATAAAATTTGCGGTGAATAATTCTGATTTGCGGTTTTCCGCTTTTTGGGCGGAATTGAAAATCGAGTAAAATTTGAGTGCTGATCGAGTATAGTGTGAAAACATCATAATTAATGTTTTCTTCTTTTTTTTTTTTTTTGCTCGTCAACAATATTTTTTGGGAGACAGATAATTTTTTTAATCGTTTTTTTTTTCTCGTCGACAGTATTTTTTTGCATTTTTCAGAAAATAGAATTGACAAATTAACCCATTTATTAGAAACTGCGCGGTTTTTGCGGTACACTTTGAGTGTAAGCGGTTTTGGGCGATTTTTGAAGCCTCTGTCGGCGGGTCTGTTAAAAATAACCTGGCAGCCCTACTTGTATGTCTTATGACACAAAGTGAGGATTTTTTTTTTTATAAATGTTGAATTTTAAGAAAACTGATTGAAATTAATTATTTTATGTACATTCAAAAAAAAAAAAAGAAAGATTCAAGAAAAAAAGCAAATAAAATTAAACTCTCTTGTAACAAAAGGATTCATTGTCACATGTAATTAGGTATTTAATTCAATCAGTTTTTAATTTAGTAAGGACATTTTGATTTACCAGATATTTAATATATGTAATGGTATTTAGAATTTTTTATTTATTTATTCTTTTTTTAAAATGAAAATAAACACCTAAAAGTATCTTATTATCAAAATCAATTGTTGTGAAATTTACATTGTTCAAATTCATTTATACTGAAGTGTATAAGACAAGTAAAGTAAAATTAATTCAAAAAACTGCATTTTATTTATTTTTAAGATATCTGGTAACTGTGAACAAAAAGTAAAAAAATATCCTAATAAATTAAATAGTTAAGTGGTACGTAGATCATTCACTAGGCAAAAATTTATAGTTAAAAAATTCTACACTTTAATGAATCATGATGTTATTTAAATTTACTAGGATATTTTTTTTACTATACAAAAAAATTTACTGATTTCAAATTTTGCAATATATGATTTTAAATATTGTTACGTTTTACGCGTCAGTTACGTTAAACAAAATAGTTCTTTTAAACAAAACATTACTTATTGGTTTTAAAACCACAATAATTATCATTTTACTAAGTTGTATTAAGGTGGGTGTACCATGGAAGGCCATGCTCCTTAGAAGGCCAACTATTAAAAAGTCGTAGTTATTGACATGTAAAGACATATTCCTTCTACATACACTAAGATCCATCAAACTTAAGACCACAGACGCGGTGACGAGTCTTTCGCGCCACTATTGCGACAGTGCGATCTCACGCTTCGTAGAGTTCGGTCGTCAACGTTATAATTGTTATTCGCACGCACAACAAAACGTAAGTTTTTAGTTAAATAACCTATTATTATCTCATATTTTTGTACTGTAAATTGTCGTATAAGGATATGTTTATGGTACTAAAAAAAAAAAAAATAGTTTTGCCTCGATTTAAGTTAAAATATTGTTAGTGTTCCTAGGAAAGCCGGTGGTTCCTTATAAGGCCAATCAAAAAGTTGATGGTTGGCCTTGCTAGGGTACATGAGCCTTACAAGGAACATCTACAAACCATGAACATATAAACGTTGATTTTAAACATTCCTGACTAGAAGACTGACTGTGTGCCATGATAAGTTTGTGATAACTACAGTACTCAGTCTGTAGTGTCTATTATTTTATTATAATTAATATCAAAAAGTCATAGATAATTGTTAGTTTGGCCTTCTTAGGAACATTGTGGCCTTACAAAGAACAGACCCATAAGAAGGCCATTTTAGGTAAAAAAAAAAGTTTTATAATTTCATTATAAAACGTATTGGCAAGTTATTTGATATCAATATAATGCTCATTACTACTATTTTTAAATAATTTCCATTAATATATGCTTAGTTATACGGTGGTGTTCAAGTAATGTTCGTTAAGTTTTTTATAGATGATAAAAATATATTGAGAATTTAATGTTTCACTCAAATGAAAGAGCTTGTTATGTAGTTTTAGTAAAAGCGGATATATTAATTGTTACAACTCTATTTTTAAATTGAACGGCTGATGAATAATATTGGCCTTGTTTGGAGCCGTGTTCCTTGCAAGGCCATTTGGAAGAGCTTAAGAAAACTTAAGTTTAATAAATAGTGATTAAAGCTAGGTTAAAAAAAAGTGATTTATATGGTACACAATAAAACAAAGTATTACTTAATAATCTGTTTCCTTCATTTATCCAGTAAATAAACGAATAAAACATGTTTAATCGTTAGAGTGGCCTTCCATGGTCCACCCACCTTACATGTCAAAAATCCAATCGAAATTCGATTAAATAATGTTTCAGAACAATAGCAGTAGTTAACATATGAAAATCTAGATAATGCATATTATGTGATAATCACTGTTTCTATGGTAAAAAATATTCATGATCAATGTAATAAGATTAATAAAACAAATTAAATTGTACTTCTTAATATATACACTGATACAGAATAAATTCTTAAAATAAAAAATTTATTCTTTTTCCATATATCGCAAAATTTGATCGTACCTCTCTTTAACACTTGGAGAATTTGTTTGGTTTTTTTTTAATTTTAAATTTTCCATTCTGCAATAATTATGCAGTGCAATTAAACAAACAACTTCAACAGTCGCTTTTTTAATGTAGGAGAAATGACTGATACAAGTGACCCATGAAAAATCAGCATTCTCTTGAATAATAGAAGACAGTTGTTTCCTTACATTCTCTTTATGTTGGATTGTTTTTAAATTACAATCCAACATATTTAATAGATGACCGACCGTAGTAACTAAATTTTCCGAAGGGAAAAAATCGTTACTACTTCGATCATCTACGAAAAATATACTCATGTCACTTATACAATAACTACCACTTAATATTTCCTTGCATTCTCCGCAATTATTATTCAAGAGATGCCTGCTAATGAAACTACTAATATGAGCAACTGAAATTTTGTTAAAATCACCACGTTTTACAGCTTTCGCTGTACTACGCACTAATTCTAACACATTTTCTTCTAGGTTCATATTAGCACCATTAACATTTTCTAGGTCATTCGTATTAGACACTAAATCTACATTAAGAAATGTATGTAGGCAATCTAAAACGCTCCCATCATCAGGTTCACAGTTACCTTTGAAGGTACCCCTTGTTAAACCGCTGACAATTTGAGTTTTTAGAGAGCCCACAAATTGCGATACTGTTGGGTTGGTGTTGTTACCACACCCAGAACGGATTGATCCAAACAAATTCTCCAAAGCGTCCTGATTTAAATCCCGGGTACGGAGATATGGAAATCCCTTCAGTTTCGAAAGAGTTCTCCAGATTCCAGTGACCGCCTTGATCGTCCTTATCCATCCATCCTGAGACTTGGGACGGGTGAACAAGGATGGATCTTCAACAACATGGTCACTTGCAACTTTGACAAATTTCCATTCATTAATGGTTTCTACCATTCTTTGCCAAAATTCCAAATGACCAGAAGTACTAGTAAGTCGGCCACGGAGTGGTTTTCTTACTGGAGGAAGCTGCATACCCCCGTTCAGGCTATCAAACAACTCATCCACTTGGCTGCAGAACACCGCAGTGGCTGTCGCTCGAAATGGCAAGACATCTGAAATAAAGAAAAAACATAAAAATTAGTGCTTTTATAATGTGAGTAAAAGTAGTTTCATTGTTATTTTATCATTCAAGTGTATAAGATTACAGAGAGTCGCTTAAATTGTACGATTTAACTTAAAATATTTAATCAAATATTTGTTGTAAATAGAAAAAATGTTGCAATTTAAAAAAAAAAAATGAAATTCACGTTTTATTTGTTACGCTGACCACACTAATGATGAAATAATATTTATTTACACAGATTAATTTTTAACTTACTCAGGGCACAAGCGTAGCTTATTGCTTGTGATACGGTCTGGGAAAATATTTCTGCCGCCAAATTCACTTTCATTTTGGCCTTCAAGACTGGATTTAAGTGAGCGTCGGTTATATGCCACATGAGCCGGTTTAAAGGAGGCTGTAATAATTCCTTCTCTTTTTCATATGCAAGTAAAACATCATCCCATTTTGCGGTCGCGATTTGGTCCACACCCGCTACAGTGACCTTCAGTTGAACATTGTATTTCAAAAACATGTTTCTGGTACACTTTAGCAGATGTGGAGGATCTAAAACAGTATGAATTGTTTTACCATTATATGAAAAATTCGGTTCAGACGTGGTAGCACCTAAAATTTGCAAAGCCAGTAAATTTCCTGGACCCAGATCACAAACGGTCGCGACAACGTTAAAGTTAATTGAGTCCAAGGCATCAATGACTTCACGAATAATTGGAGCTAAATCCACGCCCTTTACACCCCCCTTTAAAAAATAATATGCCACGGGCTGCTTGTATTTTATACGCAGCCCCTGGATCATAAAAACTAAGACGCTATTTGCAATTAAATTGTACCGACGCCCGTTTCCAAAGTCTTGAAAGCCCTCGATAGTGTCGTTGGCGGTATTATATTGTAAATGTTGCCGTATCGACATTTCGTCAAATAACAAGCAGCAGACTTTGTCGTCTTTTTTCAGGTGGGATATAGCTTTGGACAACTGGTTTAAAAAATCACGATTTATACCAGGGGAAAATGGGATACTTTTTAGGTATGACTGAAGGGTTTTAGCGGAAGGGAAAGGTAAAAATTTTCTTAGAAGGGCATAGGACTTGGGGGATCTTTTAAAGAGGGCCAAAGCTGCTGCTTTGTTAGACGCACTCCATCTTCTACCATGAATGTTTCTCTTGGCATTTTTTAGTTGAGACAGCATGAGGTGACGCGCTATTGGGGACAAGCCACTAAACAAGTTTTCTACCACGGGATTTTCATCGATTTTCAGTAAACTTCTTATTTTTTTGTTCTTTTGGCTGACAATTTTCCTCACTCTGCGTAATTTTTCTTTTGCCTTTGTCAACTCACTTTTTATTTTCCTACTCTTTTTAGCAAGAAAATTAGAAGGGTGACTCAATGTATTAGGGATGGTTTGGAAACGGTTACTGGAGGTAACACCAGTGGATATATTTGAAGTAGGATGACCCGGTATATTAGGAAATGTTGTATCTGAAGAGATGGGAATAGCGTCAAAAGAATTAGAAGTGCTAGGGATAGGATTGGATGTATTTGAATGTATTGTAATAACTGCGGGAATAGAATCCGAAGTGCTGGGATTTAGGTTCGAGGTTCTAGAGGGGGTGCTACTGTTAGCAATAACAGGAATAGGGTTAATAGGTGGGTCATCCAAAACAGGATTGTTAAGAGGAGAAGGTACGGCCCATGGATATAGTGCCCGGGTAACGATGGAATTATACATAGAGTCGACAAAGTGCAGTTGACAAAGGAAAAAGTTGTTCAAAGCAAATTTTGGACAAACTTCTTCCATACCAAGAACAGTCAACCATTCTTTACACCTTTATAATAATGAAAAACTATTACAATTTTTGAAAAATATGTTTGCTATATTGACGATGCAAAGATTTTCACTCGCGCCTCTGGTGGCAACGTAAAGAACTAGTATCAAGTAAAAGTATACGTATACGGTTAATTGGTAATAAAATCCAGTAATCTGCACGTAATTTGTATAATACATATTTCTATTGCCAATTAAATCTATACAAAAATTTTTACTTGATAGAGCTTCTGATTTAAAAAACCAGAGGCGTTCGCGTAATCTTTGCGTCGCCAGTAATATTTTAAAATAAAAATGAATCTAGTGATTCTTAAACTATTGCCTTCAAATAATTCATTTAATTCTTATGCTACTGACTGAAAATTAATAATTTTATTTATTATTTGTTGTAGTTACCTTTCGGGATTTCGAGGAAAGCTGTGTAATTTTTCAACCTCTCTCCTCGTTGTTTTACATATCAGACATTTTCGGGGACCACCCATGATATCTAAAAAAATAAATTCATTAAGTATTAAAAACAATCGATACGCTGAAATCCTAATATCATAAATGTGAAAGGGAGTTTATTTGTCTTGCTTTCTTCATGCCTCAGCAGCATAACCAATTTACTTAAAACTTTGCAGAGAGAGAATTTGAGGACAAAGAAAGACATAGGCTACTTTTTATCCTGAAAAACATTTCATTTACGAAAAATAACTCTTAGTGGTGACATGATACTGCAGTTCGACAAATATACTCCATAAATATTGAACTTGATGTCGTAATTTCAAATACTACACGTGCAAAACCGCGGGAAACTCTTAGTATGAGATACGATTTCAATAATTACGACAATTTTTATGAAAGAATTATTTATTGTACAAATTTTATTAACGTGTTTACTTACATTTATTTAAATATGTATAACTCAGTTTTTGGAAACTTTGAAAACTTGGATGGAAATGAATGCTTCCAAATTTTTAGTAACCTAAAAACAAAAGTTTCGAATCAATTTTTGCAATAATTTTTATTTAATAATTTTAATTTTCATTAAAGATAGATAAAAATAAAATAAAGATAGATAAAATAAAAAAATAATATAATATTTTATGGGAAAAGACAAATGACTCCTGTTGTAAAAAAATTGTTTTCTAAATTTCTATTTCTAAAAAAATTTGAATAACGTTTGAATATTATATTTAATTAAAAAATAATAAAATATTACTTACAGTAAATATAAAAAACACAATTAAACAAAAATAAATATAAAAAAACACGAATAAAATACAGAGAAAACCACAAAACGCACAAGTAAGCAAGTCTGAACAACAATAATGAAATTTGAATTAAGATGGCAAACAAAAATACTTTTTTAATTAGACAAACCGCGACATTTAAATTTAGTTTTTTGTTTTTTTTTTAATTAAAGCAAATCAAACTGAAAATATTAAAAAAATTTATGTGGATTGCATTACTTATTATTTATTAAAATGCGTCTATTATAATAAATAAATAAAGACATTACTATTTCAGAAAAATTTATGTAATTGTGTGGGTTTTATAATTGTAAATGCGATTTGTCTGGAATAAATTAGTTATAAACCATGACTTTAAATTAATTTAAAATCCTAATATGATTATCTACAAAAAAAGTGTAAATTATTCACATTAACAGTTTATAAATACTGGCATACATACCTTCAATAATAATTTTCACAGGACTTTTACACTGTATTGAAAATTTTTTGCAATAAATATATATTATACAGAAAAGATAAATATTTATATCGAGTAAACGTTATATGTTTTTAAACTTATCGTTATAAGCGGTATTGATGATTATGAAGGATTAATGGGGTAATAAATAATACAAAGGCTTTATCAAATTATTTTATTACGACAATTTAATTACTAAGAAAAACTGGATATTATTGATCATCCAAATTGAAAGAATAAATAGATATTAAAGTAAAATATATTAAAAAAGAAAATATCGTTTTTTTGCTTAACATAGCATTACAACAAAAATCACATTATGAAAACGAGTGTCACATTTTCCTTTTTGATGCGGTGTTTTAAATCTTCCCTTTTGATCGAAAATTTGAAGATAAAACATTGATTAAACTGGCCTAAAAAACAAAAATTTTAAAAATTCCACTTAAAATTTGAATGCTTACAGCTAATACTTACAAAAGCACTTATGAAAAAAATTCTTCAAAGTTCATATTAAAGCTCCTGTATATTCATAATAAATCTAATATTTCCTTTTAAACACTTATCTTATTTCTGTTGATTACAAATGGGGAAAAAATTGTATTTTTTCTGTTTTATTTAAAATATTATTTATATAGGTGTATTAATGTACATAACCAATAAACGGGTGCGTTTGTTTACAAAACAACTTTTTGACATACATACGTCAAAATTATCCCACCAACCACCAACAGTTTAAAAATAAACATGTATGGCGCAGGTCCGTCATGACTTATGAGTTTGTAGACAATTTCGGGGTACATGTATTTTAAATTGGCTCATCACGGCGTACGGGACGAAGAAGTGATACAGTGGACCATCTCATGTATATACATATTATATATATATATACATAGAGAAAGGGGGAGATGTTTCTTGTTGAGGTGGTCCACTGTACCACCTCATGTGTGCATTAGAGTTACAGACCGTTGCAGGTAGCTATTTCAAATACAATAATATTGTTATTAAGCTTTGTGCGTTCGGTGTGTTCAATGCGTCTTGTGTGATCTTGAACGAAGTAATTAAAACTACAAGCAGTTACAAAATGGAACAGAATTTATTTCAAAAAAATAAACAAAATAAGGTGAGATAGGTTTCACATTCTATATTTTTTAAATATTTAAAAAAAATTAAATTTTTTTTTTAAATTAAACTTTTTTAATTTTTGCAGATCAATGAAATAGAGTTCAAAGAAGATAGAACTCTTACTAGTTTAGAAAACATTTCGCAAGATTCAACTTTTTCTGTAAATTCAGATATTGCAGAAATTATTACATCTTTAAATGATGATCTGTCTTCTGATACTACAAAAAACAGGACAAGAAAACGGTTACGAAATGCAGATGAATGGAAAAAAAACGTTAAGAAAAAAAAGTCAATTCAGGACAAACTTATACATCTGAAACCAATAAACTTGTACCTTCAAAATATGTAAAAGAAGGATGTGATCCACTAAAATGTAAAAAAGGTTGTCAAGTGAAATTTTCTGAATCCGATAGATTTACTATTAATAAAGAATTTTGGAATTTAGGGGACCGAGACTTACGAAGACCTTTTATTCAAAAACATATTGAAAGTACCAAAAATAAAATAAAATATAGAAGAATTGTACAAGATAGAAAAAAAAAACAGAAGTGAAAATTTCAGCTATTTCTTTAATAAAAATGGTATTAAATTGAACGTGTGTAAAAAGTTCTTTATGGCTACTTTAGATATAAGTAGCAAAACAATTACAAATGCCCTTAAGCTGAAAACATCTACAGACGTTATTCTTAAAGACAAGAGAGGAAAATACACTAGAAATAAAAATGAGGAGCTAAAAAAGGGAATAGAAAACCATATTAAGTCATTTCCGCGGATTCCGTCCCACTACTTACGTGCGAAAACAAACAGGGAATACATTGAAGGAAGTTTAACAGTTAACGAAATGTACCGACTTTATCGAGAACATCAGGAAAATATGGGTCTACCAATTGCCAAACCGCATATGTACCGTCAAATTTTTACTGAAAAATTTAACATATCGTTTTTTAAACCTAAAAAAGACAGATGCAGTTTTTGCGAACAGTTTCAAAATTCAAGCACCGAAGAGCAAAATAAAATGAAAGAAGCATATGAGAAACACCAAAAAGATAAAAATGAAATACGAAAACAGAAAACTGGCGACATTTTAGCAGCAAAAAATACCGAAGACACCGTTGTATCGTGTTTCGATTTACAAGCAGTTTTGCAAGTTCCGTGTGGAAATGTATCCTTATTTTACTATAAACGTAAATTGAATTGCTTTAATTTTACTATTTTTGATGTCATTAAGAAAAGTGGACATTGTTATTTTTGGGATGAAACCATAGCAAATAGAGGTGCAAATGAAATTGCCTCATGTTTGTTTATGTATTTTAAAAAAAATTTGCGAAAGTGGATATAGTAATATCGTTTTATATTCTGACAACTGCGTCGCTCAAAATAAAAACAGTATCATAGCAAGTATGTACAATCATGCTATAACTACTCTAAACATTAATACCATAACTCATAAATTTTTAACAGTCGGGCATACCCAAAACGAAGGGGATAGTATGCATGCTACAATCGAAAAACAAAAGAATCTTATATTAAAAAGTAATAACATATATGTTCCTTCAGAGTATGCGACTATAATTAAAGCTAGTAAGAAGGACGGTAATACTTATATTGTTAACCACTTATCTACCGATAACTTTTTAGATTTTAAAAAATTATCGAAAAACATTCATTTTAAAAGTGATACTGACTCGACTATTAGGTGGAGTGATATAAAAGTGCTTCATTGTAGTAAAAATACCCCTGGCAAGTTGTACTTCAAATATCAGTATGATGGCGACTATAAAATAATAAATTTAATTGAAAAAAATTATCGCAAAAATAAAAATAACGAAAACTTAAATAAAGCGGAAAAAATATTACAAAAAGCTTATTGTGAACCTCCGGGCATTTCCAAAGAAAAAAAAAATGATTTGTTAGATTTATGTAAAAATAATATTATTCCTCAGGTTCACCATTCATTTTTTGAAAATTTAAAAACTATTTAAAAGTAATTTTAATACTTATTTTTTTGTTTCTTATGAAGTTATAATATCAAGAAACTTCTTTTAAGTTGGAAATTCATTTAAGTTTATTTACGATAAAATTTAAACACGAAAAACAATTAATTTTTAAATATGAATGTACAAGCTTTTATTTAAAAATTTATACCTATAAAAATATTATTTAAATAATTAAACTTGTGAGAATATATGTATACATATTTTTTGTTTTTGCTTTAGTTGTTATTAAAAATAAGAATAAAGTTTTGTTACATTAATTTGATAATTTAATTTTTGAATAATAAACACCACTTTCACATTTCCTTTTCCTACAGTTCATATGTTTCCAAAAATTTTAAAAGTAATTCCTTATACAAAGAAAACGATTGCATAAAAGTTACAAATGCCTTTGTAACCGCATTGCTCTCACTATATAATCAATTTTCTTTATTATGCTACTGATTTTCACGGTTATAACTGCAAAAAAAATTTTCCTAATTGATCTAAAGAAAATTTAATTATTATAATAAGTAAAGAACGAACGTAAGAATGAATTGCTAAATTTTCAAAAAGTTTCATGCACTAGGTTCATTTATATGAATTTTTAAAATCTTTACTCTTAAATATCTCAAAATTAAAAATTCGCACATATCACCCTATTGAACTAATGGTGCGACTTACTCTTTGAAATTTATCTAAATTCAGTTAGACGCGATGTCCGTAAAAGTTAGGATTACACGTGATTTTAGAAGTGTTCCTTAATTCGAAATTTTTGCTAATTCGCACCGACCGTGGCCCGCATTAGGTCGAATTAGCGAGGTTTTACTGTATTTTCAAAGTTATCTATTCGTCAGTTCTCTGAGAATCGAAAAATAAGTTACTCGGGAATTTTAAATCGATTCAAAGTTTCACCATTAATTTTGCTTCTTTCAATACACTTTTATGTTGTATGTATGAGATTACAGTATTACACAACTTCATATAAATTTAGTTCATTTATGTATTTTATTGAAGACATGTCAGTAATGTCTGCTTTTACAGGAAATAAATGTTTAAACATTACACTTGCTTTGTATTTGATGCATATTGTAAGCTTACTAATTCATTACTCGGTATTGTCAGTATTAAAAACAATCGGTAATCCTTTACTTGCAGTACAATCAATTTTTAACAAACTTCTGCTAGAATTTCGTAGTTCTTACTAAGAAATCCTTATAGATTCCTCATGTTGGTTATTATGTTTAGTCTACCCACATTTGACCACTTTGTAATAATCAGTGTCGGACCTTACACAATCTAAAAAACAGTATCATTTTTTAAATAAAAAGGTTAATTTTCATATTAAATGAAAGCAAGAAACATTTTTTCTCGAAAATTCTAGTTGTTGAACAACGAAATTTTGGCTTAGTGCGTATCTATTAAATGCCAAATTTTGCCATAAACACTTGCCAAATTTTTTTACTTGATAAATTAAAATTAACAAAAAAAATTTTTCGCAGGAACTATGTGAAATAGGGCTTGTGGCTTATGTCTCTGTGAGAGTGTGTATTGTCAAAGTTGACACTTGGAACTTGTAGGGAGATTTCTAACTTTTGCAAGTGAACCCAGTAAGCACAAAAGTCAGAAAGATGTCTTTATGAAGTCTTTTTTCTGACATCTTTCTGAACTGTAAATACGACATCATTAAGACATCATTTTTAAGAAGTCAGAAATAAGAGTTCTTCAAGATATCTTAAATATGAATTCAATTTGATGATATCAAGTAGACATATTTTTTCTGACATCTTTCGGACTTCTTAAATAAGACTTCTTAAAGATGTCTTAAAGGAGTCATATTTCAGATGTCAGAAAACATTGTCAGAAAGATATCTTTATGTATTCATAAAGATATCTTATGCGACGATTTAGGAGCTGTTTAAGACTTCATAAATATGACATCTTAAATAATTCATATTTATGACTTCAGAATTACCTCATATTTCTGGTGTCTTAAAAATTTTTTTTCTATAGAAACCACTAACAAAAATAATTTAAACAATATTAGGACATTTAAATGAATTCTTAAAGAAGTTTTATTTAAGACATCAGAAATATGATGTCTTAAACAGTTCTTATTTCTGATTGTTTTATGAACTCATATTTTGGATGTCTTAAAAAGCTCTTATTTCTGACTACTTTATGAACTCATATTTCTGATGTCTTAAACAGTTCTTATTTCTGATTGTTTTATGAACTCATATTTCTGATGTCTTAAACAGCTTTTATTTCTGACTTCATTATTAAGACTTCTTAATTAGTTCATATTTCATATTTCGGATGTAAGGAAAAAACAAAAAACAAACGAACAATCT